>CM060172.1:45458295-46068295 GCA_030549775.1 Tamarix chinensis
TGGTATGTCTCACTTGTTCCCTTTTCTTTTATTTCAACTTTGACCTCCTCTCCCTCTCATTTGTGATTAGCTAAACATTAGCCAACCACTCAAAGCCTTATCCTTTTCCCTTTGCAAAACCACCAAATGTTCTGCATCTCTTAAGCTTCTTTTTCCAAGAGAATGGTTGATTCTTCTTCCACTCTCTTCTTCTCTATGTTTTGTTACTAATTTTAATCACTAATTTTTTTTCCTAATTTTTTTATAGGCAATCAAGAATCCTATTGGTTTCTCAAAGAATTGCGTGAGGGTTAATTTGGTTAGACCTTATAGACACAAAATAATGTATTAAGGGATATGTTTTTTGGTTGTTTTCTAATATGAACCCATGGTTAAATCATGCTTAAGATTTTTGTACCATGAATAAGGTATTAAGAGCATGATAAGTTGGGTTGATTTTTCCATAATGAAATATCTTATGGATATTCTAATGGGGCTGAATAGAGTATTTTGTAACAATAATGCCAAATTAAAATTTTATGAGAAATAAGTAGAAGGATGACAAAGAATAAGCATGCGATTTATAGTGGTTCAAGAAACTATACAAAGTTTCTCTACATCCACTACCAAAAGGTTTTGCCTTTTGGATTTGAATCTCTCTTTATTTATAGTGTATGTTTGATGATGATTATGAGCCTACAATTTCAATGGTCCTCTAGGAGATGAATTATAGTTTACCTAGTTATCCTCTCTAAGTTTATGAGACTACACTATTAATGATATCTCTTAGGAATGCCAAACAATACACCACTCTTCACTTATGTTTGAGATGATGAATTTGAATGAATACAATATGAATCTTCACTAGATAGAATATGAAAGTGAGTAATCACTAGTGAAGATTTTTATCTAGCTAGAGAAATAATAATTATAAGTGTATGAGCACTCTAGATAAATATAAAGAAAAAATTGAGCACTGTAGAAGTTTGATTTGGATTTGAAAGTGTAAAATCAAAACTCTCTTTGATTCTTTGTAAGATGTGAAAATGATGTTTTTAGAAGAGTTGTGCTAGCTTGATTTATGTTTATTAAATTCTAACCATTCTTATTTATAGTGCTAAAAGATGGAAAAAATTGGCACTAGCCATTGGTTGTAAAAAGTTCTCCAACGGGCGAATTACAACAAGCAAAAAACCTCATAAATGCCCAAATAAGTTGACTGGTTTCGACAAACTAGTTGATTAGTGAAATAGTTTTCAACACTGCACACCTTTACAAAAAAGACCATAACTTGACCTATAGAGTTCAAAATTGAGTGCCATATTTTTTTATGTAAATTAGACATCTTAATATTTCCAATGGGGTATTATAAATCCAAAAATAACATCTATAGAATTTATGGTGAATTTTTAAAATCATATATTATGCAAAACTTCTTAAAATAAAATTAATATAAGAGAACCTTTTGCACAAATAATTGGAAATATTTCTAGCGCATGAAATCGCTTTAAGATATTTCAAAATGATTTTTGAATAGGATTATTACTATCAAATCATTGAAATGTCTAAGTGCTCAATATGTAAATCATATGTACATAAAACCTAAGACTATAATATACTCTTTGAAGCTTTAGTCTTGGAATCTTGAGCACACTTGCTTATCCCTTCATGGTTTGTGTATTACACATATAAAATTGAAGTACTTGAAGTTAGATTATTATTTTGACCTCCTTTTTTTTATCTTTGGCTTGTAACTAGGATATGATTTGTAAGGTTTATCTCCTTAGCACTCCTTGACTTAGTTAATTGTTGAATACTTCATTTTTTGCTATGATACACATGCACACTTAACAAGATAAGTCAAATTCATAATTGAGTTGGTTATCATCAAAACAAAGGTTGATTAACGTATGAGGCCAACAATCTCCCCCTTTTTTTATGATGACAAACAAAAATATTGCAATATCATAAGAGATGAATTATATAAATGTGAAAGTGAAAATCAATACGTTTTCTCAAATCATATGGATCATATAGTTGCCATTTTACAATAAAACAATATAATGATAAAAAAAGTTAGTACATAGCATATTTTCACCCTTTCTCCCCTTGTTGTCATCAATAAAAGGAAAGTGCATCAGCAAATAAGATCTCCAATCAAAAGATAAGTTTATAAGAAATTAAATGCTTATGGAGTGAAACTCCCCATAATATATGCACATTCTCAATTCTCAATTGATGTAAAAGAAAATCAATCATATTCAATATTATCAATGAATAGGATGAGTGAACAAATATGACATATCTCCACCTTAAGCTATGCCTTGGGTAATAACACAAGTAATCAAGTAAAATAAGTATGCTCCCCTTAAGGGTATGCATGTATAAGCAATAAGATCATGATCACTTAAGATATTATTATCTTAAACAACATAAGTAGTGGACGCGGAGACATGAATGTCAAGATTCATGGGAAGAACTCATATGTGATATCACTAAAGCTCGTGAGATTTCATAATTGCGATATTCATAGAAATAAGGCATGCAGTATTTAATGAGTCATAAAGATACTCAAGTAATGAAAATGAATTTCAGAGTTACATAAATCCAACTATGTCAACAAAAATAAGGGTGAGCGTGACAAGGATTATGCAAATATATGAGAGTTTCCCTCAACATGAACATAGATCGACATGAGACTACAATAATAATTTCATCTTAAAAGTTATGACACAATATCTTATCACATGTTTCCCTTTTATATGGTGGACATAAAGCACAAGGGAAATAAGGAATGTGATGAATGATCCATTTAATGAGTAATTTGTCAATAATATGACGAATTAGAGATCAAGATAAGCACATCAATGAAATGCAAGAGTATCACTCATTTGTACTAAGTAATACATTTAAGCATAATGAGGATGCTTTTTAACATGATGTTGAGAGATGTCAATGATCGTGTATATGAGATATCATAAGTGAATTTGGCAATGAAATCATACGATCAATTAATTTTAGAGTTGCATATATCAACCTAGCCAATAAATAGAAATGTTTGTGTGTGGATAAGGTATGTATAGAAGCATATAGGTAAGAGGTCACATTATCATGATCTCAAAAGTGAATGTTTATGATTAAATCATATAGGGCATAACATCACTCAAGAGTAAATAATATGAGTAAAGGCCAAAGCATAGCTCATAGCAACACATGTCATCAAGGAGTAGAATAAAATTAAGAACCATAAATGATGTGAAAAAGAATATCATAGTTTCAAGTATATGCCCAAGCAACAAATGAGGAATTTAGTGTTGCAATTGGTTATACGAAAGTAAAACTGAAGCAAGCATATTTAGGCTACATATTATTTATGCAATAGTTTGATCAAGCAAGAAAGTGTCTCAACTCCCTATTATGCCCATATTATATCAAATGTTTCCATTTTATAGTAATGAATGGATGAGAATTAAAAGGGAAGAGAAATAGGATGAAGCACACACACAAGAACCAAAATGTCAAAAACAAGGTGAATTGGTGAGCATGATAATTGTATCAATTTTAAAAACGTAAAAGGAAATCAATTTGTATCTAGTATTAGCATTTAGTCATCAGAAGGAGAAACTTTTTAGATGAATGAATGCAAAGCTAGAAAAAGAAACATGTCATAATCACTTCCCATTTCATGGAATATATATATGTGGAATGTAATATCAAAGTATTACAATTAAGCATTAGCATTCACACTTCAATGGCAACTAAGTTACAAGTTCTAATTACAAAGCCATCCATTAATTGCTTCTCAATGTATAATCGAGAAGGAGAAGGAGGGAAAGATGTGTACATCAAGAAAGTTTTTTCCCAACAAATTTCACTTACTAGATTTTAAATTTTTAAGGAAAAAACTGGAAGTTGATAAACAATATCAACTTTTAGTAAGATTATCATGTATGCTCATAGAGAATATAAAACTCTTTTAATCAGTTGTGAGTATAAAAAAACATGTATAGTCAAGTAGGAATAAAAGTGAAGGCATGTACTAGCATGAATACTATGATAAATATGTTTAAAAAACATTTAAACCTTCATATTCATTTTTTGTGAAGTACAATTGCTTAAAATAGTCAGCAAATAAAAGTAGTAGGGTCTTCAAATTTCGTCAATTTATGCATGCTATATGAATCATATCACATATCTGATCATGATATACATCACATTATCATAAGAGATAATAAGTACAATATTTGTGACAATTCAAGGCCTATCACTTATAATGAGAGGAAGTTGAATGAAAAATTTGAAATTATTAGCAATAATACCCATATCTCATATTGTCAAAGTAGCATAGATACACACACACATTGTCAAATGTATTAGAAAATAAGGCAAGATAGGTGAAATGAAAGTTCATGAACTATTTGGCTCAATCAATCAAGTCATTTGTTTAATAAATGTCATGAAGTGTCATATTCTAATTATTATTATCTATCACATCTATCAATGTATGATAGGAAAAATATTAGGCTTAATGATTATCCATAGTGATGTAGATAGATCGACAAGCGTGGTGCACCAAATAATGAGAGTATTCAGCACAAGTGCAATATCTTGATCAAAGAAGGAGGAAAAATTATTCAAGATGTACAAATTAGGTTATATATATGTGTGTTTGTGTGTGTGTGCGTGCATTAACATGTCATTAGAATAGTATTAAAATTCTAGGTGAGTTCTAAATGAAGTGTCACAGTCGAAGATCAAAAGGATGAGGATCTTATAGGATGTAGTGTTTAGATGTGACCATATCTAAGTCATCATCATTATCTGAACCAAGGACCTTAATAGATCCATCATGAACATAATATACCATGGGAGTGGAGACCTCAGAAAACTCTCCTCCAAGCTAAGATCAACCATGATCAATGTCCTCAATAAATTCATCTAAGCTAATCAGCTCAGTTCTTTATACCGAGTCACCATCCTGAGGATGATCTATATGATGTGAGGACCTAGGAGAGTCATGGTCGTCACAATGATCAATGCCATGTACTCAAAGAATGAGATTCATCTTCCTCTCTTGAATGTCAAGTTGAGAGCATATCTGCAATAAATGTCTATCCATAATCCCAAAAAAATTGATCATTTATCTCTCTATATAACCAATCATCTAAACTACTGTCTGCTCAAAGGGTAACATTTATGAAAAGACATGAGTAGGTAGAGAAGGTGCATCAATGTGGGGATGACGAGGATGAGTGGATGAAGAGGAGCATGAGGATCTGGATGAGAAGTATGATTTGATAAAGAGGGAGCTGCATGATCCAGATGAGGTGTAGGAGGTGTCATCTCATAAGCGTCATTAACCTTGATACCCTAATCACCAGTAGCAACAATAGAAGTAACTAGATCACTCTCAAATATAGCAGATTGTGGAGCTATAGATGTATCTTATGCCTAATTATATGTTGTAGCAAATGTAGGAGCATATACATGAGTATATAGACCCAATGAAACTTCAATAAAGGTAATTGGATCCATGAGATGAACAAGTATCTCAAGACTAGAAAGTCTGATATCGTGACCTAGCTTGTGTATAATTTATAGATGTATATATCTAGTCAACCATATGAAAGCCTATGATAAGCAAGTTTTAATAACCTTAAACTATAGCTCTACCCTAAGGAGTTGATGGAGGAGAGTGGTGGATAAGGATGAAGCATATGATATAGCAAACATAATTGTGGGGTATGTAGCGAGTGGATCATGAGTAGTAGGAGGGATGCCATAATCATTTGTATCATAAGCATAAGGAGCCTAAATAGCTAGAATCCTACTAGTGCATGTCAATGAAGCTCTAACCTTTGTAGTAAGTATGAGACTCCGACCATCTTCATTCAACTCATATCCTATCAATCAAAAGGTCATCTTATCTAAGATATCAAATCCATTTTGAAATGGAAAGGAATGGAATTGAAATTTTTAAATGAGACCTAGTAATCCTCCAAGATTCTGATGATGAGAGAACAATACCCTAAAGACGTGCGTATGTGACTCTCCACGTGTGCGATATTTTGAGATATGTCAATTCTGAAGTACATGGAAAACCCTAATAAGATGTGGCCAACCTCATACCAATTTCTAGAAATCATATCAGACCTAGATGTCATATGAAGAACAATACCATGCAAATATAATAATATAATACTCCCTTGTAGGGTTGTAGATATTAAAAGCTAATGGTGCCTCAAATCACATAATTACATGTAATCCCCCAAAATTTTAGAAAATCTATAATTTAATAAATAACTTTTATTTGAAATAAATTAGCTTTTAAAATTATTTAGTTCAATTATTCTATGGATTTTTGAGTAGATAAATTTAGATAGGAGTATTTAATAAATTATAAATAAATATTTTATTATGTTATCATAGTGTTCTTAATTAAATAATTTTTCAAACTAATATTTACTAAAAGTATCAATTTCGAACAATATATTAAATGATATTAAATTAAATTATTTATTAAAAGTATTACATTTTATTATTTCCTAAATTAACTAAAATTATTCTCCCCTATTTTCTCATTTTCCTTTTCTTTTCCCTTTTTCTTTTCCTTCTCCTTTTTCTCCTTTTTCTTCTTCCTTTTCTTTCCCTTTTTCACCTCCCTTGGACCGCCCGGCCTGGCCTGCCTTCCTTGCGCATTGGGCCATAGGCACGTTTCTCCCCCTGTTCTCCTTCTCTCGTGCGGCGCAGCCCAGTCCCAGCCGCCTTCTTTTTCTTTTTTCCCAGACTGGACCGGCCGGCCTCCCCTTCTTTCCTGCGCCGGTCCAACCGCTCGCACCCCTCCCCTTCCTTTCTTTCTTCTTCCACGCTCGACCAGCATTTTCTCTGCCATGATCAAGCACGTCAGCCGCCTGCAACTGCCATGCCCGGCCACCACCTACCTCCCTGCTACTCCTCCTCTCTCCCCCATCATTTTCTTTCCTATTTCGAACCAAACCAGCTCCTGGACCACAGCTCGCATGCCCTCTTCCTTTCCTTCTTCTTCCCTCCCTTTCCCCTGCCAACCGACAGCCCTGCCACCGTACTGCAGCGCCGACCGGCCACCGACTCCCCCTTTCTCTCCCTCTTCTTTTTCTTCTCCCCACCAGCAGCTCTTACCCCATTTTTCGAGCCTTGCCTTCCCTTCCCCGATCCTCTTCTCTCATTTTCTCCTTCTCCCATTTTTCCCCCGATTTTTGCTCGCCGCCGCCAACCGCCGCTTACACTACCGCATTGCACCCCTGCGCCGCCTTCTGCCACCACCTCCTACTTCCCTACACCATCACGCCACCCCCTCGAGCCCCTGCACTTCCTCCCTTCTCCCCCTCTTCTTTTTTCTCCCCACTTTTCTCCCTTAGCAGCAAGCCACCTGCAACCGCCCCGTTCTCCGCCGTTCGGCCACCTCTGCCGTCACTCAAACCATCAATCCACACCCTGCAACCTCCTCTACCACCCCCATACCTTACTTTCCCGAAAACAGCCCCTGCACCCCTTCATTTTTCCCTTCTCTTTTCCTTCCTTCTCAGCCTCTCAGCCTCTCCACCTCGACCCACCTCGGCAGCCAACTTCACCACCTCGCCGCCGCCGCATCCGCCGCCCTTGGCCGCCAACAACCCACCCCCAGCATCCACCTACACCCCCTCTTCACTCCTGCACCATTCCCTTGCCTTGAAACCTCCCCCATCTATCTTCTTTTCTAGCCTAAAGGCCCAAACCCGAAAATAACTAATTTTGCCTTCCTTCTTTTCTAGTATGATTTTATGCATGTTTTGTGTGCCTAGCATGATATATAGATGGTTGTTTATATTGATTGATAAAAAAGAAAAGTATGATAGCTTTTGTGCCATGTGTAGGTATGATACTTAAGGAAGGAGTTTGATTATTGATGGAAATGTTAAATGCTTGTCTATGATGTATTATTTCATTAATACATGAATAATAATATTGTGAGCCTAAGATTATTTTAGTAATATGCTTATGTAAGTATGTGATCTAATATATGTAGTTGCTAATGAGGATTATGTTGAGTAATGACAAGTTGGTGGAGTTAAATGATAAGAATTAAGTGCTAATATTAGTATTTTATGTAGTGGTGGTAAATTTATAAAAGTGGTGTAATGAAGGGGTTAAGTGGAAATTTTATAAGTGAAAAGGGTATCTTGGAAATTTTGTAGTAAAGGGGTATTTTGGTAATGTTGAAAGAAATGGGCAAAACGGTGATGTTGTAAGTAAAAGGGTATTTTGGTAATTTCAAAATAAAGGGGTAAAATGATAATTTTATAAGTAAAAGGATAAATTGTAAATTGTGAGAAAGAAGGGTATTATGGTAATTTTTGAGGCAAAAGAACAATATGGTAATTTTATGATTGAATGGCAAAATGATAATTTTATAAGTAAAGGGGTATTATGGTAATTTTTGGAGAAAAGGGTAAAGTGGTATTTTTGGAGTCAAAGGGCAATATAGTAAATTTATAAGTAAGTGGTAAGACTGGTAATTTTGAGAGTAAGGGGTAAAATAGTAATTTTAGATGAAGGAGGGTATTATGGTAAATCGCAAGCAAAAGGGTAATATGGTAAAATTGGAGGAAAGGAGGTAAAATGGTAATTTTATAAATAAAAAGATATTATGGTAATTTGAAAGTAAGGGGTAGAAGGATAATTTTTATAAATAAAAGGATATTATGGCAACTTGGAAGTAAAGGGTAGAAGGGTAATTTTGTGAATAAAAGGATGTTTATGGCAAATTTGGGAGTAAAGGGTAACTTGGTAATAATGATAACGACGAAGGATAAATTGGTAATTAAATTATGATTAAAAAGGGGTAATTGGATAATTATGATGATAGAGAAGGGTAATTTGGTAAATTAACCAATAAAAGGGCATTATGGTAATTTTAATAATGGAGAAGGGCAATATAGTAATTATAAGAATGGAGAAGGGTAAATTAATAATTATAAAAATGGAGAAGGAAGGGTAAATTAATAATTATAAATATGGAGAAGGGTAAATTAATAATTATAAATATGGAGAAGGGTAAATTGGTAATTATAATTATGAAGGAGGGTAAATTAATAATTGTAATTATGAAGGAGGGTAATTTGGGATTTATAATAATTGAAAAGGGGTAAAATGGAAATTACAATAATTGAGAGGGGTAAAATGGTAATTATAATAATTGAGAAGGGTAGAATGGTAATTATGACATTGGAAAAGGGTAGTTTGGTAATTTAACCAACTAAGGGGCAATTCGGTAATTATGACGATGGAGAAGGGCAATTTGGTAATTAATCGACTAAAGGGTGAGTTAGTAATTATTTAACCTACTAAAGGGGGAAATTGGCAATCATAATAGCGAAGATGGGTAATTTAGTAATTTATCCAATTAAAGGGCAAATTGTTAATTATAAGAAAAGAAAAGGGCAAAATAGTAATCTAACCAACCAAATGGGACATATGTTAAGTGTAGCAATTATGAGGGGTGAATGGTGATCTAAAAAGCGTAGGAGATAACTTGGTAACCTAAACCGAGTAAGGGGTAATTTGGTAATTATGCAACCTGGAGGGTAATAGGGTAATTTGTCAAATAAGGAAGGAATGACTTAGCAATTATATAAGTAAGGGGTAAATAAGTAATTTATACCTAACATGTCATTGTGATTGTGGAATTTCATAATATGATTCAAATAATGCTAATTAGCAAGGTAAGAGTATTTAATAACTAGTAAGTATTACGAGAACGAATCCTAATTCGGAATTATATGAGATTATGGTGGCCTTAATGATTTCTCTGTGTTATCTTGGATAACCGTCTGAATAAGAAATGACTAATGATATCGGAACGATTGAAAGTGAATAAGTATCTGATTATTGTGCTTTTGGTGATCACCTTATTTAAGACACTACTACTTAAATTGAAAGACCTCGAGATCGGGAATGGTGACTCTTTAGGGGTCGCTACCCTAAAGACGTGGTTTAGTCCACGATTATTTTGGTATTTGCTGGTGTGCCTTTGTGCCCCAGTTAGGTCCTATATCTTACTCTATCTAGCTCTACGGACCTAGTTAGGGGGTATGCATACTTATGGATTAGGTGTCCTTGTTGGTAGGGTACTGAGTAGCTTTATGCACCAGTACGACCAGGGTACATTTGCGTCCTTGGGTTTGTGGTTGAAGGGTACTGAGTAGCTTATATGCACCGGTACGACCGGTGTACCTTTGTGTCCCGGGTTCTTCATCTTCCGTCTGAGGCAAATAAATAGACTTGTTGTGCTGATTAAGGAAAGGAAAGATACTAATAATGAAATTGGAATATTAATGAGTCGGGCCTAGATGCCTTATGATATTGAGTACCGATCCACCGGTTATAATAGTGGCCCAGGAGTGTGTTGCCCTGTATGATGTTTATATATATTCCGATCCACTAGCAATAACAGTGGGGGTCCCAAGCTCAATAAAACTAGTTATGTATGTGAATAAAGTTATGGAAAAATACTAATCACTTATAGTGGAACACCATGTGAGTCGGGGCCAGACCGGTCCACCGGCGAATAATAGTGGCCAGGAGCATTTTGCCCTGGAGACCGATCCACCGGCATATAATAGTAGTTAGGTGCGTTCTGCCCTATAAGTGACCGATCCACCGACTATAATAGTGAGGTTCTCGCACTCACATAGATATAAAATATGAGATTGATTGAATGATGATGGAATAATGGCTTAAGGCCCGAATGTATTGATTTTACACTATGACATGGCTTAAGGCCCAAAAGTATCGATCGTGACTTATAACTTGTTATATATGTGATTGTTATATATGCACCTCTTATTACATATGTATATAGCTTGCATTATGTGTTGCATTGCGGGCATGTTTTTAAGTATGGTATTAAAGGGTTACTCAGTACCATAGTACTGAAGGGATTCCCTTCGTGGGGCCCCTACCTATTCAATGGGCAGTGCCCCTTGCAGGTCTTTTCAGGTACTACTCAAGTGGGCAAACGGGAAAGAGAGTAAGGAATTATCCGGTACAATTAGGTTTTTTCTCTTTCTCTTTTAAATTCCTGGTTTTAATGTTAATGTTGTTAAAGTAACCATCATTGGTGGATTTTATTCTTGTAAATGATTTGATACGCTACTCTGATTTGAAAATGGATTGTAAATTGTGTTAGCACTTAGTACTGGAACGATAGGAGTGAACCGGTCTGGTACTGAGTGTGGCGGTAATATCCCCAGAATTCACGGTTTTCCTAATTTGCTTCCGCTAACTCTTTCAAATAAAACAAAATTTTTCAGTAGTGAATTTTGGGGGTGTTACATTACACCTAGTCGCATCTTAAATAAACAAGCCATGTGTCATCACACCTATCCAATTTTTATATGGAATCCCCATAAGAGGTGACCACTTAAATGCCTAGACTCCTAACATATTTAATCTCATCGACCCGAATGGGAACACTTAGGAATTTAGTGGTGATAGTGGAGCCATTTGTATAATCAATCAAATTCTCATAGAAAAGTTGAATAATATCAAAGTAGATAGGATTACAAATCTCAAAGAGTGTACGAATGTGAAGATCAAAGATATTATGCGTATGAGGTCATCTTGATAATGTTAGAACTAATGTCAAAATTAATGCATTTTTCCCTTAATTATTTTCTTCCCATGGAATCCCAAGAACCTCAACCCCCTAGTCTTATTCAAGTGTATCTCAAACCTTCTATCATAACAAGTTTATCACTAGTGTGCTTTTATCAAAGGGTAGGATGTTCTAGAAGAGTTTGACTAACTTGTGATAGTGAGAACTTTTGAGAATGATTAGTAGGAACACGTGGGAGTCATGTAGACGTTGTATAAAGGATAAGCGAAATTGATTGATTCCAACATCAATGTTGATGCAACATCTGAGGACAAGTTTGTTTTCCTTAAAGTCATTCGGCCATTTTGTTGCTTATAAATAGATGGAAAGAAATGGTGTTTGAGGGTGTATTCCTTGGTGAGGTGAAGTTTTTAAGATTTGGTGCACAAAATTAATAGGACTTGAGGAGAGTAGTAGAGCAAAGTAGTTTGGGTTCAAGCATCCTAATGAAGAAAAGTAAATCAAGGTCAAATTTTTTGTTGAAAAAAACCCTTATATACCCTAGATAAACTAGTTGATTGATTTGACAAAAGCATCGACTATACTTGCCCTATTTTGAAAAAGAAAGCTCACACCTATCGATTGGTTCAAAGGGGACATATTGACTAGTCCCTTTAATGCATCAACTAGCTTTGCCACTAGTTGATTGATCTCATAAATTCATAAACACTTATTATGAGCATGAAAGATAATCAATTCATGAATTTAAACATGCATTGTAAAGTTGTTTTAAGCACGAATCATGTGGGTTAATTCATAATCAAATAAGCATTTATCTAGTCAATCCAAACATGATTTTAACATCACTTTCATGCATCAAACAATGACATTTAAAGAATGAATAATGTTTAATTTTTTAAATTAAAGTTTAGCAAAGACTTGTAAGCAAATATGTTTGTTATCTGCTCGTGCAATATTTCATATTAAAGATAGTGTAATACAAAAAGAGAGAATACTAAGTTGAAGTTATCAAAACTCACATGTATTCCTCTTTATTTTATAAAGAGGTAGAAGAGGCTTTGATGTTACAATTTTTATTTGATTCTTCAAGCTCTTTCTCCTCCTCCTCTTCTCCCATATAATAAATTTCAAATACATGATTTTGGTACCCATATCTTTTTGGGTCCATAGAGGTTAGTCCTTAATGAATTATCAATAACAATATAATTTTCTATAATCCAAGTTATTTTTAAACAAGGGAAATGAAGCCTTATTTTATATTGATGGAGGTTATTTCTAATATTTTCATAGTTTATTAAAAAATGAATTTCAATCATTTCAAGTTTTGCATCCAATTTAATTATTAAGTTTTTAACCGTAGATGAAAACTATTCATTTTCATTCTTCAATTTTACATGCTTTGAGGATAAGTGGTAAAGTAATTTATTTAACTCAAAATTTTGACAATCCATAATTACAAAATAGCTTAAGCAATGATCATCAATATCATATACAAATTAATTATAGAGTTATTTGAGATATTGGTTACCTCATCCTTTTTACTTGAAATGCCATCATTTATAGGGATGAAACAATGATACAAAATTTCTTCTTCCACGTTACCCCTACAAGTGATATTCAATATTTCCCAAATTTTTTTAGCAATGGTGCACTCTAGGATGTGCTCAAATAAATTTTCACCAAGGCCACAATGCAACATCAAGATAGCTTTGCCATTTAATGTGGACTTTTTTTTTGTTAAGCTTCATCCATTCTTCAACCATCTAATCAATTAATCCATTGATGGTGGCCTTTTGTTTGTTGATATTCGTCCATTATTCAACTGACTTATCAATTAATCCATTCTAGGATGTGCTCAAATACATTTTCTTCAAGGCCACAATGGAGCATCAAGATAGCTTTATCATTTAAGGTGGCCTTTTGTTTGTTGAGCTTTATCCATTCTTCAACCAGATTATCAAATAATCCATTGATGATGGATTTTTGAATCTTGGTTGGACCATGTTGAATGATGAACCACAAGTTTTGATTTTATACGTTGAAGAAACTTCTAATTGCCATTTTCCAAAGCCTAATTTTTTTTCCAATGAACAATGGAGGCTTAGAAGGTGTTACATCTTCACCCATGAAGTTATCTATATATAGGATCTTAAGCTTTTGATTAGTAGATCAATTTGATGAAGCCCCAAGCTCTGATACCAATTGAAATACCGTATGGATATTCTAGAGGAGGTAAATAGAGTATTTTGTAAAAAGAATTCCAAATTAAATTTTTGTAAGAAATAAGTAGAAGGATGGAAACCAATAAACACACAATTTATAGTGATTCAAGAAACTCTACAAAGTTTTTCTACATCTACTACCAACAAGTTTTGCCTTTTGGATTTGAATCTCTCTTTATTTATAGTGTGTGTTTGATGATGATCACTACTCTCTTGGTTTATGAGCCTACAATCTCAATGACCCTCTAGGAGATGATTTACATTTTTCTTGTCACTCCTCTCTAGGTTTATGAGACTACAATCACAATGACCTCTCTTAAAAATGTCAAATAACACACCACTCTTCACTTATATTTGAGATGATGAGTTTGAATGAATACAATAAGAATCTTCACTAGATAGCATATAAAAGTGAGTAATTACTACTGAATATTTTTATCTAGCTATAGAAATAATTAATTACAAGTGTATGAACAACCTAGATAAATATGAAGAAAAAATTGACCACTAGAGAAGTTTGATTTGGATTTGAAAGTGTAAAATCAAAACTCTCTTTGATTCTTTACAAGATGTGAAAGTGTTGATTTTAAAATATTTGTGTTTGGTTGACTAATGTTTATGAAAGTCTAATAACTCTAATTTATAGTGCTAAAAGATGGAAAAAATTGACACTAATAATTGGGTGTAAAAAGTTCTCCAAAAGTCGAATTACAATGGGTGGAACACTTTAGAAACACCCAGACCAATCGACTAGTTTTGAAAAACTAATCAATCGGTGGAACTGTAATACTCCAAAACCTTAATTTAGGAATTAATAATAAAATAGAGGTTAATAGGTGAGATCAATTAAATATAATATTTTTAATAAAATAATATTGTTATAATGGAAGTAATCAAGATAAAAAAGGGGAAAAATAATATAGGAATTAAATTAGTGGAGGTTAAGGTCATTTGTTAACTAAAATGGAATTTAGAAAGATTTAACCAAAATTTCTAAATTAATATAAACAGGAAATTTAATTGTTTATTTTTACTAATTTTATTATTTTAAAAATTTTAGGAAAAAACCAAAATACCCCCAACCACCACATTTTCCTTTTTCCCCCCCCCCCTTTTCTTCCTTTTTCTTTTTCCTTCTTCTTTTTCTCCTTTTTTTCTTCTTTCTCCTCTCCTCCCACTGGCTTAGGCCTCACCAGCACGAACCACCTCCTCCCCTCCCCTTCGCTCCTTCTTTTCCCCCGCGCAACCCATCCGACCTTTATTTTTTTCCTTCTCTCCCCCTAGTGCGGCCTAGCGCCTGCCCGTCCTTCCCCTTTTATCCCTACCCTTTTTCCTAGTTTCCCCTTCTACCCTCGTCTCCTACCTTGCCCCCCGGTTGTTAGTGTGTATGGCTACTTCGCAGCCATGAATCCCTTTTCTCCCTCACTTTCCCCTCATAACCTACAGGGCATGCAGTTGGCACCGCCTTACACTGGTCTCCTCCCCTCTGCAATGCCAACACCCTCACCAACCCTCCCTATAGCCTCCCAAAACCATCCCTTGCAAACCTATACACTTGTATCGGCCTACCACCACTAGCAAGCAACCTCTTACCCCTCCTACTCCTTTTCCTCATCCTCCCTTGTCTTCTTCTCCTCCCCATGCCTATAAATACCCCAACCCTCACCTTTCTTCCTCTTCTTTTGCTCTACCCAAAAAATTCCTAAAATTACCACTAGCTACGACCATGCATCGCCGCCATCCAAACCACCACCCAACCTCTTCCCTATATTACCCTCCACCAAACAACACCACTCTCCCCCTCTAACTCTCCCTACACAGCTTGCCCTACTTGTGTAAAGTGGGCAGCTCGAGGTTTGCACCCTGTCGTTACCCCTTTTGCCGCCCTACGCCGCTTCCTCCGCCACAACCACCACCTCCACTACCTCCCTCTCAACCCACCAGACCTTCCCCTACCTCCACATACCCTTCCTTTACCCTTTCTCCCCTCCTTCATCCTCCTTCCTCCTCCTTCCTTCTCCTCCACCTTCGGCCACGACAGCCTTCGCCACCTACGCCACCGGCCTACCATGCCACCACTACCACTACAACCCTCCTGATTCAGGAAACCTACTATGTCACAACCGCCACCTTCCTTTCTCTCTTCCAACCCTAAAGCTTAACTTTTTCAAGTCACCACCACTCCCACCGTTGCTACTGCCACCGCCATTGTCGCCATCACCTTAGCTACCACCTCCACTTCTAGTTGTACCCTAATCCTTACTATTACTTAAGTATAAATTATTTTGTATAATTGTTATTTTTAGCCTTATCATCATCATCATCATCATCATCATCATCATCATTATTATTATTACTACTACTACTATTATGCCATTATTATTATTATCACCACTACTACTATTAATCTTATTATGGTTATTATTGCTACTATTATTATTGTTATCCTCTTTAATGACTATAATCTTATTATTATTGTTAAGATTATTATTATCATCATTACTATTATTAGTTTCTTACTAAAAATTAATTAGGGGATAATGAAAGGAATAAGAGGGAAGTTAACACCAATATTCCATTCTCATAGGTGAACCAAACCCGTCCCCTAAGGAGGTGTAGGAGTCGTGCTCCAAGCCCGGCGTCGATCTAGGTAAGGATGTGGTTAAAGCCAAATTGTGTGTTACGTATTTATTTGTGTTTGATTATATGTTTGTATCCTCTGTGGTTATGGATTATATGCTTGTAGTGCAGCTTGATAAGCGTGGAGCTAAGGTACATTATATATGTGTTATGGCATGTGTAATATAGTGATATAACTTGTATTTGTGTTGTGCCTTATGTATTGTTGCCCCATATGACATGAATGCTTGGAGTCCTTAAGTAGTATGATGAGGTTGTGGGGAGATAAAATAAGTAAATAAAGTGGAGTGGTAAGAGGGAAGTGAGAAAGGCTTAAGTACCTTGTGACCTATGGGTGGACAAATAAAATGATAATATGAATAAAATAGGAGGATGGAATTAATCTTGCATGGGAAGTGTAAGGCTTGCATGGGGTGGTTAGTCTTTGCATGAGAGTAACTTTTACGTAGGAAAAGATGATTTGAGGGCTAAGAAAGGTGAGGGAAGAGGAGTTTGGGTGATTGGAGTCCATGAGTGAAAAATAGTACGTAGGTTAGTATAAGGGTGCATGGGGCACTTAACTAGGGTTGATAAGAAAAACCCTAAGTGGGGGAAGCATGTGGAAGGGAAAATTAACGGGAAGTGGTTGGAGAGTGTGGGATAAGATTGGAAGGATACCACATGGAGGGGGAAATGAGTTAAGTGGAAAGGGGAATGTTGTGTGTGGGTGATGAGGGGACGACATAGAAGAAAGAGAGGTGCAAGGGTTTGGGGTAGCCAACTACGGTTTTCGTGGCCACACGTGTAGGATAGGAAATAAGGTTGTAATGTTAGGTGTGGATTGAGTGGAATGATGGGCTGGAAGCAAAGGAAGCATGGGTAGTGTATGATAGGGAGAGGTTAGACCACATAGGTTAGATTAGGGTTTATGAGGGAAAATACTAGAGGGCGATGGTGAGTTAAACCGAAGATATGGGAAAATGGGCCTCGACCCACATACATAGGAGTTTGGGTTTTCATGGTGAGTAAAGGAAAGGGGGAAAGACATCTGGGAGTTCTAGGATGCTTAGAAGTCTCAAGATATGGGACATGGGATGGGGCTTTTCTGGAGAATAGGTGTGAAAGGGTTGACAGTGGGAAGTTTAGTGAGTATGCATGTCTAGTAGGAAAGTATCTATTAAATAAGACATGAATAAGACACTAACCAACTAAAGGGAAAGATTATCGAGCCGGGTCCAGACCGATCCACTAGCAATAATAGTGGCTAGGTGCCTTGTGCCCTAAAGACCATTCCACCGGTAAATAATAGTGGACAGAAGCATTCTACCTTGAATGTTTCTGGTCCACTAGCTATAATAGTGGAGGATCCTGAGTTCAATAAACCAAACTTAATGATAATAAGCCATGGAAAAAATACTAATTACTTATAGTGGAACACCATGACAGTCAGGGCCGGACCGGTCCACCGGTGATAATAGTGGCTAGGTGCCTTGTGCCCTAGAGACCGTTCCACTAGAAAATAATAGTTGTAACACCCTGATTTTTACTACTAAAAAATTTCTTTTTGCAGGGGAAGTAGTTAAGTAAAATATTGGGGGTTACTGCCATGATTGACATAATTATGGCTTATTCAACCATCCTTATATCAATCACAAGGCTAAAACATTTTAAGTAACACAAGGAAATTAGAAACAAAAGAACATTTATAATACAATCCTGAGTTTAGAGCCTAACTCCGGGTTCAACAATATAAAATACAAAAGAGGGGATACCATGGATCAAGAGTCGAAAAAGGGTATCTAGTTAAATTCATCAACCGGATAATAATTACTCTTTACTTGACCCAACATAGATGAATTCACTCATCCCCACATAAGGTATCATAATCATCTAACTGATCTTCTGAGACTTGTACATAAGATTTAGGGCCTTTTGCTCGTGGGAATGAACAACACCCATAAAACAGGTAGTCAGTATGCTACCTAGTGATTAAGGGAACAATACTATCAAAATAGGGATACAAATATCACATGCTTTCACATTAGATAATAAGGAATAACCAAATAAATGAAACACCTCATAAGATAGAATATGAGCCCGGTTCCTTCATTAAGTATAATCCACTTTCATTCTTTCATATACGTTGAGTGCAGGAACCCTACTATTCTTAAATCGGTGGAATGGTCTAAAACATCATCTCAAGAACAACACACCTAAGCCACAATCCTTTTCTGTGAAACGGAGATTAAAAACATCTTCTTGGGGCAAAACGCTCCTGAGCCACTATTCTCTCCAATGGAACGGGGATACATAAATATATATAGAAAAATAGATCACCTTGGTCCTAACTCACGTATTCTTCCACTTTAAATCATTAGTATCTTTTCCATAAGTTATAATAATATATTTTCATTTCATAATGAGTAGGGGCCCCACTATTTTAATCTGGTAGAACGGGCTGAAGCACCTTCTCGAGGAAAAATGCTCTTGAGCTACTATTCTTTCTAGTGGAATGGAGATTAAAACATCTTCTCAGAGAAAGATACTCCCGAGCCACTATTTTTTTGGTGGAACGAGAATACACACACACACACACATATCACCTTATCCCTACTCACGTGCTCTTTCACTTAAAGTGATTAGTATCTTATTCAAGATTGATTCTTGGGTATAGAACACATTAAAAACATATATACATATAGCATAGGTCCAAGTCCTTAAGTCCTGTCAAACCCTAATTACACACCCTTTAGTATTCATTCTCTCATATTAATTATTCCACACAACTTATATTATATCATCTCCAAATCCCGTCATTATTATCATACCCAAAATGCATGACCGAATTCCCATAAGTATACTTTAATAATCTCATATTGATATGTTAATCACAGATATATCCAAGACCCAAATTCCACAAATTTTTCATAACACCTCCTATGAAATTTTCATGATTATCAATTCCGACAAATAACCTCTAAATCTTAAACATGGGCTAATGGTATTATCATTACAAGATAGTTTGCCCCAAATTATCCATTAAATTATTTAAGGACCCCAGGTAACAATAATAATTCCATGAATTTCTCATGCTATTATTATCACATTTTAATCCTCCTAACACATAAAATACCAAAATTTCCTTATTATCCCATAATGACCAAGTTACCCTTAAGCACAAATAAAAACCTTTATTTTTCCACATATATTATTTTTCAAGTCCAAAATTAATCACCATACCTCATGATTATTCTTAAGTCCATTTATCAAGAACTCATTTAGCCTATATTTCATACCAATATATATATATATATATATATATATTTTCCACAAATATTACATTATCACAACAAAATAATAATGGTACCTCTTACCCATTCTCACTTTCTTTTAATAATATAATATCCTTATGTCCATATTTCATGCCATAGAATTTAATTCCACAAATATGACATTATCACAACAAAATAATAATGACACCCTCTTACCCATTCTTACTTTCTTTCAATAACATAATATCCTTAAGCCCATATTTCACACCATAAGATATATTTCCACAAATATGATATTATCACAAAAGAAATCATAACATAATGGAACCTCTCACCCATTATTACTCCCTTTCAACATATTATTCATATCATCACAAAATATCATGATCAACACATGTTACAACACATATCAATAATATCATGAAAAACATATATAATCATATAAGCAAATAACACCACAAAGCTGAAACATCGAATAGTATCCTTACCAACTAGGACATCAGGATCTAAGCACGCAAATCCTAAACTTCCTCCTCCGAAGCTACTGGAACACCACCTATAAAAAAAGTAATAAAATTCATGGTTAGGCTTGTTAAATTTAATCGTAGTCAAATGGGAGTTGGAGATGTGTGGATGTGTAGAGGAATGTGTGGTGGAGTTACTGTTAAATTTTAGTGCTGATTAGATAAGGTTTGGGGGTAAAAATAGGGGTGCACAACCAAAAATAGGAAGTTGCACAACTGTGCAATAGGCAGTGCAACTCCTGGTTGAGAGAAAACATGATGCACGACAAGGCGGTGCAAAAGTTGCTCGGCTATGCAACAGGAGTGCACAACATACTGAGATAAAAAAAAGACGTATGGCCAGACGGTGAAAGGGTTGCACGACTGTGTGGTAGAAGATTTAAGTGTTGCATGACAGTGCAACAGGCCATGCACAGGTCGTGCACTCTACAAAAGTGCGATGGATGAGGGAAATAAGAAGGGAAAAGAGGTGGTGGTTAGTGGTGATGGACGATGACAGTGTTGGGGAAGGTTGGGGTGACCTTGGTAGTCAATCCACCAACCAATAGGTGGCAAGTGGCAGTCGAGGTGGTGCACGGTGATGGAATGGTGGTGCATAGGCCAAAAATAGGGAAAGAAGGAGGAAGAAGAAAGAAAAAGATAACGAAGAGAGGAGAATGAAGAGGGAGCTTAGGCAATAGCTCTTTGACAAAAATATGGGTAGAATGAGGCAAAAACAATGAGAAAGAAGGAGAGTGTGAAGTGTGTGTATATATATATATATGTACATGTGTGGTGTGAATCAAGAAAGAAGAAAATAACGGGAGGTGGTGTGCGATGGTGATGATGGTGATGGTGCAGCTGCAAGGTGATGATGATGGTGATGGTTGTAGAGCATGGTTAAGGGTAGGGTAGTAGCTGTAGGGTGAGGGTGGTGATGGTTTAGGTGTTGTGTGAGAAGTAAAATGGAAAAGGGAAATGGAGTGTGCAGAGTGTGTGATTGGGTAGGGATAAGGGAGCAAAAGGAGAAGAAAAAGAAGAAGAAAGGAAGTAAGGTGATGGGTGATGGATGCAGAAAGATGATGGTACAAGTGTTGGTGCAAGTTGCAAGTGGAAGTTGCAACAATTCAAAAGTGCAGCTTATGGTTGGTAGGGGAGGGAAAAGAAAAGAAAAAAGAGAAGGGTTGGGGTATTAGTTTAGGGTGATTTTAGATTATCTCAAGTAATTAGGATTAGTGATAATTTTAGTAGGTTTTGATTTTGGTTTATGAAATTACAATTTATCTAAGCTAAGGTTTCAGATTCAGATTAAGTTTCGGGATTAAGGAGTTAGGTTAAGGCTAATATATGATTTATTGATATTTGAATCAAATTAGGACATTAATGATGTGATATTAGGCTAAGAAATTTTTTGGAGTATTACAATAGTGGCCAGAAGTGTTCTACTCTGGATGTTTTTGATCCACCAGCTATAATAGTGGGGTTCTCGTACTTGCATGGAACTAAATTGAGGATTGTGTGAAAATGGAAATAGAGGCCAGAGATCTAATGGTTATATTTAATTGGAGTAATTCAATGCTTGTATTTTCTATCATTTATGTATGGCCTTAGCTTCATGGTTACCTCGCTTAGTACGTAGTGTACTGATCACCCATTTCATGGGTGCTATTCATTCCCATGAGCAGTGGCCCCTTCTGAGTTAGTGCATGTAGGAGATGCTGCATTTGATGACTTTGACACATTCTATGCATTGGACGGGATTGAGTGATGACCTGTTGGATCTGGCATGGGGCCCAATAGAGTGTTATCTATGCTCACCTATTTATGTTTTTATTATTGTTTTGTTGATCCTTCTATTTTCCCATAGGGGCATTGACACTGTACTCATTTTCTATTTCTATCATGAGTCTAATGATTCTTACATCACGCACTTTATTTTTAATTATAAATTACTAGAAACCTTGTGGTTTTATGTTCCATTCGAATTAATGTATTTTAAGTTTTCTAGCCTTGTGGTTGGTACGAGACTGGCTGAGGTTCAGACTTGTACTGATTACAACAGTAGCACCCCTTGTCTTAGTGTATGGTTTATGTGCAAACGAAAATTTTTAACCGTGAAACTTGGGGATGTTACTGGAATACTTTTCCACATTGCTTACTTTACAAAAAAGACCATAACTTGAGCTACAAAGTTCAAATTTGAGTGCCGTCTTTTTTTTCCCTATTAAGTATACATCTTAATATTTCCAATGATGTATTATAAATCCAAAAATAAAATCTATAGATTTTATGGTGAATTTTTCAATTTAAATCTTATGCAAAACTAGTTAAAATAAAATCAATTTAAGACAATATTTTGCACAAATAATTGAAAATATTTTTAGTACATGAAATCACTTAATGATCTTTCAAAATAATTTTTGAATAGGATTATAAATATCAAAACATTAAAAATCTAAGTGCTCAATATGTAAATCATATGTACATAAAATCTAAGACTGTGACGTATTCTTTGAAGGTTGAGTCTTGGAGTCTTGAGCACACTTGCTTATCCCTTCATGGTTTGTGTATTACACATGAAATTGAAGTACTTGAAGCTAGAATATTAATTTGATCTCCTTTTTGATCTTTGTCTTGTTCTTGGGATATGATTTATAAACTTGATCTCCTTAGCACTTCTTAACTTAGTTAAGTGTTCAATACTTCACTTTTTTCTATGATACACATGCACACTTAACAAGATAAGTCAAATTCATAATTGAGTTTGTTATCATAAAAAAAAGGGGTTGATTAACCTATGAAGACAACACATAAGAATGTGAGTTGGTTATAGCAAGACTATTGGATATGTTGGATTGTCGAGCCTTGTAATGTGTTGTTTATCTCTTATATTAATTTATAGAAGATTTTGTGAAGCTTGTGTATGTATGGTAGTGGTTTGGGTTGATTTTGGCAAGCATAAGTAATTATTTTGTGTTTTACCCCAGGAAATAAATTGATTGGTCTGAACCACCAATTGACTTATCTTGACCACCATTCCATTAGTTTACCAGACCTTTGAATGTTTAGTTTCGACCTGGACTGGTGAACTGATCTTCCATACCAGTCAACTGGTGGGACCGATCAATAGGTTACCATACCGGTTTACTGGTTAACCTATTATATATTATTTTCTTATGGTCTATTCTTCATATTAGTTCATTAGTTTGTAGGGCTAGTAAACTATTTTGTTTGAGACTTTTGAATTATTTTTGATAATTGACTTTTGAGGCTGATTGATCCATTTATCCCTTATCTTGTATGCATAATATATAAAATTTGACTAAATTGTTTAACTATGGATGCGTGGTATGGGTTAAAGTACTCGAATTGAATAATAATTTCATGAATAAAGTGAAATGATATATGGAATTGTATGCCGACTTTCCTTTGTGGATCAACTGGTGGTTTTAGTTCACTATTATTTGAGTTGTGCTAGCTATTTATATTGAGTTAGTTGATAGTTTTAGTCCACCAATATTTAAGTTGCGCTAGCTATCATATTGCAACTAATAGTAGTTTTATTCCACCTTGATTAAGATGTTCTAACTATATATATTGGGTTATATAGTGGTAGAAAATCCATCTATATTTGACCTAATTATATATATTATATTAGCTAATGGTAGATAATTTACTTATTCTAATGTGAAATTGAGATGGCTATGATATCGTTAAGAGATGAGTCGGATTATGAGATGTATGAGTATAAATGAGCGTTTTTCTTAATTTGACCATGAGTAATATGTGATAGCATGGTTAAGTGCATGGCATATTTTATTGCTTTAACTACTGTGCCCTATGTGTTATATGTTGTCTTTATAAGAGATGTCTTGTCTACTTAGTACATCAACCTACTAATATTGCACTTGTAGGTGACTTTTTGCAAGTACTTAATGATGATAATGACGTTGATTTGTATGCTGGTATGTCTGGTCAAGAGTGATATTATTTGGGTCGAGGACTTAGAGAGGATCTATCTGGGGGTTCTTTCTTGATCATATATGATCTGGATATTTTAAACTCTTGTGTCCCTTTTTATTGTTTTTTTAGTTGACCTCCACAACATTATATTGTTTTCATTATCATGTCTATTTTGTGCTTTATAAGTAGTTTTAGCCTTGGCCTTAGCATGAAAATGTTATGGAAATTGGACTAATGATCAGAAATGCTACTTGCAATAATACCCATATTTTAGTTTTTTTCTTTCACAAAATCTATAGTTTTAAAAAAACAAATTAGCTCAAAATTTTAGGGTTTTATAATAGTGCAACCCCCTAGTTTCCTACACCAAATCATAGGGATGCTATCAAAAACTACCTATTTAAGAAAATTAAATTCCCAGTTGCAATTGCTACATCTTTTGACCTATCAATATTGGCTACTAATATCAACACCAATAATGGAGTACTATTCTCAGACTTGCCTATGAATAGAGTGCAGAAAAACAAGGTAATATCCCTTTTTTTATCAAGAGGTCTCCGATATTGAATTGAGTCATCTATTTAATGAGGAGGACACATATGACAAGTAATATCATCAAAATAAAAGGATATACTCATAGATTCACATTTGTGTACACAGACAACAGTCACAGAATAAATTACATTAAATATTAAAAACTGCTATAGATAATAATTAATAATACATTATTACCTCCAAAAGTGTCACACAATCCCCTAGTTACCTGCATGTAGTCCAAGACGCTATTGCAAGTTGTCTGTATAAAAAAGCTAAATTCCCAACTCTAAATGGCAAATCGTCTAATCTATCCATATATGTAATAAAACTATTTTTACAACCCGAAAAAAATGCTTTAAGAAGGTTTAATAGAAGCTAAAATGCTCTAAGTGTGGAATGCTATTTCTACATCCAAAAAAACACACAAAAAAATCAAAGAGAGATTAGGCATAATCAGCATCTGATTCAAGGTTGAGACAAAACTCCTTGCTAAACATTAAAAAATTAAAGGGGAATGAAAAAAGTTAAAAAAAAGATCCTAAAATGGGAAAGAAAACACTACATTAATTACCCTTACACTTTGACCCCAAAACCTTAAAGCAAACCCATAAATTGACCCATAACAAGAATTTGTAGAAACATGCAAGATAAAAGACACTCCCTAGGGGAAAAATGAATCAACACATTAACCATAATAAGGTAGATTAAGCACAATAAAATACTAAGTAATACATTATATCCTATAAAGATAGTATACAACTTGTAAGGACAACATGTGATCATGGGATATTAGCGTGTGATATCAATAGGAATTAAACATGTGATAGCATGATTCACAATAATGATAACGATAATCATAAATCATGATATCACAATACACTTATGACACATAAGATAATAACTAATAATCAAGGCATGAAAACATAAGAATAAACATCTAATTGTTATGTTATATAAAAGGCCATTAGAATCTTTTTATTAATCAACTTGAGAATAGAGACTCAAATAATATAGTGATCGAACAACACTAGGCCTATTAGCCTATTATAATCTAAACGATAACCAAAAGTCCCATAAAAATATTATTCTAATACATGAACGGTACTAGCCCTACTAGCTTAATGGCTTCAAATCTCCTAATTTATAAGACGTCTAATTATTTAAGTATGTATACCCTCTATAGGATCCCTTAGATCCTATAGAGTAGATAAACAAACTCTTCAATCCTCTTAAGGAAAATAAGTCAAAATGAAGGAACCATAACAACTTGACAACCAAACCTAACATACAGGTCATCCCAAGTGATACAAATAAGTCCCGACTCAAGTATTCTTCCACTTTAAGTAATTAATATTTTATTCAAAGAATATAGTCAACATATAACATAATATAATACCCCAAAATCCTATTTTAGGGTTTAAAAATAAAATAAGGATTATTAGATAAGATTTAATCATATATGCCATTTCTAATAAGATAATAATAATAATAATAATAATAATAATAATAATAATAATAATAGTTATGGCCATAAAAGAAGAAAAATGATGTAGCGATCTAATTAGTGGAGGCTAGAATTATTTTCTAAACTAAAATAAATCATAAGTAAATAATGATAATAATTTCTAATTAATAAAAAATTATTTTATTATTATTACTAATTTTTATTATTCCTAAAATTCAAAAAAAAAATCCTGAACTACCCTACCAACTCATTTTCCCTTTTTTCCTTTTTCTTTTTTATCTTCCTTTCCCCTCCCTTGGCCGACTGGGCTACTCCCAGCGCCGAACCAATCCCCATTCGATCTCCTTTCATTCCTTTCCCTCCCCTAGCCCACTCTTTTTTTTATTTCTTCCCCCTTGTGGTCCAGCATGGGCACCCCCACTCTCCCTTCTCTTCCCCTTTTCTCCCTTCCTTTTATCCTTTCTTCCCTTTTTTCCCCTGCCTTCTTCCTTCTCCTATGATTGAAGCTACTGGGCATGACTGCTTCGTAGCTTCGCCCCTCTCTCTCCCTCCTCCTTTCTTCATTTGGACCTGAAGGGCATGCAGTAGGCACTACTATGTATGGTCCCTCTCCCTCCTACATCCCCCAGCTCCTCTACCTACCCTTGCACCCCCTGCAAAACCCTACCCTATCTCCCTTATCGACTTGCAGTGTTGGCCTGCATACCGGTCGATAGCCAACTAACCCCTCCCCTATCTTTTCCCTCTCTAATCCATTCCCCCAACCATCTTCTCTATAAATACCCCCTACTCCCTCAATTCTCTCTTTTTTTATCGATCAACCCCCGGCTTTACTCGAGCAACCTGTTCCGCTACCTCTACCGCTGGCATCGCTCCATGTCGCCATTGCCACACCCTTCCTTCCTCTTCTCTCGCCACCTGTGCAAAGTGTGTAGTTCGAGCTGCCCTTTTGCACCTCCCACTACTGCTTACATCGCCCTACACCACCACCACCACCCTCCCTACCTGCCTTTCTGCCCAGAAAACCTTCCCCTAACTTACCACACCACCTCTTCCCATTTCGTTCCCCTCCTTCCTCCTCCTTTTCTCTTATTTCCTTATGGCTGCCGCCACTACCGCCTCCGTGAGGCACCACCACTACCACCACAATCCCCTAGGACCCAAGAAACCTTACCACCTAAGAAACCCTAATTACCCTTCTCTTTTCCAACCCCAAAACCCTTATTCTACATCACCACCACCACTACCACCACACGCCGCCATCATCGCCACATTACCTCCACTGCCACCTCTTGCTTGATGTTCCTTCTAGTTGTGCCCTCATCCTTTCTACTTACTTAGAGTATTTTATTTTGATATTTTTTTGTTTTTGTTGTTGTTATTATTATTATTATCACTAATATTTGATTAAGGAAATAAAGAAAAAAGAAAAGGAGTAGGAAGAAGGTGAAATGACTACTAGGTTATACTATTTTTATAGGGTGTGACCAAAATCCTTCCCTTGAGGAGGCTTAGGATTCGTGCTCCAAGCCCGAAGCCTAATTAGGTAAGGATATAGTTAAGGCTTTGGGTTTTGTTGTGGATTATGTGTTTATGGGTGTAATGAAATATGATGTGTAAATATATGTGAATATGAACTAAGTATGTGTGTAGTGTAGCTTGACTTGTAAGGAGCTAAGGTATGTTGAGTATGATGTATATTATGTGTAAAATGTGTGATATGACTTGTATAACATGCAAGCTTGGAGGCCTTAGGTGGGTTTGAGTGGTTGTAGGGAACTAAAATAAATAAAGAGGGTGAAGTAAGTAAGGAGAAGTGGAGAAAAATCCTAAGTGCATTATGACATATGGTTGAGGGAATAAAGGGAGAAAATAATAAAATGAATGGTTAAGGAAAAATCTTGTATGGAAAGTATGAACCTTGCATGGGGTGCATGGTCTGTGTATGGGGAAAAGGCTTACATAGGGAAAGTTAGTTTGAGGGTTGACCATAGGGAGGAAAGTGTATTTTGGGTGATTGTAGTGTTTGGGGAAGAGTTAGTACATAAGTTGATGGAAGTATGCATGGGATCCTAATTAGGGTTTTTTTGGGGAAAACCCTAAGTATAGAGGTATTGTGAAGAGAGGTTAAAGAGGCTGGTTGGATTTTGGGTTGTGGTTAGGAGCGTGTCACATGAAGGGTGTGAGTCAAGTTTAAAAAAAGGGTAAAGTTGTGCATGAGGGAAAGGTGAACTAGGGTTCATTATCACATGGGGAAGTTGGAGAGCTGGGCTGTGATGTTTGGATTAGGTTGAGTTGAGTGATGGAATTGGAATCAAGGGAGAGTGTGGGCTGTGAAGGATAAGGAGAGCTTAGGCCCACATAGGCCAGATTAGGGTTTCAAGGGGAAACCCTAGTGGGTGATGGTAAAACCCAAATGTGTGGGGGGTTTTGACTTCAGGGTGAGTATGGTGGAAGGTGAAAAGGGGTCATGGAGTCTTGAGAAGTGTAGAGGTCCCAAGTTATAGGATAGGGTTATTCAAGAAGCTCGACGTGGAAGAGTGATATTGAGTCGGAGAAGTCCATTGGGGGTGTGCATGTCTAGTTGAAGGGGTTACTTATTGAATAAGACATGAATAAAATACTAATAATTTAAAGTGGAAGATTATTGAGTTGGGCCCATACCGATCCACTAGTGATAAGAGTGGTTATGAGCATTTTGCCCTGGAGACCGATCCACAGGTAAATAATAATGGACAGGTGCGTTCTGCCCTAGATTACTATTTTCGATCCACTGACTATAATGGTGGGGGATCCCGCGCTTAATAAAAAAACCTTGGATGATAACAAATCATAGAAAGACACTAATCACTTACATTGGAATACCATATGGGTCAGGGCCAGACCGATCCACTAGCGATAATAGTGGCCAAGAGCATTTTTCCCGAAAGACTGTTCCACCAGCAAATAATAGTGTCTAGGTGTGTTCTGTCTTAGAGTAGTATTTTAGATCCACTGGCCATAATGGCGGGGTTCCCGTACTCATGTGGATATAATTCGAGAGATGTGCAAAGATGGAACCAATGGCTTAAGTTCAGATAGTGGTGACTAATCTAATTAGCTTACTGCTTGCATTATCTGTCTTTTATATGATATAACCTATCTTAGCTATATGGTTACCTTACTCAGTATGTAGCATACTAATCACCCCTATCATGTGTGTTGCTCATTCCTATGAGCAGTAACCCTTCCCGAGTCTGTGCAAGTAGGTGATGAGGCCCCTACTGACTTTGATGCATATGATGACTTGATTGGGGTAGAGTAATGATCTAATGTACCTGGAGTGGGGCCAAAGAGGTCATTCTCCAGACTTGTTAATTTATGTTATTTCTATCATTTTTATTCCCCCATATCAGAGTGTTGTTTTGTACTTATTTCAATTATGTATTAACCTTAACATTTGCATACTCTAGTTTCATTTATTAATGTTGCACTATTATGGTTTTTAATCATCCTTATTTATGATCTTTGTATCTTTAGCCTTGTGGTTAGTATGAGACTGGCTAGGGGTCAATCTTGTATAAATCACCGCAGTAGCACCCTCCATTTTTAGTGCATTATTTTCCATAACAAACGGAAATTTTCAACTGTAAATTTTTGGGGTGTTATACATAAGGTCCACATAATCACATATGATTAACAACTTCACCTTATTATGACTTAACCATATAACTTGGGAGATTATCTTACATTATCCTCCATCTTAATTCCCGTAGGATTAAGGTGACATGTTATTCATGTTATCAAGATCCAAAATTATTCATATAACATAATTATAGGTGCATGTTATATGGAATTATTTGTTATATCTTGACCCAAATTTATATATTTGTTATGATAATTTAACCATTTAACTCGAGTTTTCTCTATTAGCCTTATTTTGCATAAAAAGATAAAATTAAGATAATTTGGGTCAATAACTAAGGAAAAAAAGCATGATATGAGAAGAAAGCTTGGAGTCATGGAAAATTATATGTACCATCATACAGGACCCTAAAAACAAGTCATGTGAAGAAAAATCAAGTTAAGACAATCAATAGATAGGAAATATGGGTGCCCCATATTTATGTAAATATGGCCTGTATTTCCTTGGTTCTCCTCCCATGTACTCCATTAATTACAACCACGTGCATAATGTTAGTGCAAAAATACGAGTGTCCCATATTTATGAATGTGGATTGTATTTTTGACATATTTTAGATTCCCTTCGTACGAACTTCTATCCACATATACAACTTACATTAGGGAAAATGGAATATTGAAGAGCACTGCTGTCAGAACTTTGGCTTCATTTTTCATTAATTCTAAAGCATTAAGATTCTTTTGTTTGATTTCGTTAGTTAATTGATGTAATTGAAGGATTAAAGACCATACGGTATTTACTGTTCTACAATCTCCTAAATTCTTTCTTACCCTTGTTTCATTTATTCGTTTCATACTTATTATTGTGTTTAATGCAATTCCTATTATTCTTTTATTCAACTGAGTTTGTGATTTTATGTAGTTTAATTTAATATTTATTATTTTGTTTCTTTATGTTTATTAAAGTTATGAATTTTATGTGTTTAGATTATGCGTTTTCTAGTTTTATTAATATGCTAGGCCAGACTAGTATGGGATGGGAGGATAATTGAAGGTTATGGGATAATCAAGTATGATATATGAATTTGACTTAATTGTTATATGTATTTTTAGTTAGATTAATAACCAAGTTTAATGATCATTGATCCAATATTAGAACTTTATTATCTAGATTGGCCACCTAGGTACTTTGAGTGTTAATTGGATAGTAGGATAATATAGTTATTCTATAATTATTAACATATACTTCTGTAAGTGGAAAATAGGTTAGTGATTTAATCTATGTTTATTAATCTTTAGAATTACATAATTTGAGCAGACTGTAATTGTAGTTCTAGTTAGTTGTTCCCTAATTGTTAATGCTGCCATTAATTAAGTATATGTTTGGAGTCACTTATCAAAATTAGTTATCTATAATAACTACTTATTTTAGAAAATTTTAGGCTAAAAAATTTCGAAATTAAGTAGTTATCATAGATAATTACTTTTAATAAGTAACTCCAAACAAGTTATTAAATCTAGATACTTATCCTAGGTTGTTACTTAGTTAGACAACAAATCATAAGTAAAATTTAGTTTATTTACATAAGGGGATGATAGGAAGTGGACATGTAATAGCTTCTATAGGTTAACATTAGAAATACTACATAACCATTTTATTTGATGATCAGTTGTTATTCCTATACTAAATATGTCCTCTAACCCCTATTATCCCAATTTGTTATTCAGTTATTTTCTTAATTGTTACTTTATTCTTTAAATTATTAGTAATTATTTTTTAATCAATTAACAACCGGGGGATTTTATATAATAATAGAAATTTACGAATTGAAATACAATCTTCATGGGATTGACTCATACTCACTATTTACTACTTGTTTGTGGGTTTAATTTAGAGTGTCTATGACAACACAAAACATAAAGAACCAATACTATTCACATGGCATAAAGACCCAACATTATTCACATGCATACTCTTATTATTTTGGTAAATTCATACTGATAATTGTGACTAATTAAGATAATTAAAATTATTGCTAGGGTTTGATTAAACATAATAAAACCAACACATAAAAATACTAAAACATCCTTCAAAACCCTAATTCCAAAATACATTAAAATAATCTATTTCTAATCCCATTGCTCACTAAAATTAAGAATGCAATTAATAATATCATCTAGGTTAACTTAGAGTCATGACTAAGTCTCGAAAAACCTATTTACAAATAAAATTATAAGAATGCTTCTAAGGTTACTAATTCCATTTCTAGAATCAATCTATACATGATGATGCTAAACGATAATCAACTAGTTTACTTTATAACTAAACACATTAAATATTGATATTAGATTCTAACCATCCATTCTTCATAAAATGCTAGAAATGACCTTCACACTTGAAATTAACCCAAACCACTTCAAAACCCTAATGTATATTCATTCTTATGACCTAAGGAACTCAATTATTATGCCTAACTTATTTTCTCATCATTGTATACTTATTAAACTAAAAACTCCATAATTAAATTGAAATAACTAAGTTACCCTTAACCAACTAGAAACTTATAAAAATCAAAATTAGCCATATCCAAACCCTAACCCTAACATATTATATGTTAAACTTTAAATAAAAACATCTAATACATATTATACAATCCCAAAAATAAATTAAGAACCAACTAAAATAATAATTATGCCCCTTGGTAGAGAATAAGTCATAAAACCACAAATCCAAATTTAATCCTTTTTTATACCAAATTCACACACAAGTGCACATATGCACATACACACAAAAAAACAAAAAAACAAACAAACACACATGCATATGCGCACACGAATATATAACAATAAAAAACATGTGATTTAGATACACATGCAAAGACATTGCATAGACACATCATACACATGCTATCATATTATCTACATATTTGATAGTAGAGCTCATGTAAATAGACTCATATTCACACACCTATGCATTTAATAATTACATCATAACTCAAAATACAAAAACAACACACAAAATAAGTCATAACTACTCAAAAATAGTCATAACAGCATATAACAAAGTTAGATTTAACAGACTCTACTTTGTTGTTTAACGACATGAACAATGATACTTAAAATGTTATCAGTGATATATCTGAGAGATGATGTTATTGCTCTAGCCTTGATAATAATTGTCCTCTTTTCCACCCTAGTGGTACCACAAGTAATAAATATCATATCCTTTCCTCTACCAACAATTTATAAATTATAATAAAGATATCATTAATATATATTATATTACAGTAAATCAATATATAATATTACATTATATTGATGAAGTTTAGAGTTTAGGATTAAAGAGTAAAATTTGAGGGTTTCGTGGTTGGGTGTTGTGGTTTGGGGTTTAATCTTTCGTGTTAAGGGTTTAACATTTAGGGTTTTTGGTTTAATGTTTAGTGTTAAGGGATTAGGGTTAATGATTAAGAGTTAAGGGTTAATGGTTTAGTGTGTGGTATTTAGGACTTATGCCAAGGGTTTAAGGTTTAGTTTTTAGGGTTTAGGGTTTGTGGGTAATGGTTAAGGGATTATAGGGTGATGTAGGTGCATATCCCATATATAATAATGATAATAATGATAATAATAATAATAATAATAATAATAATAATAATAATAATAATAATAATCCATTCGTTAAATTTTTTAAGTTAGGATAATTTAAAACTCTCCTTACTTGCACTAATATATGAGCTAGATTATTAGGAGTTATGCAAGACATGAACCACCAAATAAAAGCCATCAACTCAACACCTTTTTCTTTGCTTCATTATGGCTTGAATAATCCATAAGACTCTCGGCCATCACTAGCCAACAAGCATCCCCATTTGAGCTCAACATTTGAAAAAATCAAGGAGAAAAGAAAGCATGTAGCTCTGATTCTATGCAGCAGGATTGGAGGCCTAAATCTTATGATTTATAATACCTTAATTAGCATCAATTAAGTTAAAAAGATTTTCTACTAACCAGCCATGGCATACGATCAAAAGAAGAGGAATGGGGAAGAACTTTTTTCTTCATTTGGTTAAGCACAAGTTAAAGTAGTGTACTAGAATTTTCCTTCTTATAATTTATATTTCCTAAATCCTAATGCTAGTTTGTAAGCTAATGTATCAGATATTATTTATGGGGAAGGGTTATGGGAGTGATGCAAGAGCATCCTCCTCATGTGATAACAATAATCTATTCATAATTTTTTCTAAGTTAGGAGAGTCAAAAACTCTCCTTACTTAGACTAGAATACGAGGTAGATTATAAGGAGTCATGCAAGCCATGCAATAATAATTAAAAGCCATTAACTCACTAAATTTTTTTGGATTCATTATGGCTTGAATATGGCTAGAAAATATGGCTTCAAAAACCATACAAGTTTAATCCAACCATCCAGCAAAGTTAGCACATTAAAGCTCACACTTTCAAAAATCACAAGCATACAACCACTTCACTATTGCAGCAGATTTTAAAGTTAAGTTTGGTGTTTTTAAAGACCTTAATTAGCATTAATTAAGAAGATTTAATTTACTAAAAAGTATCCAAATCAGCCGACCAAAGGGGGTCATGGGGGATGGTTTATTTTTCCATTTAGTTAATCATATGAATGAGTAATGTACTAGTTTTCCCTTTTCTTATAATTTATGTTTTCTAAGTCCTAATTATTAGCTTGTAAATCTAATGTATCAGCTATTTCATAGGAAAGGGATGATGGAAGGCTTGAAACATTAGCTCCCATGCTAACTGTTTGAGTCCTACCATATTTACCATGCATTAGAGTAGAGTTTGGTTAAGTTAAACCCTTATGGTTACCTAAGGGTTGATTGTAATTTTCTCAAGTTCCTACACTCTTATATGGGTGTAAAGATGAATGAAAGAGGAAACCTTTGAGTATTATGCAAAACCCCAAGTTGTGTGCCAATCAACCAACCTAGTGCATGGTTTATTGTATCTTCTAAAAATCTTGCAATCTTTATCTTAAGAGTTTATACCTTAAATGGTGATTGTAAGTATTTGATTTCAAGGGATACTTGAATATCAAATCCTTCTCCCTATCTTATACTCTCTTTTATTTTATCTTTTGTTAGAGCTAAACCCAAGTTCCATCATCAACTCTTAGAAAAAGCCAATTTGTTTAGCATTTTATGCATCATGGAGGCTCAAAAATCAGCTCCCATGTTGATAGTTTTGGGGTTAGTTTCTTCCTACCATAGTTAGCTTACATTAGAGTCATGTTTGGTTAAGTTTGTGCCCATATGGTTACACAAGGGTAAGTTGTGTCCTTGTAATTTTTCTCAATGCCTTACACTCTTTATATGAGTCAAGAGCTTAATGAAGGAGGGATACACCCTTTGGCTACCTACTGGTTTCGATAGCACCCCCAACAAGCTTAGTGCATAGTTTGTTGCTAACTCAAAAAAAATTGTTAAATTCTTTATCTTAAGTGTTAATACCTTAAGTGGTGATTATAAGTATTTGATCTCAAGGGTTAATTGAAGATCAAATCCATTCTTCCATCCTATTCTCTATTATATTTTCTCTTTCCTTGGAACTCAGCCCAAGTTTTATCATCAACTCTTAGCATGACCCAATTTTTTTAAGTGATTATGCATCATAGGGGTTTTAGATGAGTGGCTTGGTTAGAGGGAGTTCTTAATGCATATGAGATCCAAATTGGGTCTTACTTGGAGCAAGTGAAGCAAAGAGAGAAATGAGGGAGGTTGGAGTGGATACAAATTGATTCTTTGTGATCCCTTGAATCAATACTTGTAAGAATCACCTAAGGTTTAAACTCATAGGATAAATCTTGAAAGATTTTTGCAAATTCTTCAAACTCTTACACTTGATAAATAAATAGAAACTCTTGATACATAGAGAGGAAATGAGCAGCCAAAAATTTGAGTCCCCTTGCTTTTATTCTATCCTTGACACTTATAGAAGAATTTTAGGATTAAAAGTTACAATTTAGCCATCTAATACATGTGATTTGAGCTAAAAAAAAGAGGATAAAATCTACCTAAGTTCTAGCCGTGAGTTTTGATCATGGGGAGGAAGTTTGAGTAGCTTTTCGAGATTCCCTCACCTACTGAGAACATGTTTTAACTCATATAACAACCATAATACTCAAAAGGAAAGATAAAAAGGTCATTTTATTCTTTTAAGTAACAAAAAGAATTAAGAAATGTCTTCTAGCCTTCCTTTTCCTTACCCAAATCTACATTGTTATTCCCAAGTATTGAAAATGACTTGACATTCAATTTTAGAGGGACTTGTGGCTATTTTGATGGGCTGCATTTGTAGTGAATTTTTAGGGATAAAATATTAAGGGAAATGGGTTAAACATATGGGAGAATTTAAGAAAAAAACGTTGCTTTTAGTGGCCCACTTTTGGGTGTTTTGTGGATGGTACAAAAAGGAGGTTGATAAGGTTTGCATGACTTGTATGGCTTACATGACTAGGTTTTTTTGAATGATTAATTTTTCCAATTCAGGAAAGTTTTGTGGCTCTCAAACTTAAAAAAATTAATGTTGAGATTATGATCATCAAATGAGGATACTCTTGCACCAGTTCCAGGTGAGTTGCTTGATGGTAGAGGGGGTTTCGGGTAAGCTTCCCACTATGCGGGGGATTTGGGTGAATGGCTTGGTGGTATTCATGTTCATTTTGCTCCAAATCTTCAATATTTAGGACGCAAAGCTCTAATTTTTTTATTAAAAAAACTAAAAAAAATCTTAAGCTAGGTCGATATACTCATTCAAACAACTAAATCAAACAAAAAACTTGCTAAAATCAAAGAATCAAAAATAACATCATCCATACTAACAAAATTTTAAAATAGCAAATTTTATGTGATACCCCAATATTTTGTTACCTTTATTTTCGGATATCTAGTCTTTTGTTCAAAGCCTAACTGTAAAGCCTTATCTTATTTTTTTTATTAACCTTTGATCCTTGATGCAGATGAATTTTTAAATAAATTACCCTAATTGTTTTTATCTTACATTACTTACTTAATACCAAATTTGAATATAATTCTAATTTTATCCCTAAATTCCCTTTTCCCTTTTCTTTCTTCCTTTTCCTTCTCCTCCTATCCCGATCTCCTTTTCTCCTTTCTTCCTCCTTTCTTCCTCATCATGCCAACCCTCCCTCTCCCCCAAGGCTTTCCCTTCCCATCAATTAAACTAGCCCCCTAGTGTGCCCGTTTCCCCACCAAATACACCCCATTGTCTCCCTCCAATTTTTTCATAATACACAATACCCTCTCTATTGAACCTCACCCCTCAACTAACTACTAATACTTCACTCCTCTCCTTCTTTCATTCATTTTTTTCCATCTCATGCCTAACCATCTTCATCCTCATCCCCATCCCTTGAGTCCATTTCTTTTCCAACTCAACCAAACACCTCCCTAGACCTACTTCGGCACCCCTCCTTATCACAAATCATCACCTACACCACTAGCTTATATGCTCCTCCTCTATTTCCTTGTTCAACCCAGCACTACACCCCAAAAAAAGAGAAAAATATAATAGAGAAGAGGATAGAATAAATAATTTGATCTTTAAGTAACCCTTGAGATCAAATACTTACAATCACCACTTAAGGTATTAAAATTTAAGATAAAGAATGTAAGATTTTGAGGAATCAACAAAACTATACCTTAAGCTTTATTGGGGGCGGGGAGGTTTCGAAACCTGCAAAATACCAAAGGGGTTGGTGCCCATTTCATTCAGCTCTTGACTCATATAAAAAAATGTAAGAGGTTGAGAAAAAATTACAAAGACACAACTAACCCTTAGGTAACCATATGGATACAAAATTAATCAAACATAACTCTAATATAAACTAACTATAGTAGGGAAGACACTAACCCAAACCCATCATCTTGGGAACCATTACAATGATTCCCCATGCATAATAGCTGGTAAAATTAGCTTACATACTATCATTAGGACTTAGGAAATATAAATTACAAGAAGGAAAATTCAAATACACTATTTTAGCTTATGCTTAACCAAATGAAGAAAAATAATCCTTCCCCATGCCCTTTTCTTGGCATGCTCCCATAGCTCGATATTAGGCCATCTTGATCCCTTAATTTATGTTAATTAAGGCCTTAAAATTACTAAATTCAGGCCCCAAATCCTGCTGCACAAAATTAGACCTGCATGCTCTTTTTTCTTCTTGATTTTTGAATTTTGAGAGTAAAATATGGTTGCTACATGCTGGTTTATTTCGAGTATCAAATGGCTGATTCCAAGCCATATTTGAGCCATGTTCAAGACATAATGAATATAAAAAAAGGTGGAAATTTTATGGCTTTATTTGGTGTTGCATGGCTTGCATGACTCCTAATAATCTAGCTCATATATTATACCAAGGAAGGAGAGTTTTAAATTCTCCTAACTTAGAAAAATTAATGAATAGATTATTATTATCATGTGTGGGGGATGCTCCTGCATCATACTCCCTCTCTTGAAAAGGACCTTCCTTATCTTTTTGAGCCTCATCATGAAAATAGGGAAGCAAATCTCCCACATTAAATGTGTTTGATATATCCCCCAGTTCTTGTGGAAGCTCCAGAAACGCACATTTTGAATGGTCCATCACTCCTTGGAATTAGTTTGTTCTTCCTCATAGAAGGCAATCTCTCCTTTATAAGGTTAATCCATACTAGATCTCCTAGATTAAACACTTGTTCTTTTTGGTGCTTGTTGGATTTTTTTTATTCATCTCATTAACTCTCTCAATTCTGGACTTTACTTGCTCATGTAACTTCTTGAATTCTTTGGCCTAGTCTTGTGCTTCAAAACTGACTTGTGATTCAATAGGGAGAGGAATGAGATCAATGGGAGTGGTGGGATTCACTCCATGCACCACTTCAAAAGGAGAAAAAATGGTAGCATAAGTCGGAGACTAGTTGTAAGCAAACTCCATGTGACCAAGCTTGGTGTCCCAAGCTCTTAAGGATTTGCGAACCAAACTCCTTAAAAGTATAGTGATGGTTTGATTAGTAACTTTTGTTTTACCATCTATTTCTGGATGATAGGTTGTACTAAAAAGAAGCTTAGTACCAACCAACCTCCTCAACATCTTCCATAAATAGCTAAGAAACTTGGTATCTTTATAAAAAAACAATTGATTTAGGAACACCATATAATATAACTATCTCCTTGAAGTATATATCAGCAATATAAGAGGCATCATCTATCGTATGACAAGGGATAAAATGTGCCATCTTAGAAAACTGATCTACTACCACCATAATAGCATCGTTTTGCCTTTGTGTTCTAGGCAATGCCACTATAAAGTCCATACTCACATGATCCTAAGGATGAAGTGGGATATATAATGGATTATAGAGTCCTTGGTGGAAGTGAATCTTGAACTTTTGGCAAGTAGAGCACCTTTCCATAATTAATTATACATCTCCTACAATCCTGTCCAATAAAAATGTTCCTAGAGTACATCACAAGTTTTGTTAATACCAAAATGCCCTACTAGTCCTCCTCCATGCACTTCTCAAATCTGCAACTATTTAATGGAACACTTGGGGATGCACAACTTTTTACCCTTGAAAAGAAAGCCTTCTTGAATAAGGTAGGGACCTCAAACCTTGTCTTGATCTTTAATGAAGCTTGTAAAATATTCATCATTCTTATAGGATTCCTTCAAACACCTAAATCCTAAGACTCTTGCTTCTAGCTATGACAACATACAATACCTTCTAGAGAGGGCATCTACTACAATATTAGTTTTGCTACTCTATGCCTAGCTATAAATGAGAAGGATTGTAAAAAAATCTACCTATCTAGCATGCCTAGGGTTGAGCCTATATTACCCATTTATGTATTTTAGGGACTCATGATTGGTACGCAATATAAATTGTGATGGTCTAAGGTAATGAAACCAATGATCTAAAGCTCTAATAATAGTATATAATTCTTTTTCATAGGTGCTATAATTGGATCTTGAGCCATTGAGATTTTTACGAAATAAGGCTATTGGCTTCCCTTCTTGTAGTAAAATTGCTCCAATTCCCACTCCACTTGTATCACACTCAACTTCAAGCACCTTGTCAAAGATAGGAAAACTTAATACCGACGCTTCACTCAACTTACCTTTGACACCTCAAAGGCTTCTTGTGTTGACTTAGCCCATTTGAATTCTCCCTTTTTGAGTAATTTTGTGATGGGTGCTAAAAGAGTGCTAAATCCTCGTATGAATCGCCTATAGAATGAGGCAAGCCCATGAAAGGATATAACATTGGTAATAGATGTGGATGTAGGCCACATTCTTATTGCCTCCATCTTTGACTCATCTATTGAAATGCCATCCCCGGATACAATAAACCCTAGAAATGTGACTTTTGGCTAGAAATGTGACTTTTGGCACAAAGAAGTCACATTTCTCTAGTTTACCATACCATTTGTTGCTCCTAAAGGCTAAGAATACAAGGTTCAAGTACTTTACATGATCATCACTACTAGAGAATATCATCAAAGTATAAAACTACAAATTTAGAAATGAAGGGTTCAAGGACGTCATCTATGAGCCTCATGAAGGTGTTTGGTGTATTGGACAATCCAAATGGTATGACCATCCATTCGTATAAGATTCCTTTAGTCTTGAAAGCGGTCTTCCATTCATCTCCTTTGTTCAGTCTAACTTGATAGTAACCACTCCTCAAGTCAATCTTAAAAAATACACCTGTTTCATGAAAGAAATCTAACATATCATCAAGCCTAGGTACGGGATACCTATACTTGATAGTAATGTTATTGATAGCTCTACTATCAGCACACATTGTAACACCCCCAAAATCCACTACTGAAAAATTTTATTTTATTAAAATAATCAGCAAAAGCGAAATAATAAAACTATGAATTCTGGGGATATTACCACCACACTTAGTACCAGACCGGTTCACTCCTACCTTTCCAATACCAAGTGCTAAGGCTAAAAGAGAAAAGTATAACTTATGAGAAACTCAAACATAATTAAATTAGAGTAGCATGTTAAACAATTTATAAGAATCGAATCCACCAGTGGTGTTTACAAATCAACAAATACATTGAAACCATGAATTTTAAAAGAGAAAGAGTACAACCCTAGGATATTTCGGATAGTACATTACGCTCTTTCCCAAGAGCCCACTTGAATAGCACCTAAAAACGACCTGCAAGGGACACTGCCCATTGAATAGGCAGGGGCCCACGAGTGAAACCCTTCAGTACTATGGTACTGAGTAACCCTTTAAAACACACCTAATAGCAGGCCCGCAATGCAACACATGATACTACATACATACATAATGAAAGGTAAATACTTAATATCCACTTTCATACAATCACATACCTAACAAATCAATCAGATATTAATAGGCCATAAAGAACAATTGATACTTTTGGGCCTTAAGCCCTTAGTCTATCATTATCAAACATATCGGATTACAAATATCCATGTGAGTGCGGGAATCCCACTATTATAGCCGGTGGACCAAAATACATACGGGGCAGAACGCTTCTAGCCACTATTATTCGCCGGTGGACAGGTCTTGCCCTGACTCATAGGGTGTTCCACTATAAGTGATTAGTATTTTTCCATAATTTATTCACAGCCAAATCAAATTTATTGAGCTCGGGACCCCCACTATTGTAGCCGGTGGATCAAAATACAAATATACATCATCCAGGGCAACATACACCTAGGGCCACTATTATCGGTACTCATAAACATCATCCAGGGCAAAACCTCTTGGGGCGACTATTATATCCGGTGGATCGGTACTCATAAAATAATTCAACTGGGTCCGGCTCACTAGTCTTTCACTTTCACGCTTAGTGTTTTCCCTTTTTAATCAGTACAACAATTCCATTTATTTTCCTCGATAGGGATATCAAGACCCCGAGACACAAAGGTACACCGGTCGCACTGGTGCATAAAAGCTACTCAGAACCCTTCAACTATCAACCTAGGGACACAAAGGTACCTTGGTCGTACTGGTGCATAAAGCTAACTCAGTACCCTACCAACAAGGACACCTAATCCATAAGTATGCATACCCCCTAAATAGGTTCGTAGAGCTAGATAGAAGATATAGGGTCTGGCTAGGGCACAAAGGCACACCAGCAAATACCGGAATAGCCGTGGGCTAAACCACGTCTTTAGGGTAGTGACCCCTAAAGAGCCACCATTTTCGATATCGAAGTCTTTCAATTTAAGTATTAGTGTCTTAATTAAGGTGATCACAAAAGCATAACAATCAGATACTTATTCACTTTCAATAGTTCTGATATAGTTAGATAATTCTTATTCAAACGGTTATCCAAGTAACACAGAGGAATCATTAAGGCCATCATAATCTCATCTAATTCCGAATTAGGATTCGTTCTCGTGATACTTACTAACTATCAAATACTCTTATCTTGCTATTTAGCATTATTTGAGTCATATTACGAAATTCCACTATCACAATGACATGTTAGATACAAATTACTCATTTACCCCTTACTTATATAATTGCTAAGTACTCCCTTCCTTACTTGACAAATTACCATATTACCCTCCTTGTTGCATAATTACCAAATTACCCCTTACTCGATTTAGGTTACCAAGTTATCTTCCATACTTATTAGGTCGCCGACTACCCTTCATAATTGTTACACTTAACATATTTTCCATTTGGTTGGTTAGATTACCCATTTGCCCTTTTCCTTTATTATAATTAACAAATTACCCTTTTGTTGGTCAAATTACCAAATTATCCTTCTCCATTATTATAATTACCAAACTACCATTCTCCATTATCAAAATCACCAAATTACCCTTTAGTTGGCTAAATTACCAAATTACCCTCTCTATTATCATACTTACCAAATTACTCTTTAGTTGGTTAAATTACCAACTTACTCTTCTCCATTTTCAAAATTACCAAATTACCCTTTAGTTGGTTAAATTACCAAATTGCCCTTCTCTATTATCATAATTACCATTTTACCCTTCTCCATTATTAAATTATCATTTTACCTTCGTTTACACTGAATTACCATTTTACCATTCTCTTTTATTAAATTATCATTTTACCCTTCTCAATTATTATAATTACCAAGTTACCCCTTTCCAATTTCCATTTTACCCATTTATTTACAAATTTACCATTTTGCCCTTTACTTTCAAAACTACCATTTTACCCCTTAACTTCCAAAAATTACCATAACACCCTTTCACTTATAAAATTACCATTTTGCCCTTAAATTATAAAATTACCATTTTACCCTTTACTTTCAAAATTACCAATTTACCCTTTTTTACTTGCAAATTATCATTTTACCCCTTACTTCCAAAATTACCATTTTACCCTTTTTACCATTTTTCCCCTTATTACACCACTTATATTAAATTATTATCACTACATGAAATATTAATATTAATACCCCATTCTCATTATCCAACTCCAAAACTATTATATTTAACATAATACTCATTAGCACCCACACATAATAGGCCACATTCTTGCACAAGACATATTACTAAAATACCCTTAGGGCTTACAATAATATTAACCATGCATTAAAGATCACAATAGCATAATACAACATGGATAAATACTTACCATTTTTATTAATAACTAAACTCTTACCTTAAGAAATATTTTCATAAATAGCATATAATCTAACATGCTCCCTTTTCTCAATCAACACAAGAACTACATATATTATATTAAACAACATATATCAAGCATAATAAAATATTAAAAAAGCCTAATGTGCTAACATACGTTTATCCATGCGTTTAAGTGGGATTTAACGATTACCTTCATTCCTATAAAAACACACCTTACTAGTTCCAGTTAAGGATTCAAGCTTTGATTAGCCAAAACCAATACCTAAAAATAATATAAATATTTATCGCAGTAGAAATAAGAAAACCAAAGGCATAAGACTTTATGATACTTAATTAGTGAAATACTAAACTTAAAATATTATTATACCTTAATAATTATTAAAAAAACAACTAAGGCATGCAAAAACCCATACTGCTCATGCAGCATGAGCTGCATGCAAAGGAATGAGGGGAGAGGCTCGAAATGGCAAGAGTGGGAGGAGGGAGTGGTGTTTTCGAGTTAGAGATTTGGGGCTAGGAAAGAAGGTGGATGGGGGAGGATTTAGAGCAAGAGAAGGGTGTAGGAGTGAAGACGGGGTGTAGGTGGTTGTCTGGGATGGCTTGACGGTGGTCAAAGGCGACACGACGGCGGCGGCAGCGAGGCTGTGAAGGTGGCTGCCGTGGTGAGTCGAGATGGAGAGGCTAAGAAGGAAGGAAAAGGGAGGGGGAAAACGAAGGCATGCGGGTGGTGGTTTCAACCAAAGGAGGTTTGGGGGTGGTAGAGGGAGTTGTAGGGATTAGTTTGGTGGCTCAAGCGGTGGAACAGCAATGGAAAGAGGCGGTGCAGGGTGGATGCCGAGAAGGGAGAAAAAGGAGAGAAAAAGAAGAGTGGAGGAAGAAGGAGGCTGCAGGGTGGCTCGAGGGGTGTTGTGATGGTTCAGAGGGGAGGTAGAGGGTGGCAGGGGTGGTATAGGTGGCCGGTGTGGTGGTGGCAGCGGTAGAACAGGGCGGCGGAGCAAAAATAGGGAGGGAGATGGGAAGAGAATAAAGGAGAGAAAGAAGGTTGAGGAAGGGCATGGGAGGCTTGAAAATGGCAGAATGAGGTCGGGAGGTAAGGACAAAAAGAAGAGGAAGAGAAAGGAGGGGATAGGGGCTCGGTAGGGTGGCAGCAGGGTGGTAGGGGCATGGGAATGGCAGGGAGAGGGAGGAGAAAAGAGGGGCATGGGCAAGGAGAGGGAGAGGTGGTGGGCCCAAGATGGGCAGGAAAAATGGCGAGAGAGATAGGGAGATCAGTAGGGGGAGGGTTGCAGGTGGGGCGACCGAAGATGGCGGAGGTGGTCGGGTTTTGGCGCCAGGGAAAAAGAAGAAGAAGAAGAAAGAAAAAAGAAAGGGGGATGATGCGTGCGTGCAGGCCAGCCCAGTCGGGGGAGAAGGGAAAGAAAAGAAAGAAGGGAGACAGGTTGGGCTCGCACGAGAGAAGGAAGAAAAGAAAAAGGGGGATCTAGGCCAACGACGCGGGCATGGGAGGTAGGGAAGGAAGGGAATGGGCTTGTGGCCCATACGCGAGGAGGGGAGAGGCAAGCCGGGGTACCGGCGGCCCAAGGGAAGAAAAAGGAAAAAGAAAGAAAGGAGAAAAGGAGAAAAAGGAGAAGGAAAAAGGAAAGGGAAAATGGGACAAATAAACTTATTTAATTTATAATATAATAAAATGCAATATTTATGGCTAATAAATTTATTTAATAATTTGATTTAATATAATTAAAATATATGGTTTTAAAAAGGATAATTTTAGTAAAATAATGGTTTGGAAAATTATTTAAATAAAAAGGGTATGATAAAATAACAAAATATTTATTTTAATTTATTAAATATTTATATGCAATTTAATATACTCAAAAATCCATTAAATAATTAAATTTAATAGATTTAAAGGCTAATTTATCTCAAATAAAAGTTATTTATTAAATTATAGGTTTTTAAAATTTTGGGGGATTACACACATTCTCATTGATCCATCCTTGTTCGCTACCAAAAGAGTCGGTACTGCACATAGACTAAATGATTCCTTAATGAAACCCTTTTTCAACAACTCTTCAACTTGTCTTTGCAACTCCATGGTCTATTTAATTACACCTATAAACCGACTTATTAGGGAGTGTATCATTGAAAATAAAATCAATTTGGTGCTCTATGTCCCTTATGGGAGGTAACTCACTAGGTAACTCATTTGGGTAAACATCCCCAAACTCACCTAGCAAGGTCTTGACCCTTGGATCAAGAGGAATACCATTCTCATTATTTTAAAGCATCAATACGAAATACATGGTTTTCCCTTTGCCTATGGCCTTCTCTAACCTCTTCCCATCTATAAACATAGTTTTCTTACCATTTGGATACTCTTTAATAAGTGATGATTGAATGCTAATGGTGTGAGTACAACATTTTTTTTGGCATATTTTAAGTTATAGGTATTCTTTATCCCATCATGCTTGGAATTCCTATCATATTTCCCAGGCCTACCTAGTAACAAATGACATGCATCTATAGGAACTACATCACAAATAACTCTACCGTGATAAGATTTTCCTATGAAAAATGGAACAACAACTCATTTTGTGACTTCAACCATAGAACCATCATTAAGACATTAAATCTTATATGGTATAGCATGTGTAGTAGTGGGCACATTAAGCTTCTTTACAAGAGTATGAGAAGCCACATTTTCACAACTACCTCCATCAATAATAAGGGAACATATTTTACCAAGTATTTTACACTTAATATGAAATATGTTTTTCTTTTGCGACTCCTCATCCAATACCTCCTTTGTATATAACACCCTCCTCACCATCAAGGCCTCTCCAACATCTGATGCCCCCCTCAAATTCATCCTCTTCCTCTATGAATGAATGATCATCCCCCTCTTCCTCCTCCAATGGCGCCTCTTCTAGGTCAAGTAAAGTCATGACCCTTTTGTTTGGACATTCTTTTTGGATAATAACCAATTCCTTAACACTTAAAGCACCTCACTCTTTTACTCCTACTAGTCTCACCCATTTCTTTCCTTCCTTTACCCTTAACATCAAATGTCTTAGGTGTAGGAGGTGGCTTAGGTGACTCCCTTTGTGTGCCTTGGTTCAAATTTACTACCCCAAATTTCAAACCCCTTTTTTTCTTTTTTATGCTTCTCCACCTTAATGGCTAGATGAAATGATTCATCTAGGGTGTAGTATTTGTAAAACTCCACCTTCCTACCAATGTCACTTCTTAAATCTCCTAAGAATCTTGACCTTTTTTGCTCCCCCACTTCCTCCAAGCCAAGTCTCATAATGAACTTTTCAAACTCCCTAATATAATCTTCTACAATCATGGACCCTTATATTAAAGAAGACATTTTATTGTAAAGATCTTGAGTATAAGAAGATGGTAAGAACCTCTCCCTCATCAACTTCTTCCTTTTTGTCCAACTTTTCACCTTGGACTTTCTTCTCATTTCCCTCTTATGCACCAAGTTCTCCCACCACAAGGAACCATTCCCTTTTAACTTAAGGACTACAACCTTGAAAGAATTCTCATCATCATAGTATTTAGCCTCAAACATTCTATTACACCTCAACTCCCATTCTAAAAAAGTCTTTCAGATTATGTGCCCCATCAAACTCTGGAATCTCTATTTTGATATCATGAGAGGATTATTTTCTAACATGCCTCCTTCTTCATTGAATCCTAGGAGACTCACTAGAAGAAGAGATAAAATTACTATCTTCTTCCTCTAGGTTCGGCTCTTCCCCCTCTTCATGGGGTGATGGATTTCTTGTTGGTGGTGGAATGTTAGCATTTGGTGTAAGAGACTCCAAAATGCCTAACACTCTCCTCATGTCTTCTTGTAAAGCTTTAATAGCCCTATCCCTTCTTAAATTTTGTGCTTCTTCAAGACTGAATCCTCTAGGAACTTGTTGATTTTCCATAATGGTTTGAAGTTGAAAAAGTAAAACAAGAGTGTAGAATAAAGGTTATGGTTGAATGGTGGGGATTTTTTGTGGTTTTTGGTTCGAATGGGGTAGGGTAGGGTGAGTATTGACCGAATGGTGGTTGGTGGTGGATGGTGGTTCAAATGGTGGTAGGGTGGTCAAATGGTGGTAGGGTGGTCAAATGGTGGGAAAAAATTTATGGTGTTTGATGATGGTTCAAATGGTGGTAAGGTGGATGAATGATGGTGGTGTGGTAGTGGTCGAATGTAGGGCTGGAAGGGATGAATAAGTGTGAAGATTTTGAGGGAAAAAAGACCCAATTTATCAACCTTGAGCTCAGATACCAATTTGATGTATAATTGCTAAACAAATTGGGTCATGTTAAGTGTTAATGATGGAACTTGGGCAGAATTCCAACAAAAGGGAAAAATAGAATATAGAAGAGGATAAAAGAAAGAATTTGATCTTCAAGTAACTCTTGGGATCAAATACTTAGAATCACCACTAAACATATTAACACTTAAGATAAAGAATGTAAGATTTGCGGAATAAAAAAATTTGTGCACTAACTTTGTTGGGGGGGGGCTTTGAAACCTGTAGAAAACTAAAGGGGTTGATGTCCATTTCATTCATCTCTTCACTCATATAAAGAGTGTAAGAGGTTGAGAAAAAATTACAAAGAGACAACGAACTCTTAAGTAACCATATGGGTACTATCTTAACCAAACATGACTCTAATATAAGCTAACTACGGTAAGGAAGAAACTAACCCAAACCTATCAGCTTAGGAGCTGATTTTCAAACCATTACAACCCTTCCCCATGCATAATAGCTAGTACTATTAGCTTACAAACTAACATTAGGACTTAGGAAATATAAATTAAAAGAAGTGAAATTCTATTATACTACTCTAGCTTATGCTTAACCAAATGAAAAAAGAAAAATAATCCTTCCTCATGCCCCTTTTTAGGCCAACTGCCATAGCTAGGTAGTAGGCCATCTTGATCCCTTAATTTATGTTAATTAAGGTCTTATAAATCACAAAATTTAGGCCTCAAAACCTTGTGCACAAAATTAGACCTGCATGCTTTTTTTTTCTTCTTGATTTTTGAATTTTGAGAGCAAAATATGGTTGCTGCATCACATGGTTGATTCCAAGCCATATTTGAGCCATATTCTAGTCATAATGAAGCCAAGAAAATGTGGTGAGTTGATGGATTTTATTTGTTATTGATGGCTTTCATGGCTCCTAATAATCTACCTTATATATTAGATCAAGTAATGAGAGTTTTAAATTCTCCTAACTTATTATTATGTGTGGGTAATGCTCATGCATCAATTTTATGGATATATATGTGTATATGTTTAAGAAAGGACTTATGGTTTTTGTAGAAAATGAAGAGAAAAAAAATCTATAGAGAAGAGAGACAAGAGAAGGAAAAATCTGCACACCCTCAGTTCCCACACATGTTATGTACAGAAAAATGTGTTTGTGGTTGGTTATGGTAACGAACCACAATTTTCCTCTCTTTATTTCAAGATATATGGTTAGATTTGATTAATAACATAACATATTACCATGTAATATAAATTTTACAGCCATATTTTATATCTAATTTAATATGATCACATTAAGAATTAATATATACATAAAATATAAAATATTTTATTTATAAAATAATAACAATAATTTTATAAAACAAAATATATATATCAATGAGCGTTACTTGACACCAGAGGGCACGATGCTCGTGACTGTTGCACTGAAATGATGACAGGTTGGCGCTGCTTGCTGGAGACCGAGCGAGGAGAACACGACGGAGGAGGCTGTAGATGACACAAATGCCGGACGAAGGAGACGGTGGTCAGCTGCAGGGGAACGAAGCTAGAAGAACTACCTCGGAAAGGGGTTCTAATAATGGTTATTTTATAGTTTTAATAACGGTTTTCAACCATTATTGAACAACCCGTTATTAAATCTTTAATAATGGTTCATAACCGTCATAAAAAATATACAAAAACCCGCAAATATGTGCGTAAACTTCATATTCAATAACGGTTTTAAAGTAAAAACTGTTGTTTAAAAAATGTTTTAATAACAAATTTTCAGTAAATCATTGTTAAAAATAAGGTTTCAATAATGGTTTTTAAGTAAAAAATTGTTGTGGAAAACCAAGTTTTAATAACGGTTATTACAAAAACTATTGTTAAAACATAACCGAATTAGGATTTCATTCATTGATTATGCATTTATTAAATCCTAATACGTATTAAATGAGCATAGATTTGAGATTAAAGGGATAGTTTTAATAATGGTTCTTAATAACAACTGTTAATAAAACTTATGTTTTAATAACGGTTTTCATCAGAACCATTATTAAAACAAATGTTTTAATAACGGTTTTCGTAACAGTTCTGATTATAACTGTTATAAAAAGTCTATCATCCAATTAGGGTTTCAAGGACTGATTATGTATTTATCAAACCCTAATATGTATTAAATGAGCATAAATTTAATAGACGGATAGGGTTTGCTCTCTCCTCTCTCCTAGGGTTTGAGAGAGTCACGACCATGGCCAAGAAGAAAAGGATATCCCCAGATCTTAAAACTCACGTACATGGTGCTTTGAATGACCTGGATAATAGTGTTCTTGTCGAGGCAGGAGGGTCTGTTGCTGCTGCTAACAATCTTAGTGTGGGTTCAGCGAATGTTACTGACTGTAGCCATGTGCTTCCGGCTGAAGATGAGGTGATCGACGTGAGTCTGCATGGGACTGATCAACATGTTATGGCGCAGCAGGTTAGTTCTCTTCCTGGAACTTCACATGCAGAGATCCCTATCGACACAGGTGTGCGTATGGATGAGGCGATTGCCAAGGAGGGTATTTCTGATTCTCCAGTTAGGGTTTCAGTATGGAGTAGGCTTCAGCCTGCGTCTCCTCCAGCTTCATCTTGGCGTGATGTGGTCATTGGTAACAGGAATCCTCTTCATGGACAACATCTGGATTATCATCATCCTGTTTATGAACGAGGAAGAGTGGTTGTGAAGCTGGATAAGGAGGAAGTAGATGCAGAAGCATCTTGCTGGGCGACAACCTTGGTTGGCTTTGTGTTCGGCCAACCTCCTTCTTTTACACAGATGCAGAATTATATTAGACAGCAGTGGCATTCTCGTGAGTTCCCTCAAATTATTCAACATTCTTCGGGCTTCTTTTTGTTTAAGTTTAAGTCACAGCAGGATGTTGAGTGGGTTTTGAATCATCATTGGATGTTTTTTAATAGGCCTTTTCTTCTTCGAAGGTGGCATAGGCGTTTGCAGTTTAATCCAGATGAGTTACAAATGTTGCCTCTTTGGATTAAACTTCCTAATCTTCCTTTGGAGTATTGGTCTAGCAGTGCTCTTGGAAGGTAGCTAGTGCTGTGGGTAGGCCTTTATGTACTGATTTGATTACGGCTTCTCGAGATAGGGCATCTTATCCTAGGATCTTGGTTGAGGTGGATGTTAAGCAGCCTCTATTGGAGTCTTTCATAATTTTAGATCCTGAAGGGATTGAGGTTGAGCAAAAGTTGAGTATGAATGGAGACCTTTTTATTGCCCTATATGTGATTGTTATGGCCATGATCAAAAGAGATGTATGCAGTTGCAAAATAGTCACAATACTGGCTCTTTAGGGGAAGGCGAATGGAGGGTTATTCGTGATAATAGGAAGGGCAAGAGACCTCTTGTCGACGGGCATTTATCTCAGGTCAATGCTGCACAGTCGGAAACTGTGAAGAAGCCTGGGTGCGATCTCAGCTTTCTCATGCTGCTTCTAGTGTTGCTTTGGATTCTACTTTTAATGTTGCTTTGTTATTGGTTCAGCTCATGGTTCTGCTTTGGATGATAATGTTGCTGATGCTGCTACTGCTAACACTGCTGTTATTCCTTGTCCTTTTTCTAATAGGGGTTCGGTGGTTGATAATAATTCTGGTGTTGATTATGGTTCTATTATTTCTGCTAATGCTTCACGTGCTACTAATGATGCCACTGCTGGTCTTATATCTACAGCTCCTGCATGTTCAACTGTTATTTCTACAGCTCCTGGTTGTGCTACTAATGGTGGCGTTTCTGGTGCTGTAAGGTCTGCTAGTGTTGAGGAAATTGTAGATGGAGGTATCGAAACCAGTGGAGGCAGGAAGGTGAAGAAGCAAGTTCGGTTTTCTGAGCCAAGGATTACTCGATTTAGAGCTAGTGCCATGGGAGTACAAGATGGTGGGGAGGGTCATGTGAACTCTACTCATGAAGAGGTAATTGATCGAAGAGGGGTGGCCGCTTATCTTGATCATGCTAGCCATGATTAGTTCCTGGAATGTACGAGGACTGAATAAAACTTCCAAGCACAAGGAAGTTAAAAGATTTTGTGCTAGATATAAAATAAGCTTGGTAGGTTTATTGGAAACTAGAGTTAAGGAATCAAATTTCAATGTTATTTCTCAGAAGATGTTTCAGGGATGGGATCTCATGCATAATTACTCCCACCACCCTAATGGTAGAATTTGGATTTTGTGGAATCCTTCTATTTGGATTATGGGTAATCATAAAATACATGGGCAGGCCGTGTTGTGTCATGTTACTCATGTTCCCTCAAATGTCAGTTTTTGGGTTGCATTTGTTTATGCATTTAATTCAGGCAGAGATAGGAAAGTCTTGTGGCAGTGGCTGAAGGACAATTCCCCGGGGCAGGAACCTTGGTTACTTATGGGGGATTTTAATGTGGTGATGAAGGACTCTGAGAAATATCAAGGTAGATCTCTTCTTGTGTCTGATGTGGAAGATTTCAAGATATGTTGTGATGATCTTCAGATTTGTGATCTGCAAAGCCAGGGATGTCATTATACATGGTCTAGTCATAGACAGGGAGATGAGGAAGTTTTGTGTAAATTGGATAGGGCCATGGTTAACTTATCATGGCTTTCTACCTTTCCTCATTCTGTAGCGGAGTTTCTTAGTCCGCTATTCTCTGATCATAGTCCTGTTCTTACTCATCTTAATGCTGATTGTGTGGTTGGGCCTAAACCTTTAAATTTTTTCAATTCTGGGCAGATTCAGAAGATTTCTTACCTATGGTTCAAAATGTTTGGAGGCTCAAGATGGGAGGTAATTTGCTGCTCAAAATTTCTAAAAGATTGAGTCTACTTAAACAAGATTTGAAAATGTTTAATAGAGATAATTATGGCTCCATTTCACACAGAGTCAAAGTTGCTAGAGAGGAGTGGAACTTTTGCAGGCACGTTATTTGGCTAATCCTGGGCAGCAGGCTAATCGTTTGTTATTGCAGGAGCAAGAGAAGAAGTATTTACATTTATTGCACTGTGAGGAGCTTTTTTATAAGCAAAAGGCTACCAATACTTGGCTTTCTTGTGGAGATTCTAACACAAGTATTTTTTTGCCAAGGTAAAAGAAAGGCAGCAGAGGAAGACTTTAACTAAGATAATAGATTCCAATGATAATGAGATCAGAGGTGCAAAATCTATTCATGAAGCTTTTAATTCTTATTATCAGGAGCTGTTGGGCACAAAGGTTGATATGGAGGCAGATATTATGTTAGTTGATTGCTGTCAGATACCTCCTCAATTATATGATGGTCTTTCTGCTCCTGTTTCTGATATGGAGGTTAAAAAGGCTGTTTTCTCTATGGGGGATTTTAAAGCCCCAGGCGTTGATGGTTATTCTGCTGGTTTTTATAAAGTTTCTTGGCCTATTATTGCTAAAGAAATTATATGGGCTGTGAGAGAATTCTTTTCGACTGGCTTTCTCCCTAAAAGGTTAAATATTACGTCTCTAACTCTCATTCCTAAGCATGCTGCTGCATCTAGAGTTAGTGAATTTCGACCTATAGCTTGCTGTAATGTGCTTTATAAAATCATTGCTAAGGTCATGGTCCAGAGATTACAACCCATTATGTCTCAACTGATTGATCTTTCACAAAATGCTTTCATAAAAGGCAGAAGTATTGGTGAAAATGTGCTGTTAGCCCATGAATTAGTAAGGAGGTATTCTCACAAGGGTATCTCACCAAGATGTATGATTAAGGTTGATCTCAAAAAGGCTTATGATATGGTGAATTGGGACTTTCTGCAGAGGGTTCTGAATCTTTATGGCTTTCCTCATCATTTTATTAAATTGATCATGGCATGTGTTACTTCAGTGTCATATTCTGTCTATCTTAATGGTGTTTTGACCCTCCTTTTCCTGGCAAGAGAGGGTTGAGGCAGGGTGACCCTCTTTCTCCCTATCTTTTTGTGCTAGTTATGGATTATTTCTCTGGTTTACTGAAGAAGCTGTGGAGTGATCCAAGATTTCAAGCTCACCCTAGGTGTAAGCGGCTCCAGCTCATCAATTTGAATTTTGTAGATGATGTCCTTTTGTTTTCTAAAGGAACTTTGCAGAGTGTTCTATGCTTGAAGGAGGTATTGCACCATTTTGCTGCAGTCTCAGGGCTTATGGTAAATCCTACAAAGTGTGCTGTTCTTTGGAGGAGTTTCTTTAGAAAACCAACACAGTATTCTGGCTCTACTTGGCTATTCTGCAGGTACTTTTCCTATTACATATTTGGGCTTACCGTTATCTTCTGCACGGTTATCCTCTGCTCATTTACAGCCGCTATTGGAAAAGATGACAGCTAGACTAAGGCATTGGAGTACTTTATTTCTGTCTTATGCTGGGCGAGTTCAGCTTATAAAATCTGTGCTTTATGGCATTCAACTTTACTTTAGTCAAGTTATTCTTCTGCCCAAGAAATTTTTGCATTGTTTTATTAGTCTGTATAGAACTTTCCTGTGGTCGGGAAAATTGAGTATCAGGAAGCACTCTCTAGTGGCTTGGGAGGCTCTGTGTTCACCAAAGCAGGAAGGCGGACTTGGCTTTTTAGACTTACAGCTATGGAATGTTTGTGCTTTGGGCAAGCTGTTATGAAATATAGCTGGTAAAAAGGATACTTTGTGGGTTAAGTGGGTTCATTCAGTGTACATCAAGCAAGGTACTTTGTGGGAGTGTTCACCTTCGTCTTACACTTCTTGGCTCTTTCTCAAAATACTTCAGAGCAGAGGTACAGTGAAGGAGTTTATTATGGATTGTCTAGCCAAGCAGAGGGAGTATACCATTCATTCAGCATATAAGGCGCTCAGAATACACCAAGCTAAATGTGGATGGGCTAATTTAATCTGGAGACCAGGTTCTATTCCTAGAGTACGATTCATGGTTTGGCTTGCCTGCAGAAATAGACTATTGACTAGAGCACGACTTAAGGAGATGGGCATGGTCTTGGACACTCTATGTATTTTTTGTCAACAACAGGAGGAAACTAGAGATCATATTTTCTTATTTTGTCCTGTTGCAGCTCTCATCTGGCAGAATATTAGAAGACTGACTGGCAGGAGTGATCCTATTATAGGGTGGGATCAAGAGATTAAGTCTTTGCTCACAAGAACAAGGCAGCCGCATAAGAAGAAGTATCTGTTGGGGTCTATTTAATGCTTATATAGCTACAATTTGGCATGAACGCAATCTCAGAATTTTTCAGAACAAGTCTAGATCGTTAGGTGCTCTATTAAAATGTATTCTCTTGCAAGTTTCTAGTATTTTTGTTAACTCTTCGCTTTCTGTTGAATTTGGGCAATGGCTAGGTTTGTTAGATGTCATTGCGTCTAATGCAAGATTGTAACTTCATTTTCTCTTATTATTACTATTTCTACTTCTCGAAAAAAAAAATGAGCATAAATTTGAGATTAAATATGTGGTTTTAATAATGGTTCTTAATAAGAACCGTTATTAAAACTATAGGTTTTTTTTAATGATTTTTCTGTTTTGTTCCTACCAACATACACAGTTGTATGTTCAAAGAATTGTCAAATCTACAATGTAAAACAATATCAGTTCATACCAAATATGCAATCACACCATAATTTCAATCAATCTCTAATTGGTATGCACGTCTCAATACACCGGCCATACTTAGGAATCAAAATTAGTAGGCATACCACAACTTGGTAGCTCTACATCCCAAAGTAAAAAGTTCAGAGATTTAGGCTAGAAGGCCGAAAGATGTAGACGAAATATAAACCTAAAAATGCATGTAGAATATATAGATCGCTACCTAATACCGAATGAATGAGTGTATGTGCTTGGCTCATTGGTCCCTAACTTCATCAATTTCATCAACATTGTATTGCTAGCCTCATATGTAATTATCGGTGAAAAACTACAACGCCCAAGTTTCAATTAATATACAATTAGCCATTAGGTCAAAAATATATATGTCATGATTCATTAATAAAAATATATGGAAAAGCAAACATACATGGCTTGGATCTATGTTGACCAATCTATTCTGAACTATAAGATCCATTGCTCTACAAACATAGTATCCGCAATCATCGTCGTTTTGCTGTTGTGAACACTGTCAAATGAATTCAGTTAGCTCTCTAACTATTAGATATTAATTTGAATTAAAACAAAATACAAAATACTTATCTTCCTACTTACCATGATAGACTCCTATTGAAGATTATTTGGGTCTGGGACACCATTCCCACCTCTCCTTTGATATGTCGTCCGTAGTGCCCTAATAAATAAAGTTGGATACACAATATTGTAAGTATATATACCTCAAATAATGAAAGTAGAATATATGTATAAATAAGCTAATGAAGTAAGAAGTGAAAAGTATACTAACATGTCGATGAATTCCTTTCCACCACAATGAGCGACCTCAAAAGGCACGTCATAGGTTCGAAGGGAATCAAACACATAGACTTTATTAAGATCAAGTCGGACGGCATACGAAACCCAATGTTCATTTGTGAGGTGAGGAATGAGATAGAGTTTGTTGTGTCCCTCAATCAAAATGTGATCCGCTAAATAGTTTATGTGCCTACCCTCTATTATTGTACTATCATCAGTTATGTAGTATGGGCACACAAACACAATAGATGACAACATTCCCTCCATCGCAGCGCGACTAGCTACCAACCTATGGACGACAATAACAATGTATATTTGTTAATAACTAATAACTCATATAAGAGGTCATAAAAATTCCAATTGTACAAGAGTACTAAAATCTCAAATATGAAATAATGCTTACGTGACATAAACGGCGATACTCATGGTTGACATTCATTCTTGATTATAAATGTCGCTTATGTCAACCATCAATACCATGTAAGTAGCATCGTCCCTCCCAACATACTCGGGACGACAATCAATGAAAATATAATTGTCCCTGAGGTAGTTTTGGGCATAGAAATACAATAAAGCTAATGCTGGTGGAGGTTGGCTTATTTTCGAAGAAGGAATCTTTTGTGGGGCAACTAATTTTTTATATTTAGCTCTCTTTCCTTTAGCAGCGCCCTCTTTTATGTTGCTCATCCTACTAGTACCTCTCTTAGTTTTACTAGTAGGAGCAGTCTTCTTCTTTGATTCCTTAATTGATAATAATAATAAAAAATATGTATTGAGCATATATATATATATATATATATATGAAAAAGGTATAAGCAGTGTAACTACTAAACAAGGTCTAATGAAGATGTCGAATGTCAATACCTCTTCAGTAGTGAGACGTATCTGATCCGCAGGCCAAGGCATGAAGTTTCCATGAGCTCCTAGCACTATGACTGCCTCATCACTAGAGGTGACAATCGGGTCGGGTTCGGGTCGGGTCATAGCGGGTCGGGTTATTAACGGGTCGGGTCATAGCGGGTCATTTGACTATTGCGGGTCAGGTGCGGGTCGGGTCGGGTCACTAACGGGTCGGGTCATTTCGGGTCAATCAATTTGGCGGGTCGGGTGCGGTCCGGGTCGGGTCATTTCGGGTCAATTTGGCGGGTCAAGTCGGGTCATTTCGAGTCAATTTGGCGGGTCGGGTCGGTTTCGAGTCGGGTCATTTCAGGTTAATTTTTCGGGTCGGGTTAGGTCCGGCTATTCGAGTTAAGAAAACTCGGATTCAGATAATTTCGAGTTAACTTGACTGGTGGTAGGGTCGGGTTGGTTTCGGGTCATTTTCTAGTTCACGTGAGTAGGTGGCTTCGGCCAGTTCAGGTCATTTCATATTTTCATGTAATAATATAATATGACGGGTTAGTTATGCCCGAGTTGTTTCGAGTTAAATTGATGGGTGGGGTCATTTGACTCATTACATACAATTTGACGGGTTGAATTCAATTAGTTAAAAAAACTAATTAATTAATTAATTAAAATATTTGATTACTTAAACTTTAAAAGTAAAAATATTATATGTTTATCATATATTATAATTAATTGATTACTTAAAATATTTGATTACTTAAAAAAAAGATAATTATATAAAATAAAGGTGAGCATAACAAGAATAAACAATGTATAATTATCATTTATTACATTGTATATATTAGATACAATACAATCATAAGATCACCAGTAAAGATAAATGAAATAAGAATATTATATGTGTTTTATTTTTACAAAAGGTAAATAATAAAGATATTTATAAGTTTTGATAGTATTGTATTTGATTGCTTTAAACATTTATAAATTTTACATGTAAAAATATTAGATGTTTATTGTATATTATATTTAATTGATTACTTAAAATATTTGATTACTTAAAAAAAGATAATTTTATAAAATAAAGGTGAGCATAACAAGAATATACAATGTATAATTATCATTTATTACATTGTATATACTAGATACAATACAATCATAAGATCACTAGTAAAGATAGATAAAATAAGAATATTATATGTGTCTTATTTTTACAAAGGTAAATAATAAAGATATTTATAAGTTTTGATAGTATTATATTTGATTGCTTTAAACATTTATAAATTTTACATGTAAAAATATTAGAAGTTTATCATATATTATATTTAATTGATTACTTAAAATATTTGATTACTTTAAAAAAGATAATTTTATAAAATAAAGGTGAGCATAACAAGAATTCACAATGTATAATTATCATTTATTACGTTGTAAATATTAGATACAATAAAATCATAAGATCACTAGTAAAGATAAATGAAATAAGAGTATTATATGTGTTTTATTTTTACAAAGGTAAATAATAAAGATATTTATAAGTTTTAATAGTATTATATTCGATTGCTTTAAACATTTATAAATTTTACATGTAAAAATATTAGATATTTATAATATATTATATTTACTTAATTAGTTAAAATATTTGATTACTTAAAAAAAGATAATTTTATATATTTTCATTAATTATTATTTATTATATATATATTCATATAAATTAAAAATTAAATAATATAAAATATTAATATTAATATTATAATTAACAAAAATAATTAGATATTGTAAATTTAAAATTGATGAACGTAGAATACTAAATTATATTTAAAGTAAATTAATAATATTAAAAGAAAAAATATAACAAAAACTTTAAATTTAGGGTTATAACGTGAGATACTCTTGATAAGGGGTATAGTTATTATTTGTTGGATTTTGTAGGTGATAAGTGATAAATTGATAACTAATAAATGATACTATTATACTCTTCTATTAAGAGTTTCTTCAAATAGGTGGATTAGTAGATGTAATGAACACGTTTTGAAAATCATTTTATAGGATTATAACTGGATGTTTGTCTTTTTTATTTTGGTTTTTTATTTATTAATAATATATCTTATTAGGATATCATTAATAAATAAGAATGTCTAGGGTAAAATTATCAAAAATAAGTACAATTTATAAAATACTATATTTTTTAAAAGCTTTAAATGAATAATAAAATATATGTAATTTATTATTATTATTATAATATATTTTGATGTCTGATCAGGTTAATATTGGGTCAGATTGGGTGATTGTCGGGTCGGGTCAACGTTGGGTCGGGTCAAAGCGGGTCGGGTCACTATCGGGTCGGGTCAATTACGGGTCGGGTCGCTATCGGGTCGGGTCAATGACGGGTCGTGGGTTGGGATCGGGTCGGGTCGGGTTCGGGTCGGGTTGATTATTATCGGGTCAGTGCCGGGTCGGGTCATTGTTGGGTCGGGTCGGGTTGCTAAATTTTTTGGGTCGTAACGGGTCGGGTTTCGCTCGGGTTGGGCGGGTCGGGTCAACTTTTGCCAGCTCTACTCATCACCCTCTTTATAACAAGGCAAGGGCGCACTGCCAATGATTGGAGTATCAATACTCACCGGTCTTGTATTTAGGGCTAAGTTGTACCCGTCGACAGTTTGCGTCTGGGTACTGTGATTGATGCAGACCCTTTCTTTTTCCAAAAGAGTTGAAAGGTCATTCACTAACAAGTCACATTTATGCAAACCCTAAACGAAAATATTACACATTATTAATTATTTATGATACCGAATACATTTAATAACAATTCATAGTTTGTAATGCTTACCTCGAGAAGAGAAGAAATACGTGCATCAGCTTCACAACTGTCTCTGAAGCTATTTGCATTAAGTATGTGAAGCTGATTATGGTCGATTGAATCAAATGACTTATACCCTTGAGATTTAATAAATGACAACTCTTGCTCCATTGTTGCCATCCATTCAAATGCCATGTTCAATTTCTGGGTGAGGATGGTAACTTGCTCATTAGTGCTACGAGAACCACGAGATCGACCACGTGCGCTCGTTCTCGTAACATCTAATCCAAGACCTCTATGTCTTCCAGGGTGTTCTACAATTCCTGTAGCTTGGGATACATTGCTATATTAGTTGACCCCCTCCTCACCATCTGATGCTTGAAGTTCGTCCTGTAATGTATATAATATACGTAAATTTAGCTTATAGGAATAAGCATAATATAATAGTTTTCTAAAAAAACTAAGCAGGGTTCTAAATATCTGCAAACTTACAATTTTTGCAGCTGCAACATCTACATCTTCATTAATATATCCATCTCTTGTTGCTCTAGCCTTCTTCCATAATGTACCAATATTAATGGACGAGATACATGGGTCTAAGTCTTGGGCTATGAGCTATAAATCAAAAAATATTCTTATAATGTACCAATATTATAAAATTCATTAATACATGTAAATAGATAAATCAAAAAAATGCATACCAACTCCTCTTCAAGGCCTGCATACCCTTTGCGAGCCATTTTATGCCGGTATTTATTCTGCTTAGCAATCTCTTTATTTTTGGCACTTTTTTCCTATGTGACAAGCCAAAACATAGTGACATGGTTATTTCAATATTACGCACAATACTAGGATCGATACAAAAAGTTTAATTATTATCTAACAAATACCTTAAAATCACCCGTAAGACGATATGCAATAAATTGGTTCCAACTTTCTTGATCGATGAAACTATATCGTTTGGGTGGATTCTAGCGTAGAGAACCATCCCTCTTTCTGTACATTTTTCTATGAGCTAAATATGACCTAAATGTTCTTAGACACTCCCCACAATGTCTAAGAAGTCATTTCTTCCTACTCTCTAGCACATTAAACACTCTCTGCAAAATAAGACATATAAATGTATACCGATTTTAATGTATTAAAATTAATAACATTTGACATACAAAAATGATTACATAAAATAGCATATTTACCGTGATTTTCTGCCAAATATGCTCCTTATGATCCTTTGGAACCTACTTCCAATTATTATAAGAGATAGGAACATGGTTACGAGTCACAAGTGAAATTTAAGTCAAGAATATGTCTGCATAAGGGCCAATAGGAAGATTGTAAGTATTCCATCCCAACTCAACCAGTTCTCCTTTATTCCTCATATCTGTGATGATTCTCATAATCGTAGATCCTCTTTTCCCTTCTTCATCACTGTTGTCCCGATCAATATTTTTGCTGGTCATATCTCTACAAAAAATTAATAAATAAATTATGTTAGAATGTTATGTATTGAGCATAATGTACCATTATATTATCTATACAATAAATATCCTATCATAAAGGTTGAAAATTTAATTTTAAAAAATCAACACAGATATCATATGTTACAAATTTATTACCCTCATTGCCTTCTTTTCCTTCTTTTTTTCCCCTTGTTTTCATATTAGTTTCAGGATCTGATGCATAATTCTGTGAAACTCTTATCACTCCATCCATTACATGCTTTTAAGTTGTATAACTTTAAAGTAGCGAATAATCGCGTAAATGTCTTACAATCACAGTACAAAGGTTTCTCCGAGTCATTCAATAACTTTTCAAACATTTTTGGACAATCCCAAACACTTTCCTCAACCTTTTGAGTCATCTCCTCTAACGAATGTCCCTCATAGTTATCAAATGATGATCCACTAATATCCCTCCTAACTTCATCATTATCATATTTAGATTTTGTTTCCCCATGTCATATCCAACAAATGTAACTTGTATTAATTCCATACACAAACAAATGATCTCTCAAATCATTAGCATTGACACGCTGAATATAAGCACACTTCAAACAAGGATAGACTATTCTACTAGAGTCCTGAGTATTTTTAACTGCAAACTTGATGAAAAACTCCACTCCTTTGTTATATTCTCTAGACAGATGATTTGCAGACAACCATTTCCGATCCATAGTTTTTGAATCTAGATATATCCCACGCGAAAGTAATTATTAAAAATCAATTGAATTATAAGTTTAATAATTCACAAATCCCTCATGCTTAGAAATAATTAATCTCAAATGTATCATGATATTTTGTATATATATATATATACGAATCATGCTAACATGTTTCCAAAAAGATATTAATGCTGATCAATGAAACTGCTCATACTTACAAATAATTCATATATATATATATACATACATACGTAGAAAAACATTGTACAATAGTTCAAATTACAAAATATATACATACTACAGGATTTAAGCAATAGCAGCACTATATATATCAAAATGTTGCTACAACCCAAACACCTAAAAAATAAAAACTCATATCCCTAAAACTAAATCCTCCGATAGCCTCGTCGAGCCCGACTAAAAACTATAACTTTGAAAGTCCACTAATTACGATATATCATCTGATCCCTGAAATCATTGCAAGAGAGTCTACTCATGGATACTCTAGGGTAACCAAGGTGGATACTCTAAGGCAAGCTATGAAGAAACCTCCACTCATCAGCGATGACCATCAGTTCTTTCGATATCCTATCATAATCTCTAGCAAACACCTCACCCTCAATAAATCTCGGGTGTGGTGCATCGGTGTGGTAGACAAACTACTGCAAAAAAGTAGACGTAGCCGACGCCCATGGATCTATCTGAGGCAGGGTCAATAGAAGGTGATATGATATGAAATGGAAGGGGTGATAGGATGAGCCACTGGCGTACAAATGACATAGTTCGTCATATAACCATATCACATGAGTCCGTACATCGTATGTGGCGCCATATGAACATACGGTGGAGGGTATGTCATCTCACTACCTATAAATGAGAACCACTAAATCTTATCATCAAGGTTGTTCTCGAAAGGATCTAAATTACAGAATATGTAAACTGATCTTCAACTAGCTAGACAAATTATAAATATATTCTACCAAATCTTAATTAACTATGTAAAGCTAACAACATCAAACTATTCAAAATAAGGACATAATCTTTAGTTATATATTTAACAAATAAGTTAAACATCAAACTATCATCAAATCGTTCAAGCTACGTATAGTAAAATCAAGTAGATATTAATAAGATAATACACACACACACACACACATACATACATATATATACACCCTAACCCTAACCATAATTAATCCTAATAAATTATAATAAAAACTAACACTAAACCTCATAAGACAATGATCCTAAACCTAGCTAACTACAATTAAACCATAATAAATCCTATATTATTATTATTATTATTATTATTATTATTATTATTATTATTACACAATTATGCCTGTCTATTTAATTTTTCACTTTTATAGTTAGTATAATAATCGATAAAACCTAACCCTAACCCTAACACATCTTCATTATAATAAAACCTAACCCTAAACCTCATAAAACCCTAATCATAAACCCAGCTAACTATAATTAACCCCTAATATATAAATCCTATATTATTATTATTATTATCATCATCATCATCATCATTATACATAATTATTTCTCTCTATTTAATTATTCACTTTTATATATTCTTTATTTTCTATATCTATTTAATCCTCATCAAATAACAATCATTAACATATGCATCTCTAATTAAAATTTTCATTTATTGATGTGCATATGAAAAATATATTTTTCATTTCATTATATGACATTTCATATATCTTATAGCTAGTGCATGTCCTACACTTATTAATGAAAATGTGTGTGTGTGTGTGTGTGTATATATATATATATATATATATATATATATAGTTTTTATGATGAGTGATATTATTAATAATTTGAAGTCTTTTATTTCTCTAGCTTCATATATATATAATTCTACATGTTATATATATATAAAGGTCTCGGCCAAAATCTGCATTTGTTAATATATAACAGTAGCGCAACAAATTCAAAAACGGACCGCAAAATTTTTCGCCAACACATTTTCGAACAACAAACTGCAATTTTGTAATAACAAACAAACGCAACCCTGTAGCAACATGAATGCATATATATATATATCGGTAGATACAAAGCTACGAAGGAAGAACAAACGCATACATAAAGGGAGTGGCGGCGAGCAAATTGAGAACGACAACGACCTCCAAACACGGGGGAGGATGAAGGTATAAGTGCTAGCTACGTTCGCAAGAATGACAGCACGCACATGCAAAACCAACAATGGCAGAGGGGTGGTGGAAAGTTGACGGTGCAAGGGTTTCCCTTACTTCAGAGGAGTCGAAGTAGTGGTGTCTGTGGTGGTGCAGGATTTGTAAGAGAATGAGAGTACGAGAAGGAAGCTGTAGAGTCTGAAATTTTTGGCACGAAACAGAACTGAACAAAATAAAAGACAAATTTTGGGTTTTAATAACGGTTTTACATGAACCGTTATTAAAATGTTCGTACAAATTTTAACGTTGCCCTTTTAATTATGGATTAAAACTATTTCGTGCATTAATTTTCATGCATTTGGCGACAGTTTTTGAACCACCGTTATTAATGTCCCGTTATTATTTCTTGTTTTCATAGTAGTGAAGGGAACAAAGTAGAGTAGCGAGGTTGGGGCTGGGATGGGTGCACGTGGGACGACGAAACACAGAGACAACAAAGGGGAATGTGGCTTACAGGGATGGTCGAGCGAGAGCAAGGAATAGGCTGGAGGAGCAGGGGTTGCGAGGAGAAAAGAAGAAAAAAAAAGAAACCAATCGGTAGAGCAGTGTGGTGAAGAACGAAAGCAAGCAAAACAAAGGAGGCAAGGCAGGGAAAAAGGCTGGAGAACGAACAGAAAAGAAGGAGAAAAAGACGAAGGGGCTGAAATGGGGGAATTTGTGGCGTGCAACCTGGGATTAGAAGATGGGGATGGACGAGAAAAAATAAGGAAAAGAAAAAAGAAAGAGCTGGTTGAGGATGGGATGAAGCGGTCTAGGCGAGAAGAAGGAGAAGAAAGAAAAAGAAGAAGCAGAAAGGAAAGAAAAGAGACCGGTCGAGTCAGCTGGGTGATGGAACAAGGCACGCTGTGTATAGTGCTGGGGAGTGTACGGTGATGGAACGAAACAGATGAGCCAGGCTAGGTGAGGAGGTCGAGGACAGGGAAAACGTCCTCCGGAACGGTTTGGATTTTTTACTTTATTTAAACTAGTCGATTTGGAGACTTACTTTCGACCTTGGTTTATAAAACGAATTAGGTCAAAAAAATCAAAAAAATTGGTTAGCGTCGGTAGTTAAACACAGACAAATTTAAATATTATTTTAAACTTATTTATTAAATGAGTCAAATTCGAATCGGTAGATATTTTATTCTATTCGATTTATTTATAAAATCTAATCAGGATGGAGGGAATTTATAATGGAATAAAACATATTATAGGTTTTTTTAAAAAAAAGAAAAGAAGATAAAATGATCTAGTTTTATAGCTAATTAATTTAATAAATAAATCATACAATTAAATTTAAAAGGTTATTATATACTAAATTATATCTATCCAATTAATATATCATCATCATTATTATTATCGTTATTATTATAATTATAATTATTGTTGTTATTGTTATTGTTATTATTATCATACTTCCTTTAACACGAATTAGTAATAATAAATAATACATATAATTATAGAACTTTCAATCGTAAAATAATTCTATAATTATTGATACATAATAGTCAAATTTTAATACATAAAGAGAATTTATTCTGTACCTATTATCTTCATATTTTTAGTTATATATTTCAATTTATTTGTACTCTTATTTTTCATTTAAATTTTTAAATGACTATTTTCTAATATTATTTTTTGTCATTTTTTATTTAGTAAATAAATAAATTAAACAATGAAAATAAATGAAAGTACCAAAAAAAATGCAAAGTTAACAACAATTAATTGATGAAAGTAAAGAAGGAAATGGTTAAGAAAATAGGGATGGTAAGTAATATTAGTAAGGCTAAAATTATATATTTTTTTAAATTTTCTACGAGCCACGGTTTATGAAGGATTATATAAGTACTTAACTTATTTAATCCTCTAAAAATTTAAGGTTATATCATTTGTTTCTAAAAAATTATAGTTGTACTGTATAGTTTGTCAAAATCCAATATTATATCATATATTTTTTCTATAAGTAATAATAATATTAATAACAACAACATGCTAATTTTTTTCATTAATATCACATTAATGCAAATTAGTTGAAAATAATATATTTTTATTATTGGTCCGGGGGCTCATTCTTAGTTTGATTTTACTAATCTAGTTTTCTCTGATATGATCTACTAAAATTTTAAAAAGTTTTAATGTATTATTACAGCAAGAATTAATCATATCATCATTATTATTATATGAATTTTTTTTTTTTTGCTTCTTACACTAGAAAACTCAAAAGAGGATAACTTTTTTTTTTCTGGTTTTGTTTGACGACTCACACCGCATGATAAAAATTAATGCTCACGTGGAACATCTTATGCTACAACAAAAGAAATAAAAAAGTAAAACAAGCGTATTTTCAATGAATAAGATGCTATTTATATATTTGATTTTTAGGTGTGTTTGGCCTGTTATATTTTAATTGATACAAAATTTGAATGTATCTAACAATTTTAACCTTTTTGACCACTAAATTATTTCTAACTAGTTTTGAAATTTTGAGAAAGTTTAAAAATATTATTATATTTTATTAATCATTATAATAGTTCGACAAATAACCATCTATTTCGATAAAATTTAAAAGTTTTACATAATTATTTTGAGTTCCATGGGATTGAACGTCTAATTTTATGGTTAACCTTTTCGATCCAACAAAATTAATTATTTTGTTCCAAAAATATAAAATCATCATCTCCGTCGGATCATCTCTTTATAATTTTCGTTTTGTTTAAATAATTTTCACTTAATACTTATACATTTTAATTTAATTATATATACAAATGGTAAAAATAAATTATATTTGTATATATTTATGTAAAACTAAATTAAAATATAACTCGAACGAAATTGTTAAAAATAAATGGCATTTAAGTAATATTAGAGTAAATATTAAAATAATTTAAATAAAATTTATCTTCTTTTTTTTTTTCTTTTTTTAATAGATTCTCCCCTCTCCACCCTTTCCATATCCGTTTTCACTCTCTTCGACGTTAATTGATTCATTGTTAACTCCCTTATTCTTTCTCCACATGACCTCCATTGTTAAGCATTCTCATCTCTTCGTCTGTCCTTATATATATATATACACCGTAAACCTCCGTTTTCTTTTCCAACTTTTTTTTTTGTTATGTTTGGAGAAGAACAATCGTAGAAGAATATAAAATTACGACAACAAAGAAGATGACGAAGATACTTTTTTCTGTTAATTTAATTATGTTAGCATTGTGATGTTTTCATCAAAAAAATTTCTTGTTTACAAATTGTGGAAAATTTAACCTAAAATCTGGGGAAAATTACTAGGGAATAGAACTACTTTTGGCATTACGGAAAACATTTTAATTTTTTCCCAAATTTGATAATTTTTTTGTTGTTGTTATTCAATATTTTTCATGTTAAAATATTATATAAATTTAGTTATGTTATTATTATGATTTTTTTCATTAAGAAGTGTAATGTATTTATTCTCTCTATTTCAAAGACCTCGGGGATATCGGATACCCAAAATTATGGTAGAAATATGAAACTTGCATCAATCATAGGTAACAATCAAACAACATATTATACACACCGTTAGCTATACATATATCTATACGTTAGTTGTGGCATTGTGACCGTTGATTTCCTTTATTTTTCATCTGTTATTTTCATTTGCATGTTATCCTTGTAGTAAGGGTTGTGGACCAGCGAACAACTGATCTCCACTCCCTTAACAAATTCTGTTAGTTGGTTTCGAGCCTCTGATATATGGAGGTTCCATGCGTAGGGGAGAGGATAATTTTGAATGATATCGCCTTCCCACACTCATCTCTATACTCTTCTCTTACTCAGAATTCTAACTTCACTTTCTTGAAGCTTAAGTGCTCGTTTGGTATGGGGGTAATTGAGATGGAAAAATTACCCCATATTTTATATATCTTGTATAATTTATTTAAAATTAAATATTTGTATTCTAATAAATACCCATTTTATATCTTAATTTGATCTAAAATGGGTATTTCATTAAAAATATATTTATTATTATTAAATAATTAATATAAGAGGCACAAAATAGAGAAAAAAATTTCTACCCCTATACCAAACAAGCCTTAAGTCATCGTGTAAGCTCCCTGGTGTGGAGAAATTATTACAATCAAACAGAGACCTATCACTAGTATCAGAGCCTACGATGCTAAGACCATGGTCGACTGAACCAGGTTGAATGAAATGCGACGAGATTTAGATCTTCGATGGAGCAATGGAAAATGACGATGAAGGAGGAGCTAAAACATATTTTGTCTGATTAATAGCTAGAGAGTATGGCTCAGCTCCGCTCTCCGTTCTCCCAAACGCTGCCTACGGTACCTTTCAACCCCTCGTCATCAAATTCTCGCCATCATCCATCTATGCCGAATACAGAGCCATCTGTGATGAACTGCGATCGACCAATACCAACCCCCACCTCCTCCATTGGAAAATCAGCAGTTCCACGCTCCACCAATGGGTGATCCACTTCATTTTCCCAACCATCAACCCTACTAACAAATCGCCACCAAACTAGCCAGAGTGGAGTTTCCACGCTTTAATAGAGAAGATGTCATGGGGTGAATCTATAAGGCCAACCAATTCTTCGAGAGGAATGACACCCCAGATAATGGAAAAGTCCGAGTAGCCGCCATCCACTTGGAAGGGCTGGCGCTACAATGGCACCAAGCCTATGCGAGAACCATACCTCATCCTATGTACTTGACATGGGTCAAGTACACGGATGCCATTATAGCCAGGTTTGATCTAACACATTATGATGATCCTATGGCTAATATGAAAAACCTGAGACAAACTGGAACACTAATGGATTATCATAATCAATTCGATTCTCTGTTGAACCGGGTAAACTTGCCTGAAGAGTACGTGATTAGCTATTATATTGGTGGTTTACTCCCTTTAATCCAAACTCAAGTTAAAATGTTTAAGCTAAGGCCAATGAGAGATGCATACAACTTGGCTAAATTACAACAAGATACCCTCAATTCTCAGGAAAAAAAGAGTAAATCCCTCGCTAAACCCCCACTCCTAGTGGCACCACCTCAATACCAGTGGGCACAGGAAAAAGGTCAACAGGAACATGAAAACCTTATCACAAGCTGAGATGGAGGCTAAGAGGGCATGAAACAAATGTTTTTGGTGCTATGAGAAGTTCTACCCTCGGCATAGATGTGCCAAAAGACAATTGTTGATCATGGAGGGCACAGAAGAAGAGGATGGAAGAGAGTTGGATTCAATGGTGGAGGGAGATAGTGAGACAACAACGGGAGATAATCCTTACATTTCAGTGCATGCATTTAATGGCATTCCCACATATCATACTATGTGGGTAACATGACTGATCAAAAAGAGATCCATTAGTACTTTGATAGACATTGGTTCAACCTACAATTTTCTAGATCTATAGGTGGCCAAACGTCTTAGTTGTACTTTAACCCCAACTCCTTCCCTATCTGTCACAGTGGCAGATGGTAGTGCACTCAACAATACCTTCATGTGTAAAGGGTTATGTTGGAAATTGTCTAATGAGTTTAGAGGAGACGTGATGATTCTGCCATTGGGTGGGTGTGAGATGGTTCTAGGGGTACAATGGCTCACAACCTTAGGACCTATCACTTGGAATTTTAAAAAATTAACCATGGAGTTTAAGGTACAAGGGAGAAGACTGATGCTGAGGGAGTCGATGTAACACCCCCATTTTTACCACTTGAAAATTTCTTTAAAAAGAGTTGATTGCGGAAGCTAAGCCAATAAAACGTAGGGTGTTACCGCCACACTTAGTATAAGTCCGGTTCCTCTACCTTTCTTACACTAAGTGTTAAGGCTAAAACGTTTATCCACTTAAATTAAGAATAACAATGGATAAGAAGAAGAGAAAGGTTTCATTACAATATTAAATTGTTCTGATAATCACAAGATTAAACAAAAGAGTTACAATTGACAAACGAAAAGAAATACATAAAGGGACATAAGAGTCCAAAGATATGATCAAGATCAAAAGATTCCGGAATGGACACCGGATAGTCCTAACTCTCAAGCCCCACCAAAAGCCATCATTTTGTACCCTTAAAGTACTCCTGCAAAGTAAAGACTGCCCTTTGAATAGGCAGGGGACCATAAAACGGAACCCATCAGTACAACGGTACTGAGTAACCAATATACAATACTAAACATGTAAATATCACATGGGGCACATAGAAAGTAACATAAAGTATCATGTCATAACATATTAAATAGTACATACCATAGCAAAGTGCCACATTCATACCATAACTCATATCATGCCATATGCCACATGTCCATCACAACAAACTTAGCTATATTACAAATATATCATTAATCCAACTATACCGAGGGTGTTCCACCAAAAGAAAAACACCAAACCATAATTAAGGCCTTTCACAATAACCACATCTATTTCACTTATAACATGATAAGGAAGTCACCGAGATAATTACCAACCAATGTGCCAAACCCAAATAGTGCACGGATGCAACTCTCAAACCAACATACCAAACCCAAGTAGTGCACGAAGGCAACTACCAAACCGACAAATCACAACAATCCATTTACATCCTTATACAATAATTTTCCATATTTTATTTACTCGAGGGGATACAAATAATAACCTGGAGACATAAAAGTACACCGGTCATACCGGCGCATTAAAGCAACACAGTATCCTCCCAACTTGTAACCCAGAGACATAAAAGTACTCTGGTCATATTGGTGCAACAAAGCAACGCAATATCCTCCCATCCTCGGACACCTAATCCTTAAGTATCGATACCCCCTATAGGGCCCGTAGGTCACCTATAGAGTAGACTAGGGCCTTACTGGGGCACAACCGGCACACCAGAAAACCAAACAAATCGAGGACTCCTACCTCGTCTCTAGGGTAGCTACCCCCAGAGAGAAACCATTCCCAAATCTCGAGGTCTTCCACTTTAAGTATTAATATCTTAATAAGGTGATCATAAAATATCACATAATGCACAATGATTCCAATTTCACTCTTAATTTTTTTATTTTATTTCCAATTATTCAAGTCGGTCATAAGGTCAACAATCCAAAAAAAAAATCAAAGTTAACTCTAAGGTCAACCTAGGAATCCATTAAGGTCATATTATTCCAATTATCCACACTTTAAGGCATAATAAGTCATAAACAACCAAAATGCCATTATATGATATTTACTCAATAGTTTCCCACTTTGATACCAATTGTTATTAGAATTAAGCAAAATTTATGGTATGACTAAATAACATTAAAATAGGTACATTAGTATAAAATTACAATTCTATAAATGTTTAAGAGTGACAAAAATACCAATTTGCCCCTATAACATAATTAAGCTCATTTAGCACATAAAACCGCTATCATGCATAATTATTTTAACACAAGCAACCCTATTTTAGTATGCTATCATACATATATTTAAAATACATAAATTTAACATACCATTGCATAAAAATACATGGTCACAAACTTAGAGAAATTAATAACAATACATGATGCATGCATACCTTTTTGTTGTGAGATTATAAGAAAGCATAAATCACACTTAAGCATAACATAAGAAACTTTAAACATGCTATCACATGATTTTTATATAATTAGTAGCAGCATATGGGTTTACCTCTTTCCAAGAACAAGTAGCAAAATAACACAAAGAATTCCCAAAAGAATATCAACACCTTCGAAAGATGGAGACACAAGAGGAGAAGATAAAGGATAGCAACTTCACAATTTAACCAAAAATCTAACCTTATTTACTTATTTAAAAATAAATAAAGGCTAGATAGAAGGAAATTTAGAAGTGAAGAAAAGAGACTAAGGATAAATAGAGGAGGATGGGTCTTTGTTATAAGCTCAACAAAGCTTAAGAATACTTAGCAAAAATAACCAAAATGAAGAGAAAGGTGGGAGCAACCAAGAGGAGAAAATGAGAGGAATGATGAATGAAAATAAATAGAGAAAATGGGGTATAATTAGGGGATGGAGGGACAAAAATCTGCAGCCACAAGAGGGGGGAGAGATAGCTTGTTCAACACTTGAATGATAAAGGACATGATAGTTGAGTGTGTAAGGTGGTGGAGTGTAGTTAGGTTTAAATAAAGTTATGAAAACCAATCAATCAATCAAGGGATGGGGTAGGTGATGGTGTGAAATTCCAAAGTCAGCTTTAATCATGGGAAATGTAAGTGAAGAAGGTTGAGTGCAAGAAAAGCTAAAGTGACACAACAAGTAATGTAGAAAGTGTAAGAAAGTAACTTTAACTCAAAATTTGGTTGAATGAATAAGAAAATGGTCAAATTGATACAAAATCTAATCATGGAAGTGCAAGGAAGTAATTTCGTGCATGAACAGTAATTTTAGGATTTATATATTATTTTTAGTGGTGGAAAGATCAATAAAGAGGATAAAATTAATAAAAATAGAAAATAAGCTCATAAAATTACGAAACTTTGTAAAAACCCTTGAAATAATATTTTAAACTCACTTGTAAAATTTTATGAATTGACAGCAAGATTTGATATATAAAATATTGAACTTACGGTTAATTAACGAGCTTAGAAGGTAATTAATAACATAAATACCAAAATTATTCCTAAAATCATGAAACTTTCCATATCATCCTATTTAACCGTTTAAAACCTAATTATAATTTTTCATAATTTTTTACACACATATGATATGATATTTAGCTAGCATACAGTAATTATATATTTTGCATATAAAATTCAAAAGGGATAACAAAAAAAAATTAAACCAAAATTTTTAGATTTATATTTAAGAACATTTAGGACCTGAATAAAATTTTATAAGAACATTTTACAAATTTTAACATAAAAGTACATATATATAAATATTAAAAGTATGTCTAGCCGTAAAATCGCAATTACTACTAAATCACTCAAAACAATATTGAGGCTCTAAAATGTTCTACAATGATTTATGTAATTAATTACATATAATTATAACTAGGTAAAAATGGGGTATTACAGTCGAGGACTCTTAAACCTAAGTCACTAGGCACACAAGATGTTAACAAAGAATTCCAATCAAACAGCAAGGGAAAGATAGAAGGTTCCCTTATAGCGTTAAATTTTGCTCCTATTGACTCCTCTTTATAACAAACATTGGACGTGTAGAAGGTGTTACAAAAAATTTCCAAGGTTTTCTCTATGCCACAAGGGTTATCACCTGATCGGCCCTTAGATCACAAGATCCTTCCCGAGGCTGGAACCAACCCTGTCAATCTTAGACCCTATAGATATTCAGTTCTTCAAAAAAATGAGATCGAGAAGATGATTCAATAGATGTTGAAAGCTGGCATTATCTAACCCAACTCTAGTCCTTATTCTTCTCCTATTATGTTGGTAAGGAAAAAGGATAACGGTTGGCACTTATCTGCATATTATCGAGAACTAAATTAGCACACAATAAAAGACAAGTTCCCTATCCCAATTATTGAAGAGCTGTTGGAAGAACTGAATGGGGCCAAATACATCTCCAAGTTAGACCTTTGATTGGGATATCATCCCTACAGACATCCCAAAGATTGCCTTCAAGATTCATGAAGTGAATTGCGAATACTTAGTTATGTCGTTCGGCTTAACCAATGCCCTCTCTACATTTCAGACACATCTAAGGATGCTATGTGGGAGTTCTATGAAGATCTAAAGGCAAAATTTCCACAATTTGACCCTTGAGGTCAAAGGCCCACTCAATTGGGGATGTATTATTAGCTATACATATATCTATACGTTAGTTGTGGCATTGTGATTGTTGATTTCCTTTCTTTATTTTCATCTGCATGCTATCCTTGTAGTAAGGGTTGTGGACTATCGAGGAGCTGGTCTCCACTCCCTTAACAAATTCTGTTAATTGGTCGGTTTCGAGCCTATGATATATGGAGGTTCCATGCGCATAGGAGAGGGTAATTTTGAATGATATCATCTTCTTTCCACACTCATCTCTGTACTCTTCTCTTACTCAGGATTCCCACTTCACTTCCTCGAAGCTTAATTCATCTCGCAAGCTTCTTGGTGTGGAGAAATTATTGCAATCAAACATAGACCTATCACACATGGTATATCCAAGACTCCTTATATTCCAAGGCATATACTTAATAGAATTAACCCCATATCTAATGAGAATAATTGGTGTTGGTGACTGAATGGTAAAAAATAACATTACAAATATGTTAACGCCTAACGGGGATCGCTTCAACTTATTTTATGATTTATAAGATCAACGCCTTATTTGAAACTATTAATTAAAAATAGTTATCTAACATAATTACTTATTTTAAAAACTTATTAGGTTAAATAATAATAAGTAGACCTAAATATAGGCTAAATAATATTATTATCAATAAGATAAAATAGAACTAAATCAATAATAGTAACATTCATTTAATAATATAAAAATAATAATTAAAAGAATCATAATAATAATGATGATAGTATGTTAATTTATTACTATGATAAATTATGATAATGATTTTGATGATATTAAATAATAATGTTCATCATAATTAATACTATAAAAATGAAAATAATTAATAATGATAACAATTAATATTAATATTGATTTCAAAATAATAATATTAACAATAATTAATAAACATATAATGATAATATAAATAATAACAACAACAATACTACTACTATCATAATAACAACAACAATATTATTAGCAATAATAATTGTAATTAATTTAACAATATTAATCATAATCATAGTATATGATACTTATATTAATTTAATATTATTATTTTAAAATGATTAAAAATTAAATTATTAATAATTAACAATAGTAAGCTTAATTTAATAATAATTAATGCTAATAATAAAAAATAATAATCTCAATCTTGATTAATTTAACAGTATAAATAATGATTACAAATCTTAATATCAATTTAATAACATAAATAATTTACAATAACAAATAATAATCTCATAAATAATCTTGATAATTGGTGATAATATTTAATTAAAAACTAAAAATAATTTTATGAATAGAGATAATTGTTATTAATAATATTATTAATTAATAATAATAACTAATGATCTTATTATTAGTTAAATAAAAATGACTAATATTAATATTTTCACTTTAATTTATAATTGATATTTTTTATAATTATTATAATTATGATCATAATAATATCGCATCTCCCAACACATCATATCAACAAAATAAACCCAGAAAATTGGGCCTTACATTCCAATCAATAAACGAAAGGGTGACACCCGCCCAAGAGACATTTCAGTGCACTAGACTACTAATCAGCAAAAAATACACCATCTCTTCTACATTTGGCAGTCTATAATCCAAAAAATAGGGATCAAGGGAATCTTTATATATCGAATCCATCACATGGCCAATGAACAAAGGTTGAACTAAGTATTACTCCCATAACAACACTGTTACTTCGAAACCAAGAAAGATGTAGCTGACACTTGAAACGAACTCATCAGAATGCATACATTAAGGATCATCAATCTATACAGTTAGCCACCTAGCTTGACATCATCACGTGGTCAATTGATTGGAGTGCTTGGTTTGCGTAGAAACGAACATCGACATCTGGGTCTTCGTTAAGCTCAACCAAACACGGACGAACAGTTTTCTCCACCACCTGAAACCCACAGAAGAAAAACCACGAGGATCAAAACATAAAACTACTCCGGTACTAGGTTCTTGACTGGTAGAAATACTTACAGACTGATCAACGATGGGAACAATAGATTGCAAAACCTTGGCAACATTAAATCTAATGTTTGGAACTCTGAAATGGAAGAAGTTAAACTTCAGTGAGCAAATTATGTAACACGCGGCAGAAAACGTCTTGACTGCAGAGATAAACTACCTGTCCTTTGATGCGTTAATGACCACAGGTAACAACTTCGAACATGTAATTTCTGAACCCAGGACAGGAGCAAGCAAAGATATGGTGTGAAGAATGGTCATCCTGTAAAGGTAATGTTGGTTGCTCATCATCTCCAATACCTGCCAAAATATTAAAGTTCACTGTCAAAGAAAGAATCACAGGAGCAACAGGAGTGAAAACTTAATTCACTCTTAATGTCATCTCACACCTCCTATCATCTGCCCTCTACTTTACAGATGTTACCATTGACAAGCATTAAATATTATTAATGTTTCATGCTCAAACCCCAATCACTTATTATGGTGTCCTCTTCCAGAAAAGGACCACTTGCTAATTCATTGGGCTAACTAATCAACTAAAATCATCATAGTAGGACAATTTCCTCATCATCAAACCAACCTGGGGAACTATGTGCTGCATTGCCCACTCTGGACCAAATTCTTCAGCAAGGCGTTTTATGTTGTTGGCGGCAGCATCACGAATTGAGTAGACCTGCAGCAGTTTATCATGTCTAGTCAATGTAACTTTACAAAGATGCCGAGACCTCAACAAGCTGCAATTGGTCACAGTCGATAGAAACACAAACCAACCACCACTTTTCCTGATGGGGCACAATATACAGATTCACAATCATCCTCAAAGAACTAAACTTGATGGATTAGAACAAACCTTATCCTGCAGCCATTGCATGCAAAGGGCACCGAGTTTTTCATCAAAAAATCCAACTCCTAACTGACTGGCCAATAATGGGATATATTCTATAATTGCAAGCCGAACCCTCCAATGCCTATCCTCAGCAAGCTCAACAATAGCAGGCAGCAAGGATTGTGACAACAAATCTATTCCAATAACCTGCAACATTCACTTGTATCAGCATCAACATGTAAGATGCACAGCGCATTCCATAATTTTACCAAGGACCTTGTTGCCATTCCTAAAAGTATTAAAATACCATTTAGAAATTTAACGCGACTACTTTACAATATTTATCAAAAAATAAATCTACCTAAAATTACATATTGAGCTATATGAAATATATATGTATTAGCATTCATATAAATAGTTCACTTAAAAAAAATTGCCAGACCCAATAGGATTGGGGCTGAATTTTTCGGACCCAACAGGTCTGGGCTGCAAGTCAAGATCTAGGTGTTGTAAGCAGATTTGGGTCCGGTCAGACCCAACCCATTGCATGCTCAATGTTAGGCAAGATGGCCTAGCAAGGAAGGGTGCAAGGGGCCACTCTTTCCAACTCGCCTTCCAAAATCGTTGTTCACATCAAAAAGATGGAAGAAAAGAATATCCTGAAGAAATCTAGCCAATTCCTTTGATTAGACAGATTGAGGAAATAAGGAATACTTCTGTTCATTTTGCAAAAAAACTCTATTTAGATGAATTAAATTTGCATTCAAGTAATTATGGGAGAGTGAACAACGAATAAATTACAGTCACCAACTTCTTCAAAATCACAAACCTGGTTCACTTGATCGAGTTTGCTGATTATATTCAAGCGCACATCTGGAAACTCATCTTTCAGAAGGGAAAGGAAAATAGGAAGAAGTTGCTCAATAGTAGAATCCTGCACGTTAAACGAGATAGAAAGTTATAAGAAACCGGTGTCATTAAAAAAATTCACAACTTAACAACTATATGAATCATCGAATGACCAAGAAAGAAGCACCAATAACACAATATCTCAACTTCAAAGGCAACCGAAACAAATAATCATAGAAAAAATAATTATTGGCAACCTATTGGTTAAGAAGAGGATGAAACTGTAAAAATAGCAATTAAGAAAAATGGAATTGAAAAATAATTAAAATTTCCATCAGTTCATTTTCTATCTATTTGTTAACCAACCCTTTGCCCATAACCCTCTCAGCCTCTACATCTTCTCCTGCATGTCCATTTCAGTATAGTTTTTCTTCTTCCCACTTCATTACAGAAACTTCTTTCATTCTATTATGCAATTAACAATTGGGTGATTTGATATCAAACTGACGATTTGGAGTCCCAACATTGATAAAACTATGTATGAAAAATTGGAAGAGACAATAACGTCAACCACCACCAAAGCAAATTTGTCTAATAACATATAAACAAAAATATATTTTGTGTTAATACCCCCCTCCCCCCCAAAAAAATATAAACAAAAATGTCATTATTACACGCTTTTTCAATCACTAATAACATATTTTGTGTTATATGCTATATAGGCTGATTCTCCTGATTAGAAGCCTCACAAAAGTTGAAGCAATCAGGTATTGCAAGTCTATTTGGTCTGTCACACCACTTAAGAGTCAGAAAATTTATGTTTTAAATATTCATTTGTTTTACTTCTATAGCTAGTACATTCTTTTTTTTTTTTTTTTGGTTATCATTTCATTCAAATATTCCTTTTTCTTTTTTTGTTGAATAACTGTGGTTGTTTACTTGTGTTACACTTTATCATGATTAGTATATATATATATATTTTCTTATTTTTATTAGTATGGCAGCCATGTTATTCAATTGTGATTGCTTCTCTTATATCAACAGTTTAATTATAGTTTTCTGATATTACTATTGCCTGATCTATTGATAACAAATTATTTCATGGTAACCATAACACTACTGATACATACTATTTTATGTTATTTTTCATTGTTTACATGAACTGAATTTAGCATTGTAAAACACAGACATTGTGCATTCAAAACATAAACATTTTATAGAATTATAGATGCAAAGCATCTAATTCAAAGTTATTAATTATTTTTAATCAAGCACAAATTTGTGTGCAACCAGAAGCTAGTAGCATGATAAATATGCACAAAATGATGCCAATGCGTGCGTTTACAAATCAATATTCACCTTGCCCAAAACAGGAGCCATTCCCATGATAACAGATGCCAATGCAGAGCGAACATGCTGAGAAGAGTCTGAGGACAGTTCCTGAGAATTGAAATCACAGTTTGTAAGCCTAATCAAAATTCTAATGACTGCAGTTAATGTTTTAAGAAAACATTCCCACCTTAACGCAAGGTAAAATATGCTGAAGTGCCATGTCAGGACTCAAAATCCGGGAGAATTTGGTCACTTTGCCTGCAGCTGCAATACGTACTTCAGCCTCATTATCTCGAAGCAAGCGCACATATGCAGGAACCAAATCCGTCCTGAAGTAACAGACACTAAAGTTATATACTCAATAAAAACAGTCCATAACAATGGAAATACAATGGATCAGATTATGAAAAGCAATGCATTAATTGATGCTTCCTTGTTAATTTCTATTTTCAAAGACAAAGGGAGCATCAAAATAAAAATTCTACAGGAAGCAACAAGTAGCATCAGTAGAGATAGGCAAATACTCTAGCCTCTCAATAGTATCATAATTATGTCCAATTCATTTGTGTTCATACAATCTCTCTCTCGAAGACTACCAACAGAATAACAGGGGGGCCAAAATACATATGCAAGAAACACAACAGATACTAGGAACGGTAAATACATACTTGGCAGGCTCAGATCCCACAGCTTCACAAAGCTCGTACAATTGATTTGCAACCATATACCTAACACGCCATGATTTGTCCTGCTCAAACAACAAATGACTGTTAATTCATTGGAGATGCCAAAATTAGCAGTGAAAAAAGGTGCAAGTATATTTAGGAGATGAGATTATAATACTTCCACAAATAACAAAGAGTCATTACTGAGAGAGAAATGTTACAATTATGGAGGGCACCAAGTCAAATTGGGAACATTAAGAATATGTTTTAAGGAAGAATCTCTAAACACGTATCAAAGTAACAACCTGAAGGTAGTCAGAGGATTTGTTCACAAATTGACATGGGTTGAATAAACTTTCTCCAGTTTCCAACTAACGACAACCAGAAGGCTGTGAGCCTACCTAACTCTAAGTAGATCTATAATATCCAGCTTCATCAGTAGCTTGATATAATTATGCTCAATCATACAAAATTGCAGTAGTTCATATCATGTTTACCTGAGAGAAGTTGACAATAACAGGGAGAATATGTGCAATGCAGTCATGAGGCTCAAGCAACTTCCCAAGTGCAGCACAGCCTTCAACAGCTAATAAGCGGACAGAATCCTGGTCTACAGAGTACAAATAGTTGAAAATTGTCGGATTAAAAAATATATATATTTTTCCCAGTAGTGCAGAAAAGAAAAGACAATTTAGTTTGTGGACCAAGGAGCATCTTCTATTTCATGCCCTATGTATGCTACAACTACAAGCCTACAAGTAGTCTGTATCAAACTATTCTTCAACATTGATACAGCATTAAAATGTAAGAAAACCACACAACCGATCACACCAACCCACCCCACCCCCAAACAATATATAGATAAATAGGAAGAAAAGAGAAAGAGCATAAAGCATCTTAAAAAGTATTTACAGCACTCGAATAATCACTCATTAATCATTATCCCCTCCCTTTATATCGGAATAGCAAAAGGAAGTTAGTTTTGCCTCCTAAACCTTCCCTCATGCTTGCTAAAATTCTTGAATATATTTAAGCAAGCTCTTCCTTGCAGTATCATGGAACCAGAGAAATCACCCAAATGAAATCCCTTTGCAGCATCATTTAGCTCATGCTTATTAAAGTCATCCAGCTATCACACACAAGTCACAATTTCAGTATATACGCTCTGCATGTCCTATAATTACTCTAGCACTAGATAGTACTAAATTTTATTAACTCTCATCCAATTAACAAATTTCTCCACGTATGACTCGACAAGACTACTTTCATTTAGGGCTGTAAATGAGCTGAGCTAGTTCGGTATTCGGCTCGGCTCGGCTCGTTAAAAGCTAGGTTCGGCTCATTTATTTACTTAAATGAGCCGAGTCCAAGCCGAGCCCGAGCTCAAAAAAGCTCGGCTTGGATCATTTTTTGGCTTTGGCTCGGTTCGGCTCGTTCGTTTAGTTAAACGAACTGAACCCAAACATCATTTTAGGCCGAGCCCAAGCCTAGGGATATTTGGCTCGTTTACAGCCCTACTTTCATTGCAGGACATGGCCAAACAACATAGAGATAACCATTGTTTATGAAACGTTCTCAATATTTAAATTTATATAACTACAAAAAGAGTCTAATTAGTAGGATGAAGAAGGGAACATGATAAACACTTGCCAAGGACTGCAAAGTGTGCAAACAAAGATAAAATTTATTAGGTGAAGAAAACATTATAGAGCACAGTACCATCTTGGGTAAGATCCTCAAACATTGACATGACATCAGTCTTCAGATGAGCAGGTTCAATAGTTGCTGCAAACTTCCCCAAATTTGTAGCGGCTGATCTTCTAACCATGGGCATATCATCTTGACACAATTGGCTGTATATTGACCTCAGCTCTGCCTTTAAAGTATCAGGGGCACTTGGGTAAGCTATATGAAAGAGCCCACATGCAGATACACGGGCTGTAAACCATTCACCAGCTGCCAGTCTCTGAGGGAAAATATTTTGCAATTACAAGAACAATTGATAAGCCTCAATACAATTGCTCAAAATTCAGTATTGGGTTTAGATAAGATAACAATAAAGCATGCAGCAGTAGAAAATGAGCAAGGAGGAGGAAACCATATGTTGTCAAGCTCCATTGGATCCTTCAACATGTTTGGAGACTTAATAGTTTTCCAATTTTTTCTGAATTTGGAATGCTGTGCAAGTGTAAATCAACATGTAATGTAATATTCTACTACAATGAGATCGAAAACGAACAATCAACAATAGCACACAGGTCTGTACATGAATTCCATTTCAAAGAAGCCCAAATCATATCAACAAGAATTTAATATGTGTGCACCGACATCAATTGCAAATCTACACTTTGTCAGTATCAAACCATATTATTCCATAATGAAAATGCACATTATAAATCCCATGCACCTTGTACCAAGATCCAGATGACAAATTGCCATCAGCGGATCCCAAACACCAGTCTTAATGTTCATCCATTCTGGCTTTTGTCCAATATGCAAACGAAATGGAACAAAAAGCTCCTTAAGTGCCACTATCTAAAGGATGAACATTGAACTGACCTTAACCAGAGGAATAAAGTGGTCCACCAGGTCAGTCTCCCTCATTTGAGATCCAATTCTACATAATGACTCAACAGCCTTGTCCCTAACACATGTTTCTTCGACCGTGCAAAGTGTTTCTAAAGGTGGAAGCAAGACATGAGCATGCTCCACACCACCCACATACGGGATAAAAACCCCTAATTCTTCTGCCATTCCAAGGAGAACCTCGTCATCGTCATCATTGTTCTCACTGAGGAATGGGATCAACTCTTTTCTGGTTCTTTCCTCTCCAAGAGCACGAGCAATAGTCGATAACTTGCGAATCGAGTTCAACCGTAGTTCTATGTCATCATTTTTCAATTCCTCTATCAATACAGCAATTGGATACAGCGGCTCGTCAATTGCAGACATCTTTTCAACACACTGCACCCAATACAACAAACTCCGCTCGTCAATATAACTCAGTTAAAGCATTAAAAATAAACGACGGAATTGATACAGCAATCGGATCCATGCCGGACATTCGGGGTCATATACGACCCGGTCTAAGACCCAGGTTTCGGAATCTGGGAAAATAGATCCCGAACGCCTTGAGCAATTTCAAATTGACAACAGAAATGAAACCCTAATACTCGAAATCAAAACAACGTAGAGGCGAAAAATTCGCAATCGGGCATTTTTTTCATTAAGGATCGCATTACGGAATGTTTAAGAACGAGATCGAAGATGCAGACTTACGATCGTTCCAGGGAGCCTTCCTGTGTTATTCCTTGCTCTACGGTGGAAGCGAAATAGCCGGTTTATCAATTGATGGAGTACTAGCTGGTTACTCGCTGGTATATTTCGCCTCGAGTTTTCCGACGAAGCGGAATACGGAGAAGAGAACTACTCCTTAAACTATTCGGCCAAATAAAAATAAAAAATATTTTGTTTGGATATTTTGATATTTTATCTAGATACGGGTAATATATATTTTAATAATTTTATCTGTATATATTTATAAGAAAAATTTTATATTAGGTTCAGTTAGTTTTTTTTAATTGGGTTGATCATATTTTTTTTAATCAATTAAGTTAGTTTTTAATTTTAACTTTCTAATTATACTCAATATTTACATGAGTTTACTCAAAATTAGAATTAATAATAACTTTTATCAAGATTAGGCTGAGGAAAAAATTATTTATGACTAAAAAATATAATAGATAATTTAATTTAAATATTTTCCTAAATGATACAAAACATATATTATAAACTTGATTGGAAAAATTAAAGTATAAACTAAACTAATTTATAATTGACTCTATACTTATATATTATTTTATTTTTATTTAGATATTTAAATGGATGCCTAGATTTAATTAAGAATGTGATTTATTTCCTCTTCTAGGTAATAAAAATAAAGTAAATGTGAAACATTTAAATATACAAAATATCCATAATATATTATACAAACAAATTTATCTTATATATATATATATATATACATATATATATATATATATATATATATATATATGTATGTATGTATGTATGTATGTATGTATGTATGTATGCAAAATATTATATGTGGTAGAAGTCAACAAAGAAAAAAAATTATTAAACAAGTTGCATATTTACAAAACCAAAGACTATGTCAAGATACCTTTCATATAGTACATGTAATCTATCAACTTATATGTTTATTATTCTAGCATTAAAAATCCCTGTAAATAAAAGATAGTAAACTAATTGAAAACTTTATTTAGATTAGTTATTAGTTGTCTTGTTCACACAAAACTTTTTATACTAAGCAGATTTTTTATTATTTTTTTTTTGTTTTATTAGTCGCTCAATACTTATTAAGAATGAAAAAAGAAAACGCACTATATCAAAGATCATGCATCATAATAGTTGGCCTAATGTTTCAGTAATAATGTATCTTATGTAGTGTATATTTAAAAGAGTAGTAATTATTGGTTATTATTATGGGTTATTTTACTTTCTTTAATAATTAAAATTATTAAAAATATTATAAATTTTAAAAAGTTACGGTTGTAAATCAGCTATTTAAGTCTAAAACATTAACCAAAACATACAAGTAATAGATGGGTTGATTTTAAAAACTAAGATACTTAGGTCAATTTCCAAAAAATAGACCAAAGTGTCAAGTGTCAACAAGTAGCAATACTAATGCTGCATGTTTAATCACATTCAACATTATGATTTAATTTTAAATCATGAGATGTGATGGATTTTTGAATATATATATATTAAAAGATATATCAGATGACATTCTACATAGATTGTTAGTACTTCATGAATCATGGTCACTTCACTAATTGAATTTGAGATTTTGCTCAAAATTCTACATCACTTATGACTACTAGATTTCCACATGTTGACTCATTTTCAAAATGAAGGTGATGACCCAAGTTTTAAAATTTTTTTACTTTAAGAATTAAAGTGTCTTATTCTGCTTTGAGAATTACTTGATGGAATGGTCTCTTTAAATGATAGTTTTGAGCCTAACCAGTTTGGTAAGTTTGACTATAAATGCATTACTTATTTGGAGTATTTTTCTTGATCCTGAGAGGCTAATACACATTGATTCCCAACACCTAACTAATCAATAATTTATTGAGAAGTTAAATGAAATATGAACCTAAACTATATTTGATGAGCCTTTGAGCCACCTCACCTAATCAACCATTGAGGAGTAGACTTTTATTATGGTGACAAATATAAGGTCACGTTCAAATATAAAGATGAGAAAACTAGTATTGTTTAGAAGTTCAATTGTTGTTTTCTAAGGAGAAACATAAACCCCCCCATTTTTTCCGTTTCTTTTCACATAAGTTATCCCGACTTTTTTTGCTTTATTGAACTTATTACTCAAATGGTTGGTGCTCTCGTGAGTTGTAATTAATTGTTGGATAATTGCAGTTTTATACTTTGTAGTCTTGTTAGGTTGACTAGTTGAATAAAAAACGATGTATGGATGAGAAAATTTAATCAAATATTAGTGTTTGAATTAAATTCCAACATTTGTTTATCTCGTTCGCTCTATTAGCTTTCTCCTTCCATCTGCCAATTTTCTGTTTCTCGTCTCACTGTCACATTCAATTTGTTGTCGACTGTCATTGTAATACTCCATTTTAAAACCCTTTAAAATATATTAATTTTATATTTAAATGTATATAAAATAATTTAAATTTAAAGGTTTTTAATTGAGTTTGAAAAAGATTTTAAATTGGGTTTCTAAGGACACCAATTGATTGTTATAGTTGCAAACTATCTAACTTGGTCTTTGTAAATAAACTTTTAAACCCTATAAAACCAATTGACTGATTTGAGAAAGTAGTCAACCGGTCTTGATAAAAAAAATTATTACTTATTTAATTTTGAATATTTAGCTAATGATTATGAAATCTTTTAATGATGATGTTTTTATATTAATGAACATGGTAAAGTGTTGTGGAAATATGATCATAATTTTATAGCATTATTTCAATTTGTTTAGTTAAAAATAACCTAAAAGCCACTCTTGGGATATTTTCTTCACCAAGCCTCTTTTTTTTTTCTCTCTCCCACTCGCTCTTCTATCTTTTGATATTAGAAATAACATTTGAGAGGACACTTAATTGTTGTCATTTGCTTGGTCATGCTCTCTTTTTCCTTCCTTCCTCACTAATCAATTGATTTACTAATGCAAGAGCATCTAACACATTCAATAATATTAATTTTCCTAAGAATGAGAACATTAATAAAACCCTCATCACTTGGGTTAAATTAATTAGCTAACCCTAGCCATGCAAATCATTCATAGCCATGCAATTCAACTATTTAATATTTCTAACTTTAAAAATGACTCAAAGTGGCTTGGGACAAGCCCTGGTGGGGGCCAAAAAATTTTAGGAGTTGAAAAGCATATTTTTAGAAATTTATTTCAAGCAACTCAACTAAAAAATAATGAATACAAACAAGTTGATTCAGCAGCCATTTTTGGCTTTAAAGTGCATTGAACAAGGAGCATAAGAGCTGGTCATGCATGGGTCATTTCCAAACTTGGAAAGGTCCTTTTTGGACCTGATTTGTTGCCATCCATACATGCTTTACTACCACATCTCATATGAAGACATTCTTTACACTTTTGAGTATCCTACGATCTAAAAGAATGACTTGTCTCTTTTCCTTTTTATTATAAGTTTTTAGGATCTTATTTCAACTTATTTTTATGTATTTTCTCTAGCGTGGGAGTACATGAATGGCTTGGGAGGGTTAGTTTTGGTTTGATTTTAACTACACTAGATAGTTAAATTTGTATTATTTAATTCACATGTAATAGGTTGTAACACCCCCAAAATTCACTACTGAAAAATTTTATATTAATAAAATAATTAGTGGAAGCAAAATAACAAAACCGTAAATTCTGGGGATATTACCGCTACACTTAGTACCAGAACGATTCACTTAGGATGGCAATTTTCCCCGCGGGTTCGGGGCCCCGTCGGGGATTCCCCGTTTGGGTTTGGGTTCGGGGAGAGAATTTGGGGATCGGGTTCGGGTTCGGGGATTCTTAACGGGGATTTTTTCGGGGACGGGTTTGGGGTCCCCATCCCCGAACCCGCCCCGAAAATTTTTATATATTTTTTTATATAATTATATATATATATATAATATAATTTTTTTATAGAATATAAATTAAAAATATAATATAAAAAAATAGTTTGAGGATCGGGGATCGGGTATAAAGTCGGGTTTTGGGGATCGGGTCGAGTTTTAAAAACGGAGAATAAATCGGGGATGGAAAATAAATCGGGGATCGGGTCGGGGAATCCCCGATAAAAAAAATAATGGGGATCGGATCGGGTTCGGGGATGGGGATGGGGTCCCCGACCCGCCCCGTTGCCATCCACATTCACTCCTACCGTTCAAGTACCAAGTGCTAAGGCTAAAAGAGAATAATACAACTTACGAGAAACTCAAACATATTTAAATCAGAGTAGCGTAGTAAGCCATTTACACAAATAAAATCTACTAGTAGTGGTTACAGAACAATAATTACATTGAAATCGGGAATTTAAAGAGAAAGAGGACAACCCTATGATTTTTCGGATAGTTTCTTATGCTCTTTTCCGGGAGCCCACTTAAATAGCACCTGAAAATGACCTGCAAGGGACACTGCCCATTGAATAAGTAGGGTCCCATGAATGGAACCCTTCAGTACTACTGTAATCCCCCAAAATTTTAGAAAACCAATAATTTAATAAATAGTTTTTATTTGAAATAAATTAGCTTTTTAAATTATCTAATTTAATTAATTTATGGATTTTTGAGTATATAAAATTGGATGAGAATATTTAGTAAATTAAAAGAGATATTTTGTTAGTTTATCATGATATTTTTATTTAAGTAATTTTTCAAACTAATATTTTACTAACCTTATCCTTTGTAAATTAATATATTAGATTATAATGAATTAAATTATTAAATTAAATAATTTATCAAGAATATTACATTTTATGATTTTATAAATTAATTTATTTTATTTTTCCCCTACTTTCCATTCCCTTTTTGCCTTTTTCCTCTCTCTTCTTTTCTTTTTCCTTTTTTTCTTCCCTCGGGCCGCCACTCTCAACCCTTCCCCGCGCAGTGGGCCTCGGCCCACCTCTGCCTCTCTTCCCCCTCTCTCCCGCGTGCCTGACCCGGCCGACCCTCCCCTTTTCTTTCTTCTTCCTTTTCCCCCTGGACCGACCAGCCAGCCTTTTCCTTCCTTTCCCCGACCGGCCGCCCGCAGCCTCCCTTCTTCCTTCTTCTTCTCCCCAGGTGTCGACAGCCGTCGACCTGTCCGCTGCTGCCCGACCGCCTGCAGCCGCCGCCCTGCCGCCCTGCCTCTCCCTCTCTCTCTTCTCCCTCTTCTTTTCTTCAACTTTCCCTGCCCCATTATTTTCGAAGCCCTTCTTCCCCAACCCTCTTCCCTCCATCTTCTCCCCTTCGTTTCGTGCGCCGCCGCCCTCCGCTGCTCCGACCGCCGCACCCAGCCCCTAAACCGCCTCCTGGACCCTTCTACTACCACCTTGCACCACCCCAATATCCATCCCGCAACCCTCTTCCTCCCTTCTTCTTTTTCTCCCTGTTTTTCACCCTTCTCGACAGCCCATCTGTAACACTGCCGTTCGCCGCCGTCCGACCACCTCTGCCACCACCCAACCCACCTTTCGACACCCTACAACCCCCTCTACCACCGCCATGCATTAGTTTTCCGGAAACAGCTCCCTTAACCCTTCATTTTCCCCTCATCTTTTTCTTCCTTCTCAGCCCCTCCACCTCGGCAGCCAACTTCGCCGCCTCGCCGCAGCCGTCTCCGCCGCCTTCCGCCGCTGTGAAACCATCCCCAACCACCACCTGCACCCCCTCTTCACTCCTGCACCGTTCCCTTGCCTTAAAACCTCCCCCAACTACCCTCTTTTCTAGCCCAAAGACCACAACCCGAAAATGGCTTATTTTTCTTCCTTCACCCCTCTACGAGCCTTTTCCCCTCTCATTTATGCATGACACTCACGCTGCTCATGCAGCGTGAGCTCCCCCTTGTGTTGTATCTTATTTGGAAAATTTTTGAGGTATATTAATAATTAATTAAATTGTTCTATTATTAAATAAATTTTGATAAAGTCTTATCCTTTTTTAATTCTTATTTCTAACATAATAATGATTGATATTATTTTAGGTGTTGAGTTGCTATTTAAGCTTGAATCCTTAACCGGGATATCGGTAAGGTTGAGTTTTGCGGGATTAAGGTAATCGTTAAACCTCCCTTAAATGCATGGAAACGTATGCTAGCACATTAGGGATTTTATTATGATTTTATGCATGTTATGTGATGCCTAGCATGATAAATAGATGGATGTTATATTGTTTGATGATAAAAATGGAAAAGCATGATAGCCTTTGTGCCATGTGTAGGTATGATAATTAAGGAAGGAGTTGATTATTGATGGAAATATTAAATGCTTGTCCATGATGTATTATGTTGCTAATGCATGTGTATTATTATTATCTAAGGGTATTGTGGTAATTATATAAGTTAGGGGTATGATTGTAATTTTATGAGAAAAGGAAAAGATGGTAACTTTTCAAGTAAAGGAGCATTATGCTAATTTTGGAGGAAGAGGGGCAAAATTGTAATTTCATACGTAAGTGGCAATATGGTAATTTTATAAGTAAATGGCAATATAGTAATTTTACAAGTGAATGGCGGAATGGTAATTATATAAGTAAGGGGTATTATGGTAATTTTGGAAGTAAAAGGGTAATATGGTAATTTGGAAAAGAAGGGCAAAATGGTAATTTTGTAAGGGAAGATAAAGATGGAAATTTTTGGGATGTAAAAGGGTAAACTAGTAATTTGTAAAGTTAAAAGGAGGGTTATGGTAATTTTATAAGTAAAAGGGTATTGTGGTAATTTTATAAATAAAAGGGTATTATGGTAATTTGGGAGTAAGGGGTAACCTGGTAATTATGATATGACGAAAGATAATTTGGTAATTAAATTATGATTATAGAAGGGTAATTGGATAAGTGTGAGTGTATGATACTAGAGAAGGGTAATTAGGTAAATTAACTAACTAAAGGGCATTACGGTAATTTTAAATAATGGAGAAGGGTAATATAGTAATTATAAGAATAAAGAAGGGTAAATTAATAATCGTAATTATGAATAAGGTTAAAAGGGTATTTATAATAATTGGTAAAGGTAAAATGGCAATTATAATAATTGAGGTGTAAAATGGTAATTATGATAAAGGAGAAGGGTAATTTGGTAATTTATCCAACAAAAGGGTGCAATATGGTAATTTAACCAACTAAAGGGTAAGTTAGTAATTATGTAACCTACTAAAGGGGCAAATTACTAATCATGATAGCGATAATGGGTAATTTATCCAACTCAAGGGCAAGTTGTTGATTGTAATAAAAGAAAAGGGCAAATTGGTAACCAAACCAACCTAAAGTGTAGTAGGTAACTTGATAACCTAAATTGGATAAGGGGTAATTTGGTAATTATGCAACCTAAAGGGGTAACAGGGTAATTTGTTAATAAGGAGTGGATGACTTGGCAATTACATAAGTAAAGGGGTAAATAAGTGATTTGTACCTAACTTGTTGTTGTGATGGTGGAACTTTATAATATGTTTTAAATATTGTTGATTAGCCAAGTAAGAGTCTTTGATAATTAGCATGGCCTTAATGGTTTCTCTCTGATAGCTGGATAATCATTTGAATAATAAACGACTAATGATATCTAAACAATGGAAAGTGAATAAGTATCTGATTATTGTGCTCTTTTGTGATCTTATTTAATTAAGACACTAATACTTAAGTGAAATACCTCGAGATCGGGAATGGTGACTCCTTAGGGGTTGCTACCCTAAGGACGTGGTTTAGTCCACGATTATTCTAGTATTTGCTAGTGTGCCTTTGTGCCCCAGTCAGACCCTATATCTTACTCTTTCTAGCTCTACGAACCTAGTTAGGGGGTATGCATACTTATGGATTAGGTGTTCTTGTCGGTAGGGTACTGAGTTAGCTTTATGTACCAGTACGACCAGGGTACCTTTGCGTCCTTGGGTTCGTGGTTGAAGGGTACTGGGTAGCTGATATGCACCGGTACGACCGGTGTACCTTTGTGTCCCGGGTTATTGATCTCCCATTCGAGGCAAATAAATATGATTGATGTACTGATTAAAGAAAGAAAAGATACTATTATTGAAAGTGGAATATTAATGAGACGGGCCCAGATGATTATGATATTGAGTACCGGTCCACCGGTTATAATAGTGGCTAGGAGCGTTGTGCCCTGGATGATGACTCTTTATATATCCCGGTCCACCGGTTATAATAGTGGCCAGGAGCGTTGTGCCCTGGATGATGACTCTTTATATATCCCGGTCCACCGGTTATAATAGTGGCCAGGAGCGTTGTGCCCTGGATGATGATTTTATATATATTTCGGTCCACCGGCAATAATAGTGGGGGTTCCGAGCTCAATAAAACTAGTATTGTATGGGAATAAAATTATGGGAAAATACTAATCACTTATAGTGGAACAATGGCTTAAGGCCTGATTGTTTTGAGTTTGCATTATGACATGGCTTAAGACCGTAAGTACCGATTGTCCGTAATGATATATTGATATGCTATGTCAATGTTAATTATGTGAATGTTATATATGTATGTAGCTTGTTTCATGTGTTACATTGCGGGCCTGCTTTTAAGTGGGACTTTAAAGGGTTACTCAGTACCGTAGTACTGAAGGGTTCCATTTGTGGGGCCCCTGCCTATTCAATGGGCAGTGTCCCTTGCAGGTCTTTTCAAGTGCTACTCAAGTGGGCAACGGGAAAGAGAGTAAGGTCTCATCTGGAACTACTAGGGTTTTTCTCTCTCTCTCTCTGAAATTTCTGGTTTTAAATGTATATGTTGATACTGTAACCACCATTGGTGGATTTCATCCTTGTAAACGTTTGATACGCTACTCTGATTTAAGTATGTTGAAATTCTTGCAAATTGTATTTCATTTTCCTTTACCCTTAGCACTTAGTACTGGAACGATATGAGTGAACCGGTCTGGTACTAAGTGTGGCGGTAATACTCCCAAAATTCACGGTTTATTAATTTGCTTCCGCTAGTTTCCTTTTAATTAACAAAATTTTTCAATAGTGAATTTTGGGGGTGTTACAACTACGGTATTGAGTAATCCTTTAAAATATACTTAAAAGTAGGCTCGTAATGTAACACATGGTACACCACTATATCCATACATAACAACAGGTGTAAACATAATATTCAGATCCACACATTCACATATTTGACAAGTCAATCAGATATTAATGGTGCATACATAATTTTCACTTTCGTACATTCGCATACTTAACAAGTCAATCAAATATTAATAGGTCATAATAAACAATCAATGCTTTTAGGGCCTTAAAGCCATTAGTCCATCATTATTCAATCATCTCTCAAATTTTATATCCATGTGAATGTAGGAACCCCACTATTATTTGCCAGTGGACCAGTCATGCAGGGCAAAACACTCCTAGCCACTATTTTTTGCCGGTGGACCAGTCTGGTTCCAACTCACATGGTATTCCACTGTAAGTACTTAGTGTCTTTCCCATGTCTTAGCTTTATTATGTTTTATTTTTTGAGCACGGAATCCCCTACTATTATAGCTGGTGGACTAAAAATCATGTAGGGCAAAATGCTCCTGGCTACTATTATTCATCGGTGGACCAGTCTCCAAGGCATCCCGGCTCCTGGCCACTATTATTCGCCGATGGACTGGTTTGGGTCCGGCTCAAACAATATTCCTCTTTAATTGATTAGTGTCTTATTCATGTCTTATTCAAAAGTATTTCACCCTTGACATGCATGTCACTGACCTCTACTTCTATCCTCCCAAAGGATCCGTACTATATCTTAAGACCTTTGCGCCTCTTATTACACTCCGACACCCATTCCTCCTCACATCTACCCATAATAAAGACCCAACTTCTAAGGATGTGGGTTGAGACCCATTACCTTATGACATTCAAATTCTCTCACTACCACTCTCTAGGGTTTTCCTTTGAAACCCTAATTGGACCTATGTGGCCTAACCTTTCTTTTATCGTCCCACACCTCATCTCATTTATATCCGACCCAAATCCCATCACTCTATTTACCAATTATACATGTGACCGTAAAACCCTAGTTGGCCGCTCAAACCCTAACACCTTTCTTTCGTAAGGAGCATCCCATGCAAACCCTAGAAATCTCCTATGCAAGAGTTGCATCACTCACTTATTTTATTCAAGTCCCATTTTATTCTTCCACTCATGGATCATGGGTTATTTGGTTCATTCCTACCTATGTTAACCAACTTACTTCCCCTTGGTTATCTTACTTTCCCATTTTTTCCTTTTTCATCCTTCCATCCCACATTACCACATTAAATATCCTAGCATGCATGTCCTAGAGGGTCACATCACATAACATCGTACGCACAACAATAATCATCATCTACATGCCATAAGGAAGTCACATAAGCATATATTCACTCCAAGTTGCGCTATAAATGATTAACCATTAAGTATGAAGTACATGATATGGCATAACATACGGCACATAAGGCATGTAACCCACATATAGTTATTCTTTGCCACACCCTTACTCAGTTTAGGTTACTAAGCTATCTCTTACACTTATTAGGTCACTAATCATCCTTCATAATTGTTACACTTATCATATTTCCCATTTAGTTGGTTAGATTACCGAATTGTCTCTCTCCGTTGTTATAATTACTAAATAACCCCGTTAGTTGGATAAATTACCAAATTACCCTTCTACATTATCATAATTACCAATTTGCGCTTAAGTTGGTTAAATTACCAAATTGCCCTTCTCTATTATTATAATTACCAAACTTCTCTATTATCATAATTACCAAACTACCATTCTCCATTATCAAAATTACCCAATTACCCTTTTCACTTATAAGTCACCTTTTTGCCCTTTGTATACAAAATTACCAATTTACCCTTTTCACTTATAAATTACCATTTTGCCATTTTACATACGAAATTACCATTTTACCCTTTAATTACAAAATTACCATTTTACCCCTTTACTTCCAAAATTACCATTTTACCCTTTTACTCACAAATTACCATTTTACCCTTGCCTCCAAAATTGCCATTTTACCCCTTACTTCCACTTACAAAATTACCATTTTACCCCTTACTTATAAAATTACCATTTTACCCTTTACCCTCTAAAATTACCATTTTACCCCTAGGGATTAAAATAATATTAACCATGCATTAAAGATCACAATAACATAATACAACATGGATAAATACTTAATATTTTCATTAATAACCAAACTATTACCTTAAGCAATATTTCCATACATAGCATATAATCTAACTTGCTTCCTTTTCATTAATCAACATAAGAAACTACATATATTATATCAAACAACATATATCAAGCATAATAACATATTAAAAAGCCTAATGTGCTAAATGTGTTTAAGTGGGGTTTAACGATTACCTTAATTCCCGGAAAAACGAACCTTACTGGTATTCTGGTTAAAGATTCAAGCTTTGATTAGCAAAACCAATACCTAAAAAATTATATCAATATTTATTATATTAGAAATAAGAAAAACCAAGCTTAAGACTTTATAACACTTAATTAATTAAATACTTAATTTAAAATATTATTATGCCTTAAAATCATTGACCAAATAAACTAAGAAATATAGCACCTCATCCTACTCGTGCAGCATGAGATGTATGTAAAGAAATGAGGGGGAGAGGCTTGAAATGGTAAGAATGGGAGGAAGGAGTGGTGTTTTCGGAATAGGGACTTGGGGCTAGGAAAGAAGGTGGATGGGGGAGGATTTAGGGCAAGGGAAGGGTGCAGAGGTGGAGAGGGGGTGTAGGTGGTGGTCGGGGATGGGTTGATGGCGGTCAAGGGTGGCGGCGGCGGCGGCAGCAGTGAGGCTATGAAGGTGGCTGCCGAGGAGGAGGGGCTAAGAAGGAGGGAAAAGTGAGGAGGAAAATGAAGACCTGCCGGTGGTTGTTTTGGCCAAAGGGGGTATGGGTGGTAGAGGAGGTTATAGGGGTTGGTTTGGTGGCTCAGGTGGTGGCAGAGGCGGTAGGACGGCGGCGAAAAGAGGCGGTGTAGGGTAGCTGGTGAGAAGGGAGAAAAAGAAGAGGGGAGGAAGAAGGGTCTGCAGGGTGGCTCGAGGGGTGGTGTGGTGGTTCAGGGGTGAGGTAAAAGGGTGGTAGGGGTGGTGCAAGTGGCTAGTGTAGAGGTGGCAGCAACAGAATGGGGGCGGTGGAACAGAATAGGGAGAGAGATGGGAGGAGAAGAAAAGAAGGACAAAAAGGTCAGGGAAGGGCAAAGGAGGCTTGAAAATAGCAGAATGAGGTAGGGAGGGAAGAAGAAAAAGAAGAGGAAGGGAAAGTAGGGGCATGGGAAAGGAAATAGAGAGGTGGTGGGGTCGAGATAGGGCAGGAAAAATGGCGAGAGAGAGAGATAGGGGGAGGAGGGTTGCTAGTGGGGCGGTCGGAGATGGCGGAGGTGGTCGAGTGAGCATCAAAGAAAGGAAGAAGAAGAAAGAAAGGAGGGGTGGTGCATTCATGCAGGCCAAACGAAGGGAAGAGGAAGAGGGAAGTGGGCCGACTGATCTAGGGAGAAGGAAGGAAAGAAAGCAATGGAGGACGGGCTAGACTTGCACGGGGAGGAAGGAAGAAAAGAAGAGGGAGTCAGGTCAAGGGAAAGAAAAGTGAAGGAGGGGAGGAGGGAGAGATAGACTAGCGGCCCAACGTGCAAGGGGAAGGGAGGCAAGCCAAGGCCTGGCAACCCAAAGGAAGAAAAGGAAAAAGAAAGAAAGGAGAAAAGGGAGAAAAGGAGAAGGAAAAGGAAAAAAGTAAAAAGGAAAGGGAAAATGGGATAAAATAAAACAATTTAATTTATAAAATTATAAAATGCAATATTTTTGGGTAATAAATTTATTTAATAATTTAATTTAATATAATTAAATATATGAGTTTAAAAAGGATAATTTTAGTAAAATAATGGTTTGAAAAATTATTTAAATAAAAATAATATGATAAAATAACAAAATATTTATTTTAATTTATTAAATATTTATATCCAATTTTATATACTTAAAAATCTATAAAATAATTAAATTAAATAAATTTAAGAGCTAATGTATCCCAAATAAAAGTTATTTATTAAATTATAAGCATTTAAAATTTCGGGGGATTACATAGGTAGTCAAGTTGTAATAAAAATATCCTCAACCTAGTCCTATAAGTGTTGAGCTAAGGACTAATAGAGGACAACTCATATGTAGCTGCCATATGCTTTTATTTTTTAGCTCTCCCTACCCTTCGTACTTAGGTGTAAGAGTTTGAATCTTATCCCACAAAATATTGCTGATTATATCCTAAGTGTTAAATGCCTTAGGTAGTATCTTCAAGTATATGATCTAAGGAGCCACCAAAAATCATATTTTCTCTTCATCTTCAATCTCTCTTTCATTTTCCTATCTTTTAGATTGTAAGAACCCATATGCAACCTTCATCCTAGCTTGACCTAATTGTATCCCATATGCATCAACGTGGTATCAAAGCTTAGGTTGAATTAATTGGGTCTTTTCCTTCACAAATTTGTTTTTTCCATCCACTAATTATACCATCAATTTTTTATCCACTTCTTCACCCAAACACTCTTAACCATTTCAGGACATCATCCACCTCCATTTACCCCATTTTTACTTAACACCCTCCATACCTACAAAAATTAATAAAAAAAACTGTCCTAGCTTGTCCATTTCTAATTTCTTCCCCTTCTTTCCACTTTGCTTTATTTTCATCAATCTTAAATTTCGATGGGAGATCCACAAATTCCTAGAGGCTTAAGCCTTGATGAGGCACAAGATCTGAGGATGGAGTGGATTCTTGAAACCATTCAAGAAGATAATAAGAGGAGAGAACAATATGTTGAATCCTTACAAAAATGATATGAGAAGGGATCTTGGTATTTTGGAGTCTATGAGACTGAATACAAACCCCTCTCATCCAATAAGAATAAATCAACATATCTATGGAAGTGAAGGTGATTCAAGCATGGAGGAAAATGAGGATGAATTTGGTTCTTCTTCTATCAAGTCTTCCCATGAGCCGAGGAGTAGAGGACATGCTAGAAAAAACCATTTTCAAGACTGAAGTGTCCAAATTTAGTGGAATTCATAATCCTAAAGAGTATCTTGAATGGATGTTTCGGAATATTTGAGGCTAAGGGATATTTGGATAGCAAGGCTTCCTTAGTGGATATCTTGAAGCTTAAAGGGAGTGCTTCTCTTTGGTGGGAAAATCTCACACACCAAAGGAGAAGAAAGGGAAAATAAAAAAATCAAGTCTTGGTCTAGAATGAAGAGACTCGTGAAGGAGAGGTTCTTACCCTCTTCTTACACTCAATATCTATACAACAAAATGTCTTCTCTAAGATAAGGATCTATGAGTGTAGATGAGTATATTAAGCAATTTGAAAGGCTCATGTTGAGACTTGAACTTAAGGAGGTGGAAGAGCATACCATGTATAAATTTATTGAAGGTCTTATACATGATATAACTAGGAAGGCTGAGATGAAAAAATACTACACTTTGGATGAGTTATTTCACTTGGCTATCAAGGTGGAGAAGCTCAAAAGAGAGATAATTTCATCTCAGTTGTATGCAAACAACAAGGTTGATACCATCTTACTCGGTTTAGGTTACCGAGCTATCTCCCACACTTATTAGGCCACTAATCACATTTCGTAATTGTTACACTTATTATACTTCCCATTTGATTGGTTAGATTACCAACTTGCCCATTTCCTTTATTATAATTAACAAATTGTCCTTTGGTTGGTCAAATTACTAAATTACCCCTCTTCATTATCCTAATTACCAAATTACCCCTTTAGTTGGTTAAATTACCAAATTGCCCCTCACATTTATCATATTTACCATTTTACCCTTCTCTTTCATTAAATTATCGTTTTACCTTTCTCAATTATTATAATTACCAAGTTACTCCTTACCAATTTCCACTTTTACCCCTTTTGTCCACAAATTACCATTTTGTCCGTTTACTTTTAAATTAACCATTTTACCCCTTAACTTCCAAAATTTACCATAACACCCATTCCATTAACAAAATTACCATTTTCCCCCTTTAATTACGAAATTACCATTTTACCCCTTACTTCCAAAATTACCAATTTGTCCTTTTACTTACAAATTTACCATTTTACTCTTACCTCTAAAATTTACCATTTTATCCTTCAATTCCAAAATTACCCTTTTACCCTTTAATTACAAAATTACCACTTTACCCTTGCCTCCAAAATTACCATAATACCCTTTTTAATTAAAAATTCCCATTTTACCCCTTAGTACACCACTTACATTAAATTATCATTACTACATAAAATATTAATACCTCATCCACAACTCTCATATTTAATATAATACTTATTAGCACTCATATATATATTAGGCCATATTATTGTACAAGATACATTACTAAAATACCCCTAAGGCTCATAAAATATTAACCATGCATTAAATATCACAATAGCATAATATAATATGGATAATACTTAATATTTTCATTAACAACCACACTCTTACCTTAAACAATATTTCCATACATAACATATAACCTAACATGCTTCCTTATTATCAAACATCACAAGAAACTACATATATGCTATTAAACATAATAACATATTAAAAGTCCTAATGTGCTAACATATGTTAATCCATGCGTTTAAGTGGGATTTAACGGTTACCTTGATTCCCACAAAAATGAACCTTACCGGTATTCTGGTTAAAGGTTCAAGCTTTGATTATCAAAACCAATACCTAAAAATAATATCAAGATTTATTACATTAGAAATAATAAAAATCAAAGTATAAGACTTTATAATGCTTAATTAATCAAATACTTAAATTAAAATATTATTATACCTTAAAATTATTAAACAAAACATAACCAAGCTTGCAACAGCTTATACTACTCATACAGCATGGGCTGCATGTAATGGAATGAGGGGAGAGGCTCAAAATGGCAAGAATGGGAGGAGGGAGTGTTGTTTTTGAGTTGGGGTTTTGGGGCTAAGAAAAATGGTAGATGGGAAGGATTTGGGGCAAGGGAAGGGTGTAGGAGTGAATACAAGGTGTAGGTGGTGGTCGGGGATAGGTTTTTGGCGGCCAAGGGTGGCAGAGGTGGCGGCAGCGAGGTTGCGAAGGTGGCGGCCGAGGTGGGTCGAGATGGAGGGGCTGAGGAGGAAGGAAAAGGGAGAGGGAAAATGAAGGCCTGTAGGTGGTGGTTTCAACCAAAGGAGGATTGAGGGTGGTAGAGGGGGTTGCAGGGATTAATTTGGTGGCTCAAGTGGCAGCAGAGGTAGCGGGATGGCGGCGGAAAAGGGTGGTGCAGGGTGGCTGCCGAGAAGGGAGGGAAAGAAGAGAAAAAGAAGAGAGGAGGAAGAAGGAGGCTGCGGGGTGGCTCAAGGGGTTATGTGATCGTTTAGGGGTGGGGTAGAGGGTGGCAGTGGGTGGTGCAAGTGGCAGTTGAGGCGGCGACAGCGGCGGAATGGTGGCGGCGAAGCAAAAACTAGGTGAGAGGTGGGAGGAGAAGAAAGGAAGAAAAGGAGGGTTGGGGCATGCATATGGGGCTCGAAAAAAATGCAAAATGAGGCAGGGAAGGAGGAAGAAAAAGAAGAGGAAGAGAAAGGAGGGGATAGGGTGGCTTGAGGGCGGCGGTAGGGTGGTAGAGGAATGGTGATGGTAAGGAATGGGGAAGGGAGAGATGGTGGGGACGGGATGGTGCAAGAAAACGACGAGAGAGAGAGAGAGAGGGATATGGGGATGCAGTAGGGGGAGAGGGTTACAAGTTGGGCGGCGTAGATGGCGGGGTGGTCGGGATTTTCGCCGGGGAAAGAGGAAGAAGAAGAAGGAAAGAAGAAAGGGGAGAGGGGTTGGTGCGACGGGCGAGCAGGCCGGCCGAAGGGGGAAATAACGTGGGCCGGCCCGGTCGGGGGAGAAGGGGAAAGAAAGAAAAAAAGGAGGCGGGTTGGGCTCAATGTGGGAGAAGGAGGGGAAGGGGCAGGCCAAGCCAACCGACAGCCCAAGGAAAGAAAAAGGAAAAAGAAAGAAAAGAGAAAAAGGAGAAGGAAAAGAGGAAAAGGAAAAAGAAAAGGGAAAATGGGATTGAATAAAATAATTTAATGTATAAAATAATAAAATACATTATTTTTAGGTAATAAATTTATTTAATAATTTAATTTAATATAATTAAAATATAAGGGTTTAAAAAAGATAATTTTAGTAAAATAATGGTTTGAAAATTTATTTAAATAAAAAGAGTATGATAGAATAACAAAATATTTATTTTAATTTATTAAGTATTTATATCCAATTTTATATACTAAAAAATCCATAAAATAATTAAATTAAATAGATTTAAAAGCTAATTTATCCCAAATAAAATTTATTCATTAAATTATAGGCTTCTAAAATTTTGGGGGATTACATTTGGTTTATTGAGCTCGGGATCCCCCACTATTATAGATGGTGGGCCGAAAATACACAGGGCATAAAGCTCCTGACCATTATTATAGCCGGTGGATCGGTCATATATAGGGTAAAAACCCTAACCACTATTCCTAACAGGTAGATCGGTTGGACCCGACTTAATAATCTTTCACTTTAAATGATTAATGTCTTAAGTGTTTTATTCGGAAAATTTTAACCCTAGACATGCATGACTAACTCCTTCTACGTTTACCCTCTAAAAAGGACTCATCTCACCTCATAGTCTCATGAACCTCCTAATCTAGCCCATTATCCTTTCCTCTTTACCTTGACTAACATTAGAGCCAGTTTCCTACATGTGTGGGCCAAGGCCCAATACTTTTTTACCTCCTACACACTCACTTCCTTTCTTAAGGGTTTTTACCTAGAAACCCTAGTTAAGACCTAAATGATCCATCCCACTCTACCTTACACAATTTAAATTATTTTAGCACACTTCTCGTCACAACCTATAGGATTCCACTTTCACCATCACCCTTACCCACCAAGTACACCTACAACCACAAAAAACCCTAAGTAGCCACACCAAATCCTATCCACCACACAAAACCCTAGATCGATCTCCTAGGTACCCTTTTACTATCCCACGTACTATTTTTCATTCAAAGCATTCCAACACCCAAACAACACTTCCATTACCTTCCACACACCCCAACTCAACTTTCCATACGTAAAATTTACTCTAATGCAAACTTTATATCTGTAATCCCCCAAATTTTTAAAAGCCTATTTTTTTAATAAATAAATTTTATTTGGAATAAATTAACCTTTAAATCTATTTATTTTAATTATTTTATGATTTTTTGAATAAATAAAATTGGTTATAAATATTTAATAAATTAAAATAAATATTTTGTTATTTTATCATACCTTTTTTATTTAAATAATTTTCAAACCATTATTTTACTAAAATTATCCTTTTTAAACCCTTATATTTTAATTATATTAAATTAAGTTATTAAATAAATTTAGTACCTAAAGATATTGTATTTTATTATTTTATAAATTAAATTCTTTTATTTAACCCCATTTTTTCCTTTTCTTTTTTCCTTTTCCCTTTTCTTCTCCTTTTTCTCTTTTCTTTCTTCTCTTTTTTTTTCTTGGGCCTCCAGCCAGCCTGCTTCGGCCTTCCCCTCCTGCGCCTTGGGCCGCTAGCCCATTTTCTCTCCCCCTCCTCCCTTCTTTCCTTTTCCTTTCCCCGACCCGGCTCCTTCTTCCTCCTCTCGCGCGAGCCGGCCTGCCTCCCTTCCTTTCTTCCTTTCTTCCTCAACCAGGCCGGCCCGTTTCTTTTTCCTTCGGTCGCCCGTCGCGCACCAGCCCCCTCCCCAATTCTCATTCTTTCTTCTTCCCTTTGTCTTCTTCCTCTTTCCCCGGTGAGAATCCTGGTCATCCTCCACCATTTTCGCCCCTGACCTATAACCCCCCTCTCCCCGTTGACCTCCCCTATCCCTCTTTCTCTCTCTCTCTCTCATGTCGTTTTCCTGCACCATCCCGGCCCCACCACCTCTCCCTCTCCCTCACCTTGCCCGGCCATACCTCCTTTCTCCCTCTCCCTACAACTCCCATTTCCCCACCCTTTACCGTCGCCCCTCGAGCTCCCTATCAGCTCCCTTCTCTTCCTCTTCTATTTCTTCCTCCTTCCCTGCCCGTTCTGCATTTTTTTCCCGAACTCCCTATGCTCCCCAACCCTCTCTTTTCTTTCCTTCCTTCTCCTTCCCTCACCCTCTCTGTTTTTGCTTCGCAGCCCAGCTCCGCCGGTGTCACCGCCTCAACAGCCACCTGGACCACCCTCTACCTCACCCTCGAATCATCCCAATACCCATTGAGCCACCCCGTAGCCTCCTTCCTCCTCCCCTCTTCTTTTTCTCTTCTTCTTCTCCCTTCTCAGTAGCCACCCTGCACCGCCCTTCTCTGTCACTGTTTCGCCGCCTCTACCGCCACCTGAGCCACCAAGATAATCCTTGCAACCCCCTCTACCACCCCCAATCCTCATTTTGCCGAAACCACCACCCAAATGCCTTCATTTTCCCTCCCCCTTTTCCTTCCTCACCTGCCCTCATCTCGACCTCCCTCCTCGGCCGCCACCTTAGCAGCATCGTTGCTGCCGCCACCGCCGCCCTTAGCCGCCCTCAACCCATCCCCGACCACCACTTACACCCCCTCTCCACCTCTGCACCCTTCCCTTGCCCTAAATCCTCCCCTAACCACCTCCTTTCCTAGCCCCAAACCACCAACCCGAAAACACCACTCCCTCCTCTCATTCTTGCCACCTTCGAGCCTTCCTCCTTATTTCCTTGCATGCAACTCATGCTGCATGAGCAGGATGAGCTGCTGCCTTTATTGATTAATTTGGGTAATAGTTTTTAAGGTATAATAATATTTTAATCTAAGTATTTGATTAATTAAGTGTTATAAAGCCTTATACTTTGATTTTTATTATTTCTAATGTAATAAGTCTTGATATTATTTTTAGGTATTGGTTTTGATAATCAAAGCTTGAACCTTTAACCAGAATACCGGTAAGGTTCGTTTTTGCGGGAAGCAAGTTAACTGTTAAATCCCATTTAAAAGCACGGATTAACGTATGTTGTTTAATATCATATGCATGGTTTATTGTGATGTTTGATAAAAAGAAGCATGTAGGTTATAAGTTATGTATGGAAATATTATTTAAGGTAAGAGTTTGGTGGTTAATGAAAATGTTAAGTATTATCCATGTTGTATTATAGTATTGTGATCTTTATTGCATGGTTAATAATTTGAGAGCCTCATGGATATTTTAGTAATGTATCTTGTACAAGAATGTGGCCTAATATATATAGATATGGGTGCTAATAATGTTACATTAATTATAAGATTTGTGTATGAGGTGTTAATATTAATATTTATGTAGTAATAATAATGTTTTAATACAAGTGATGTACTAAGGGGCAAAACAGTAATTCTTAATTAAAAAGGGTACTATGGTAATTTGGAGGTAAGGGTAAAATGGTAAATTTGTTAGTAAAAGGGGTAAATTGGTAATTTTGGAAGTAAGGGGTAAAATGGTAATTTTGTAATTAAAGAGGCAAAATGGTAATTTTATGAAAAAAGGGTAAATTGGTAATTTTGTAATAAAAGCACAAAATGGTCATTTGGTAATAAAAAGGTGAAGTGGTAATTTTGTTATTAAAGGGTAAAGTGGTAATTTTATAATTAAAGGGCAAATTAGTAATTTAGTGATTAAAGGACAAGTTGGTAGTTTTGTGATGGAAGGGTAAAGTGGTAATTTTGTAATAAAAGGGATAATCTTGTAATTTTGTAATAAAAGAGAAAAATGGTAAATTTGTGATTAAAGGGTAAAATAGTAATTTCATAATAAAGGTCATAAAGGTAATTTTGTAGTAAAGGGGTAAAATGTAAATTAAATGACTAAAGGGTAATTTGGTAAATTTGATAATGGAGAATGGTAGTTTGGTAACTATGATCATATAAAAAGGTAATTTGGTAATTTAACCAACTAGAGGGTAATTTGGTAATTTTTATAATGGAGAAGGGTAGTTGATAATTGATAATAGGGGATGGTGATTTGGTAATTAATAAAGGGATAATTTGGTAATTAGGATAATGAGGAAGGGTAATTTGGTAATTTGACCAACTTAAGGGAAATTTATTAATTATAATAAAGGAAAAAGGGAAAAGTGGTAATCTAACCAACTAAATGGAAAATATATTAAGTGTAATAATTATGAAGGGGGATTAGTGACCTAATAAGTATGGAAAATAACTTGGTAACCTAAATTGAGTAAGGGGTAACTTCGTAATTATGTAACAGTGGGTTGTACTATACTACTAGTTGCGATGGAACTTATTATATATATATATTTTTTTTTTGTTGCAGCTGACTGCCTCAGTTCCATGCATCAGCATTTGCAGCCATCAACTCATTTTCCTGCATTGAACCCCTCCGCAGCCTTTGCACAAACTTCTTTGGGCATGACGTCGAGTGCCTCAACCGGTAGGCCAGTAGTACGGGCAGTGAGCCAATTATCAGATCTCATCTCAACTGATTTATCAGTTCGCACCATGGTCCTGCAATCTTAGACCAATAGTAAATCCTCCCTCAAGCAGCACAGCTCGACCTCCACTCCCGCACCTACAGCCTTTTAGAGCAACCCAAGGCATGCCAATGACTGCCAGGGAGGGTAATATGGTAGTTTGTCAAGTAAGGAAGGGATGACTTAGTAATTATATAAGTAAGAGGTAAATGAGTAACTTGTACATGATATGTCGTTGTAGTTGTGGAATTTCGTAATATGACTCAAATAACGCTAATTAGCGAGGTAAGAGTATTTGATGATTAGTAAGTATCACAAGAACGATTTCTAATTCGAAATTAGATGAGATTAGGATGGCCTTAATGATTCTTCTGTGTTACCTTGGACAACCATTTGAATAATAAATGTCTGATGATATATGAACAATTAAACGTGAATAATTATTTGATTGTTGTGCTTTTGTGATCACCCTTAATTAAGACACTAATTCTTAAAGTGAAAGACCTTAAGATCGGGAATGGTGGCTCTTTAGGGGTCGCTACCCTAAAGATATGGTTTAGCCCATAGTTATTCTGGTATTTGTTGGTGTGCCTTCGTGCCCCATCCAGACCCTATATCTACTCTATCTAGCTCTATGGACCTAGTTAGGGGGTATGCATACTTATGGATTAGGTGTCCTTGTCGGTAGGGTATTGAGTTAGCTTTATGTACCAGTACGACTAGGATACCTTTGCGTCCCTGGGTTGAGAGTTGAAGGGTACTGAGTAGCTTTTATGCACCAGTGCGACCGGTGTACCTTTGTGTCCCGGGATCTTGATCTCCTTATCGAGGAAAATAAATGGAATTGTTGTGCTGATAAAAAGGAGAAAACACTAATTGTTAAAGTGAAAGATTAATGAGTCGGGCCCAGTTGAATTATATTATGAGTACTGATCTACTGGATATAATAGTGGTCCAGGATGTTTTGCCCTGGATGATGTTTATGAGTACCGATCCACTGGATATAATAGTGGCCTAGGATGTTTTGCCCTAGATTATGTTTATGAGTACCGATCCACCGGATATAATGGTGGTCTAGGATGTGTTACCCTGGATCATGTATATTTATATTTCGATCCACCGGCCATAATGGTGGGGGTCCCGAGTTCAATAAATTTTGATTTGGCTGTGAATAAATTATAAAAAAAATACTAATCACTTATAGTGGAATACCATGTGAGTCGGGGCCAGGCTGGTCCACCCGCGACTAATAGTGGGGTTCCCGCACTCACACGAATAATTATAATCTGATATGATTGATAATGATGGACTAAGGGCTTAAGGCCCAGGAGTATCGATTGTTCTTTATGGCCTATTAATAACTATTGATTCGTTAAGTATGTGGTTGTATGACTGTGGATATTAAGTACTTACCTTTTATTATGTATGTATGTAGTATTTTGTGTTGCATTGTGGGCCTGCTGTTAAGTGTGATTTAAAGGGTTACTTAGTGCCGTAGTACTAAAGGGTTCTATTCGTGGGGCCCTTGCCTATTGAATGGGCAGTGTCCCTTGCAGGTCGACCTCAGGTGCTATTCAAGTGGACTCTCGGGAAAGAGTGTAAGGTACTATCCGGTAAACCCTAGGGTTGTACTCTTTCACCTTTAAAATTTATGGTTTCAACGTATTTGTTGATTTGTAACCACTAGTAGTGTATTATACTCTTATAAAATGTTTAAATGCGCTACTCTGATTTAATCATTGGTTTGAGTTTCTTGTAAGTTGTATTTTTCTCTTTTAGCCTTAGCATTTGATACTGGAACGGTAGGAGTGAATCGGTATGGTACTAAGTGTAGCGGTAATATCCCCAGAATTCATAGTTTTATTACTTTGCTTCCGCTAATTCTTTTTAATAAAATGAAAATTTTCATTAGTGAATTTTGGGGGTGTTACAATATCCCCCATGCAACCTTTTGAACTTTTTCATGCAAAACCCTAAGCTTCCATGTGAAACCCTAATTTCTCATGCAAAACCCTAGATTCCTCCATGTATGGTCATATAACAATTAGGTCAATTCCACATCATTTCACTCCATATCATCATATTACCCAACCTAGCATGCATGTCTTATGGGCCACACCATATCCACACCATATCACAATAAGAACTTAACTTATACATATCATACACATGCCATACAATATCATATGAACATACCTCAATTCCACATCATGCTGCATATTTAGTAGTTATAATAATACACATAAGATACATCATATTTCATATCACATGGCATACAAGGCATGTAAAACACATTACACACAATGCCCTTAGCTACACCCTTACCTAAAACGACATCGGTCATAGAGCACACTCCTACACCTCCTTAGGGCTTTGACTGGTCTCACCTATATGAGGGAAAACTTAATATTAGATTTCCTCCTACTAAAAATACTATTAATTACTAACTCATTCTAAGACTAGATTTTTAATAAAATAATACCGTATAAATAATAATGATAAGAAATAATACTAAAAATACTAATAACAATAATATATGATTTAAAAAGGATGGTGAAATAAAGGCTTCAACCGTTCACCAAAATAATGCTAACAATAACATTAGAACATTATTAATAAAAATAGTAATAATAATAATAATAGAAATTATAAAATAATAATAATAATAATAATAACAACATAAACCTAGAGTAAAATAAAGTAGGGTTTTCGACCCTACTTCGAAATAGTAAGAATACTATAAGTAATAATAATAATAATAATACATATTACTTATAATAATAATGATGATGATGATGATGATAATAATAATAATAATAATAAAACTCATAATAATACTAATAATATAAATAATACTAAAACTAATAATCTAAATAAGTCAAATAGGGTATCGGCCCTAATAAGAAATAATAATAGCAATATTGAACCTAATAATAATAATAATAATAATAATAAATAATAATAATACATAACAATACTAATAATAATAATTGAATGATAGGTTAAAAATTAAAATAAAATCAAATAAGCTTGATTAAATAGAAAAGAAGGGTTGAGAAGGTTTAGGGTTCCACCTTAGGCTGATTGAGATGAGCAGCACCGGCTGTGGTGCAAGGCGGTGGCAGTGGTGGCCGAGAAAAGAGAAAGAAAGGGAAAAAGTTGAAGGCTGGGAATAAGAGAGGAAGAAGGAGGGTGTAAGTAGGGGTGATTATGGTTACCTAGTAGGAGAGGAACAGAATAAGGGTGGTGGAGGTGCATGGTGGCGGTAGCGGTGGATGAATGGGGAAGAAGAAGAAAAAGAGAGGAGGAGAAGGAGGAAGAGGAAAAGAAGTGTAGAGAGAGATAGAGGAGGGTCTGCAGATGTTTTGGGTGGCGTAGGAGGTAGTGATAGCGGCGGATGTGGTGGTGGACGTCGGCACGAAAGGGGATAGGGGCATAGAATAGGTTGATTGAGAAGGGAACTTTGCACGACCAGATAGGAAGAATCAAGAGAGAAGGGTGGTGTAGTTAGTTAAAGGGCGGTGCAGGGAAGACTTAGGTAGGTAGAGCAGGCGGCATAGTTGGCTGACGGTGGAGAAAAGGGCGTCTGAAGTGGCGGTGATGAGTTCATATTTTGACACATTTTATACCCTTATAATCTTAGTTTTTGGTAGTTTATTTAACTAATATAGGGGAATAATTATTATTTTATGCTTAAGTGGTAAAATTGCATAAAAATTATTATTTGAGCTAAAATGATAATAATTAAGTAAATTTAGAGTAAAATATTATTTATTGATATTTATTGAATTTTATTTTGCAGGTTTTATTTTTAAGTAAAAGAAAATTAAAAAAAAGAAGATAAGGCCTTTGGACCAATGGCCGAAGGCCGAAGGCCCAAAGGCCTGGAGCAAACAAAATGCAGCCAAACGAGAGCACAAATAGTCAGCCGAAGAAAAGTCAAAGCGAAAAAGAAAAGAGGCAGGGCGAGGGTTGACATGGCGCAACAAACTTAAATTATAAAAAGAGAACATCGTGACGCAGAGAGAGTCGAAGTTTCAGGCTCGGAAGTGAGCGGCAGAGCCTTCCGAGGCTCTGTGGAACGAAACGCAGGGACACGCACACAGAACAGCCAGGAGAGCGGCATGGAGTTCGAGAAGGGCGACGCAGTAGCCAACATCCGTCAGCCGAGAAAGAAGAAAAAGAAAAAGAAATTTTTGCACGGAAATTCAAGGCAAACAAGGAAGAAAATTAGAGAAGAATTTAATATTGGTAGAATTTAATTCACATAAAGTTAATTTTTATCTGAATAAATTCTTGATCTTTTATCCAAAATTAATTCCGGTTATTTCTTTCTCTTATTTTTAATTTATATTTTAGATATATATTTCTGTGTAATTAATTCTTTAATTATGGCTGGCTGATTGTTTATTGTTAGGGAATAATTTGAAACCCTGGATTAGAATTTAAATTATAATTTTATTTTCTTTGTTTCATGAGATTGTTTCTTGACTCTATATTAATTGCTATCGTTTATATATATAATTCTGTCAAGTATAGTTTATTTGGTGCATGCCTTGTTCTGGTTCCTCATAAGTGACAGTATGTAGGATTATTTTCCTGCTAGGTGGTCATCTAAATATACTAGAATTTATGTGTATAATATAGGGGAATAATTATTGTTTTATGCTTAAGTGGTAGAATTGCATAAAAATTATTATTTGAGCTAAAATGATAATAATTAAGTAAATTTAGAGTAAAATATTATTTATTGATATTTATTGAATTTTATTTTGCATGTTTTATTTTTAAGTAAAAGAAAATTAAAAAAAAAAAGATAATACCTTTGGACCAACGGCCGAAGGCCGAAGGCCCAAAGGCCTGGAGCAAACAAAATGCAGCCAAACGAGAGCACAAATAGTCAGTCGAAGAAAAGTCAAAGCGAAAAAGAAAAGAGGCCGGGCGAGGGCTGACGTGGCACAACAAACTTAAATTATAAAAAGAGAACATCGTGACGCAGAGGGGGGGACGTCGAAGTCTCAGGCTCGGAAGTGAGCGGCAGAGCCTTCCGAGGCTCTGTGGAACGAAACGCAGGGACAACCGTGTGCAGTTGAGAGCCAGAACAGGCTCGAGGGAGCGGCAGAGCCTTTTATAGGCTCTATGAGACGACGTCATAGAGGGAGACGACATAAAGGCTCGACACGACAGACAAGAAAGGACGTGCGGCAGAGCCGCAAAGGACGAGAAAAAAAAAGAACGGACGCACGGGCATGGAAGGAGAGGCAGCGATGCGCCATCAGCCGCCAGCGAAGGAAAGAGAAAAAAAAGAATAAGAATTTGTACACGGAAATTGAGGTGCCGAGAGGAAGAAAAATTAGAGGAAGTATTTATACCGGTAGAATTTATTTCAGATAAAATAAATTTTTATCTGAATAAATTCTTGATCTTTTATCCAAAATTAATTCCGGTTATTTCTTTCTCTTATTTTTAATTTATATTTTAGATATATATTTCTGTGTAATTAATTCTTTAATTATGGCTGGCTGATTGTTTATTGTTAGGGAATAATTTGAAACCCTGGATTAGAATTTAAATTATAATTTTATTTTCTTTGTTTCATGAGATTGTTTCTTGACTCTATATTAATTGCTATCGTTTATATATATAATTATGTCAAGTATAGTTTATTTGGTGCATGCCTTGTTCTGGTTCCTCATAAATGACAGTATGTAGGATTATTTGCCTGCTAGGTGGCCATCTAAATATACTAGAATTTATGTGTATAAATTGCAGCTAGGTTAGATAACAATTTACCTAATCGTTTTGTGATTCTAACTGAAGTGGTAAAACGTTTCGATACATGTGGGTCAAGGATATGAAATACAGCTAGACATACGTTTTGTACTAGTCTGGGTACTTAGATTGACAACCTTCCACTTACACTTAATGCATTAAATCTAGTTAAATATAGGAGCTGCTTGTTGCTGCTATACTGCTAGTATTTAATAGGGTTAATATTGGCGCTTTGTCGTATTAATTAATTAAGGGAAGTAATATAAGGTGTATAGACCTGCTTTTGGTGTGCAACTTGGTCGATCTCATTCTCACGATTAAAGGATGACTTAGAAATAAATATTATATTACGACCTAATCTAGTGGTGGATTTTTATTTCCCTAACATATTTCTCATATCTGGGATTTCCCATATTTTCATTATTTTTATTATTAGTTTACTTTATTCTATTTACTCCTTTATTATTTTTATAACCCCCATTTATATTTTTCTTATTTATTTATTTAGTGTTATTTAAGATTTTTTTATTTTTTATTTTTATTTTTAGTTTTAATTATTTTTAAGCTAGTTAGATAGAGGTGAGCCATCTCAATCACCAGCTAGAACGATACCCTATTCACCAGTGCTACAATTGAAAACAAGAGGGTTTAAATTGCGTGCCGGCTACGATCACACCAGGCGGCGATGCACGGGAGGGTTTTTGTTAGGTTGCGGCAAAAAGTCCCAAGATCAGGCTGATTATGGGTATTTATAGAGTTTAGAGGAGGAGATGGTAGGGTTATGTGGATCGGTTAGGGGGTAATGCAGGTAAGGTTAGGGTAGCGGGCGGCGCCAATTGGTCAGTACAAAATTTAAATTGTGGTAGCCTATTTGCATAGGAAAAGGAGGATTTTATGTGGAAGAAAAGGGAGTTGGGTTGGGTCATGTTGACTGGCTATTCAGGGGGAAGAGAAAGAGAGGAGAAACGACCAGTCAAGATGTGCATAGCCGGCAACGCCATTTTCGGGGGCTATGGAGTTGCAGGTCGACAGTGGGAGAGGAGGAAGGAAGAAGAAGGAGATGAACCTTCCAGCTGGGGAAAAGAAAGAAAAGAAAAGGAAAGGAAAGAACTGGGTCAAGCGACGGAAATAAAATTTTTAAACAAAACGTTGCGTTCCGGGGGAAGAAGGGAGAAAGAGCGATGTTTCGCTCCTGGGCCACGCCAAAGGAAGGAAAAAAAGAAGAAGAAAGGAATGGGAATGGGTTGTAGAAGGCAGGCCCAATCAGAAAAAGAAGAAGAAAAGAAAAAGGAAAAGGAAAAGGAAAAAAGAAAAATAGGTAGGTTGGGGTCAATTAAATTAATTTGAATATTTTGGGTATTAAAAATAAAAATATTATAATAAAATAATATTTAATTTTCTTTATAGGCTAATTTAGGATTTTAATTTTTTTTCTTAAATTCCTTTTTAATTAGTAAAACACCCAATTTTTCCTTATAAGAATATTTATAAATTTCCTCTTGATTTGTCCTAAATAGTTTCTTCCTATTCCAATAAAAATAATTAATTTAATTAATTTTTCTAATAAATCCTTATTTAACTAAAATTCTTAAAACTATTATTTTTGGGGCATTTTATATATACTTGTCACGATTATGATGGACAATCTACTAAGTGATATTACTTGTTGTATGTTTTTGTTGTTCTACTAGTAATTCATTTCTTTCATTTTCTTTTATCCATAAAATCCTAAAGAATGCAGTAAATGCTTATTTACAAAATGACACACACACACACACACACAAACATTTAGCCATTCTTGAATCTTATCCATACACTAGTGCTTATTCTTGAATCGTATCCAAATGATGCTCTGTAAAACAATAATCACTTAAGCAAACAACATAAATCAAATGTTACAAGTCATGCTCAATTATCTAACAACAATAGAACTCAAATGTTGCAGGTTATGCTTCAATGTTGCAAGTCATGGTTAAATGTGGAATAGCAACATAAATCAATCAACACGCAACAAACATCACTCGCGAAACAACAGAAATCAAAATTTTCAAGTGATGCTCGAATGTTGCAGGTGATGGTGAATATCGAACAACAAAACCAATATTCAGGCATCACTCAGCAATATCAGCATCATATCAATACATATTATGCAAAATATACAACAAACCGACAACAATCACTAGGCAATACCAGAACAATCGGCACAAAAAGGAAATTGAAAATGAACAAATGAACAACAATCACTTGGCAATACCAGAAAAATCAACACAAAAATGAAATTGAAAATGAACAAATAGACAACAATCACCACATTCATATACCGAGTGATGAGATATAATAAACACAATCACATCTCATTGTCCCGAAATCACATTTTCCTTGCTAAATCAGAAATAGGTTTGAAAATAAACACACACACCTTCGACGAATAGATATAAGACTAGGGATGGCAACGAGGCGGGTATGGATCGGGTACCCCTTATCCATACCCGAACCCGATAAGAAATTTGATAACCATATCCGTACCCGTACCCGCACGGATATCCTTTACTGTACCCATATCCGTATCCGACGGATAATCCGTTACCCGACGGATATCCGTTACCCGACGGATAATCCGTTACCCGACGGATATCGTTATCCGACGGATATTGTTACCCGATGGATATCCGTCGGGTACATCAAACCCGTTATCCGACGGATTAAAATTACCCGTTTATCCGTTTTTGTACCCGTTTACCTGTCATAATATATATAATTTACCTACAAAATTATTTTTTGATATTAAAAAATAAAAAATATATATAAAAAATCCAAGTTAAATGTAAAATGACAGTTTAATTTCTAACTATAACTTATTCTTATATAAAAAGTTAAGGATACAATGGTAAATATATAACAGGTAAACGGGTACGGATATGGGTAACGGATATCCGTCGGATACGGATATGGATACCCCGTACCCGAATCCGCCGGATATTTTTCACCATTACCCATATCCGTATCCATATCTGTTTATCATTATCTATTTCGATATCCGTCGGATAAAATCCGTCAGGTTTCGGGTATTATCCACCCCGTTGCCATCCCTATATAAGACGATGTAGAGAAGAATTGCGAAGAGCAAGCTACTTCAATGGCAATGGAAAGATGCACAGGTAGAAACGTCGACAGGGTGGGCAGCTTCAAGGAGAGAGGGAGACGGAAAAACGAAGATGCAGAGAAGCAACTTCGACGGACAAAATGGTACAGTGACAGATATCGAAATAGGGAGGAACTTCGATGGAAATGGAGAGATGAAGAAGGAGAAAGGCGATGGAGAGAGAAGCAGTGAAAGATTTCAACAAAAACGGAGAGATGCAGAGGAGGTGATGGCGATGGAAATGGAAACGGACCACTGAGACTCTGCAAGCAGTTGAGCGCAGTGGAGAGAGGGAAGCTGTGAAAGAGGCTTGGGACAAACTGGGAGCGAGGTAGAATGTATTGTGTGATAAATGTAGGAATGATTTTCAGCCGTCAGATCTACAAGATCCAACGGTTGAAAATCATTCCTACATTTGTATTTTATCTACTAGTATGTATATGATATTAAATCTATATATATAGTGGGGGTAGTCGTGCATTACTGGAATAAATAATAATAATAATAATAATAGATTATTCTTTATTTTCCTTTCAATTTTTTTTATCTATAAACATATTTCTTTCTCATAATATTATACCAACAAGTTATTGATATTAAAAAAAATAATATAAGGATAACCATTTAAACTTCAAATAATCAAAAATAAATTAATTTAAGCCTTAAATTATAAGATATAGGTATATGATTGCTCTTGCACATTTAGTCTTCATACTAAGATGTAATTATAAATTATAAATTATATGTATTTCTATTTGTAAGAATATTTCTATCTGATAATTATTACTATACCAAAGGTCCAAAAATAAAGAATATTCATTTTTTAAATAAATTATTTGAATCAATTCTACACTTTAATAAAATAAAAATAAAGTAATTTAAGTTTTAAATTATATTATCTAATTAAAAGATTGTTCTCCTCCTCGTAGTAAGATCTAAATATAAGTTTAGAATTATATTTATTTCTACTTGTAAGAATATTTGTATCTCAAAAATAGTATACGGATAATAATGAAAAATTATATTTTGAATAAACAATTTATGTAAAAAAATAATAATATAAGAACAATCATTCTATACTTTAGTAACTTAAAAATACAATAGTTTTAAGTTATGATCTAATGTAATGCGGAAAAATCTTCTGAAAGTATGATAATTATAAAACTACTGTGAAGAAGTTGGCGCGGAGGTGAGGATACCATACGCAAAGTTGCAAAGTTTCCTTATTAATAGCTTGTTTGGACCTGCTTATAAAAAATGGTTATATAAGATAATCACTTAATTTAAAAAAAAATTAGCTTAATTTTTTTTTTAAAATAAGTGATTATCTTAGATAACTACTTTTGATAAGTAGCTCCAAACAATCACTAACTTGCTGAAAAAGCTACTTCGAGGATTCTAGGCGTCGCCTTTAAAATGCATCTACAACATACGTTTGCTTCCTCATATAATTATCAAATACCAAAAATTTTAAACCAAAGCTGTTAAATGCTATAAAATGCTGCTGAACGTTGCTCAAATGTCTTCGCAAACCAATTTTTATATTAGGAGTCCGTGTCTACAAATTATATCGAGCAATCGATTGTACAATAAATATATCTATAAATTAGTTGTCACACGAAGAAATTATATCTATGTACTCACGTATTTTGTTGGACTGTAAATTAGTTGATTCGATCCGAACATTTCAGGTTAAGATTTGACTCATCCGTCACCACCGGCGTGTTCTTTATCTTTATAAGATACTAGTTATATTTACCCGTGCAATGCACGGGTGGTGTATTAATTATTTATATATTATTATATAAGAGATTAATAGTTTAATAATTTAATTAATATGCAGCAGATGAATAGTTGGTTGTATATGTTCAAGTAATTAATTAATAAAATACTTAATTAATATATATTGTTTGACATATGTAGAGAAAATGAATAGTTATATGCATTTGTTGCATGTAGGAGATGAATAGTTGTGTTGTATTAATGATAGAAGATGAATAGTTATATAAATTTGCTGTTTGCATGAGATAAATAGTTGCATTCATATGTTCATTAGTCTGACAATTCAATTAATATACAAGAGATGAATAGTTTGTTGCATAAGTTCAAGTAATTAATTAAGAAAATACTTAATTAATATGTGTTGTTCAACATATGTGCAGTAGATGAATAGTTACATTCATATATTTAGTAGTTTTACAACTCAATTAATACTCAGGAGATGAATAGTTGGCTGCATATTTTTAGATAATTAATTAATAAAATTCTTGATTAATATGTGTTGTTCGACATATGTGCAATAGATGAATATCTCTATTAATACGCAGGAGATGAATATCATTTTGTTGTTATGCAGCGTAGGAGATGAATAGTTTGACAAAACAATTATTATTATTATTATTATTATTATCATCATCACCATCATCATCATCATCATCATATTTGATTGATGTTGATCTAACATTAAAAAAAAAAGAAAAAAATGATACTTCATGAAAATTAGTTATACTAGTTATATTTTCCCGTGCGATGCACGGGTAGAATTTTAGTTATTGTGATAATAAATTTTTAAATACTTAAAATAAAAAATAATATAAGAAGTTGTAGAAATATAATAACAAAACATGGTTAATATAAAGGATAAAATATTAGGAGAAAGATGAAATAAAAAAGTAATACATTATATGTTGAAATGACAAATACAAAGTATATGGAACAAATGACCGAAGAAGGAAATACATAATGTGGCTAGATATTTTGGAACACTTCCTTGAATACAACATTTGTTGTGGATGTGTTTTTTTTCTATCGTTGTCGTATATCAATATTTTGAGTCCATTACGATGTGTAACTCTTAATACTGCAACGTATGACTGACAATGACTGAAAACATAGCGAAAAAATTAATTTTGCAAAAAAATGATGGTGCAGTTTTTATATGACATTTAGTTATGAATAATTGTTAGTAAAATACCACTAAAATTATTTGCCTTGAACATCTAAAGCAAAACTACCACTGGATCCACATAATCACCCTAAAAAAATTCTTAAGTTGGTCGACTTCATCACCCTAGAGTCGACATTCCAGGCTCTCTTTCCTATAGTCAGAACCAGAAATTAAGAATATGATTTTTTTTATGCAACTATTATACATGTTAACAATAATATCATAAGTTCTTTCTTTTTTCTACTCACTCAAAGTTCTCTAGCAAAATATCCATGAACTCTGTCAAGTTCTTATTTTGGTTCTCACGAATGCCTTTTAGGCTTCATTTTTACAATCTTACCTATGACATCTGTTAAACAAACAATAATAAGAAAATATCAAATTAAGTCACTACATATGCAGTATATAATTTTATCATGACACATAATTACCCACCTATCAACAACTTTTCGTTCACATTCTCTTCTTTAAGTGTCTTAAATGACTTCAACATGAACATGAAACGGGGGAAACCTTCATCAAATACTTCAAATGAAACTGTCCCTGGAACAAATATGATTTTATACATGTGTTGTGTTGCATTTAAATGATAGTCATTTGGTTCAACGAAGAAGTTGCTGATTGAATAAATGCGACCTTCTTCATATTTTATTTTGTAAGCACCAATTAATGGTTGCCTAACATATGCATGAATCCGGATGCCCCAAATATCATGTATTATTTCAGTCAGTAAAAATATATGTTGTAGAAAACTTACATTATAAGCATACGATTTATATAAAATGCAGTCAAATGTTGTATTGTTTACCTCTCGATCATGGAAGACAAATTCCATTGATATTGGCTTCCCATACTTTAATTTTTCATAAACTCGTACAAATCTAACCATTATGCACCAACGATCTTTCTGATGGATGAATTTGGTTTAGTAGAGTATATGTAGGTGCCATTGGTAAACTTGAATGCTTATGGCGTTTTCCCTATTATACTTATGCAATATGTTTTCATTTGTCGTCTGACTCTAATTATATGTAGCCACTCCGTTTTAATAATAATAAAAATAATTATAATAATTAATTAATTACTCAATTAATATGCAGGACATAAATAGTTACATTTTAATAATGGCTGCCGATGGGTAATTGTATGGCAGCAGATGAATAGTTATATGAATTTAGTGTATTAATGATTTATATTATCTATATATTAATATGCGGAACATGAATAGTTTTACAACTCGATTAATATGCAGGAGATGAATAATTGCATTTAAATAATGGTTGCCAATTAGTAATTGTATGACAGCAGATGAATAGTTACATTTTAATTAATAAGTTTATTAAATGGCAGCAGATGAAATGTTCAACTCATCTTACGAATAGGCTTCATTAAATGAGTAGATGAAATTTTTAACTCATCTTCAATTAATACGATGTGATGAATAGTATTTTTATACGTATCATATTTCATTTTTTATATTACTTTATTAATTAGCAACAATATGATTTGTTATTCTACTGTATTAATTAGTAGTAATTAATTTATGATTAGTAATAATGGATATAGTTTAGGCGGGACAATTTGTCTGTATATTGTCTGTTAAACAACTCCGTTTTTATATATATATAGATGTATTTGCTAGTTGCATTGTATTAATGGCAGCAGATGTATATATGTTGGTTGATTGGTTTATGCACTTTATTTAGTATATTAATTATTTTTTAATTATTTATATATTAATATGTAGGATATGAATAGTTTGACAATTCAATTAATTTACAGGAAATTAATAGTTGACTGCATATATTCAAGTAATTAATTAAAAAATATTTGATTAGAAAATATTTGATTAATACTTTATTAAAATTAGTTATTCGACATATGTACAACAAATGAATAGTTATATGCATTTGCTGCATATAGGAGATAAATAGTCGCATTGTATTAATGGATATATGCATGTGAAGCAAATAAATATGCACTTTGGTGTATTAATTATTTATATATTAATATGCAAGAGATGAATAGTTCGACAATTCAATTAATACGCGGAAAATGAATAGTTTTCTACATATGTTCGGATAATTAATTAAAAAAAATATGTGATTAGAAAATATATAGTTAATACTTTATTAAAATTAATTGTTGTGCAGCAAATGAATAGTTATATACATTTAATGTGCATAGGAGATGAATAGTCACATTATATTAATAAATAGTTATATTAATTATTCTATCTTATTAATTAGCAATAACAATAATTAGCAATAATATATGGCAGCAGTAATTTATGATTAGTAATAATTGATATAGTTTAGGCGAAAAATTTGTCTGCATATTGTCTGCTAGACAACTCTATTTTTATATATACTAGTTACATTTTCCCGTGCAATGCACGAGTGGTGTATTAATTATTTATATATTATTCATAGTTTAACAACTTAATTAATATGTAGGAAATGAATAGTTGGTTGTATATGTTCAAGCAATTAATTAATAAATTACTCAATTAATACTTGATTAATATGTATTGTTCGACATATGTGCATCAGATGAATAGTTATATGCATTTGTTGCATGTAGGAGATGAATAGTTGTGTTATATTAATGACAAAAAATGAATAGTCGTATGAATTTACTGTTTGCATTAGTTGCATTCATATGTTCATTAATTTGACAATTCAATTAATATACAGGAGGAGATGAATAGTTGGCTGTATATATTCAAGTAATTAATTAAGAAAATACTTGATTAATATGTGTTGTTTGACATATATGCAGCAGATGAATAATTACATTCATATATTTAGTAGTTTTACAACTCAATTAATACGTAGGAGATGAATAGTTGGCTGCATATTTTTAAAAAATTAATTAAGAAAATTCTTGATTAATATGTGTTGTTCGATATATGTGCAATAGATGAATATCTCAATTAATACGCAAGAGATGAATATCATTTTATTGTTATGCAGCGTAGGAGATGAATAGTTTGATAAATTAATTAATACGCGGAAGTATTTCATCATTTATTTGACCTTATTAATTAGTAATAATATATGACAGTAATAATATATGATTAGTAATAATAGGTATAATTTAGGCAGAAAAATTTGTCTGTATATTGTCTGCCAAACAACTATGTTTTTATATAATAACCAATGTTGTCGTTCTATTATTAATTTTTTTAATAATAATTATATTATTAATCATGATAATATTTATGATAGTAATAATCAATTATATTAATATTCATTATTATATTATAAATTATGATAATAGTAATTATCAAAATTATATAAATAATTATATTAGTATTAGTTATATTAATAGTTATAATGATTATAGTTATATTAATAATAATAGTCATATTATTAATAATAAATAATAAAATTATTATTATAAACAATTGTTATTATTATTATCATCATCATCGTCATCATCATATTTGATTGATGTTGATCTAACCTTAAAAAAAAAGAAAAAAAATAATATTTCATTAAAATTAGTTATATATATTTGCTAGTTGCATTGATAGCAGCAGATGCATATGTATTGGTCGACTGGTTTATGCATTTTATTTGGTGTATTAATTATTTATCAATTATTTATATATTAATATGTAGGATATAAATAGTTTGACTATTCAATTAATACACAGGAAATTAATAGTTGACTGCATATGTTCAGTTAATTAGTTAAAAAAAATATTTGATTAGAAAATATTTGATTAATACTTTATTAAAATTAGTTGTTTGACATATGTACGACAAATGAATAGTTATATGTATTTGCTACACATAGGAGATAAATAGTCGTATTGTATTAATGGATATATGCATGTGAAGCAAACGAATATGCACTTTGGTGTATTAATTATTTATATATTAATATGCAAGAGATGAATAGTCCGACAATTCAATTAATACGCAGGAAATGAATAGTTTCCTGCATATGTTCGGATAATTAATTAAGAAAATATTTGATTAGAAAATATATAGTTAATACTTTATTAAAATTAATTGTTTGACATATGTGCAGCAAATGAATAGTTATATACATTTAATGCACATAGGAGATGAATAGTCGCATTATATTAATAAATAGTTATATTAATTATTCCATTAGCAATAATAATAATTAGTAATAATATATGGTAGCAGTAATTTATGATTAGTAATAATGGATATAGTTTAGGCAGAAAAATTTGTCTGTATATTGTCTGCTAGACAACTCCGTTTTTATATATATATAGATGCTAATCGGTCGGTTTCTTCGCTCCTCCATCCTTCGCTTGGGTAGCTAACCGCCACAGCATCGTTCCAATCGAATCATTGCTGCCAATTAATTACATGAATCTCCAGCATATTGTTATAATCGAATCATAGTTCGTTATTTCTTTTATTTTTTTATTTACTTTTATGCTGTATGTATTTTTTATTGCAAAATTCCGGCTACTGACAGCCTATAGAGCATCAATCTCTTTGTTCAGACTCACTCACAATTGTTGAGTTTATTGCTTGAAAAATAATTTTTTAAACACTATTGAAAATTCATGTGTTAAGACTCCTTCATAAGTTTTGGACACTCATGTAAAGAATTTTAAAATTTATTAGCACAGTGTTGAAAACTAATGTAAAGAGTATTAAAATTTTATTTAAATAGTATTAAAAAATTTATATTAAAAAAAATGTTGAAAAATCATTACAAAACTAGTAAAAAAAATACAAATGCAAGTGTTTTTATTATTCTTATCTTTTGAAATTCAAATAGGGAAAAATATTATCCAAACAGTGTTGAATATTCATTTAAATAGTATTGAAATTAAACTTATACGAAAAGTCCAGAAAATTTATTTAAATAGTATTGAAACCGTATATAGGGAGTGTTGAAAATTCCTTAGTATTAGAAACTAATTTAAAGAGTGTTGAAAACTTATATAAAGAATGTTGTAAATTCATTATGGTAGTGTCGAAATTTTGTATAAAGAATGTTGAAAATTTATTATAACAATATTGAAAATTTATATAAAGAACGTTGTAAATTTATTATAATAGTGTTGAAATTTTGTATAAAAAGGTCAGAAATTCATTATAACAGTGTTGAGAAATTATATAAAGAATGTAAAATTTCATTTAGAACAACATCATAAACTTATAAAAATAGTATTGAAAATTTATTAGAATAGTATTGCAAATTTAATCACAAAATCATTAGAATAGACTTTTGTATATCAACTAATGAATAAATAAAACATCAAATGCCACCACTTCCATAGATAGAGAGAAGATTGAAACCAGAATTCAAGTCACTAGCCCTCTAGTCCTCTCAACAATATAGGTCAAAGAAAAGTTTGTTTAAAAGAATTTATTATATTTACTACAATGCCACTGGTTGCACAATATAGGTATTGAAGTTGAGTGCACCTTATATCTAGGTTATTTTTCATAATTGTATAGGTTTTATTTAGACACATGAGATTTTTTTTTTGTAATTTATAATTTGTATGGATAGATATGAGGCCATTTTATAATTTGTAATTTTATAATTCTTATATATAGACATGGGGTCATTTTTAAATTTTAAATTTATTATTTATAGACATGGGGTCATCTTTAGACACGAGGGTAGCTTTAGTAATTTTATAGTTTCTATTATGACCATGTTCAACAAGTTTACTAGACCACAGGGTCATTTTTTATAATTATTATTTATAGACATGTTTCAACAAGGTCACAGGGTCATTTTTTTATAATTATACAAATATTATTATGCATTTAGTTGTTGGCTTTTTAATATATGTTCGACACACACTTCTCGTACATTCATCACCTATTTGGTATATGCACAACATGTATTTGATATGTGTTCAACATCTATTTTGTATATGTTCAACATATACCTATTTTAAGTATACGCATTTTAAAAGCAGTAAATATTCAAACTAGAAAAATATGTATCGCGTCAAAAAATCTAAGAATTTGCCAATATTAAAATTTGATAATATTCAGTGTTGTATTATGGTATTTGAATACCATGGATGCAAATTAAACCCTACTTTAGTACAGCCATTCAAAATCATTCTACCCCCAACAGTTTACACAATTTTCTTCAAACTTGTGCACTCGAGGTTGAGGGGATGGAGAAGTGCAAAATAATTTCACACGACTAAGGATAATAATTAAAATTATGATCAACTTCTAGGTTTGTATGTAAATTAGTTTCATTTGTTCGTACGATGCACAAAATCATAAGTGATATTTATATTGAGTTTGACATACTATGATAATGAATTTTAAAATAGTAAGTACAAAAAATAAAATAGAAAATAAAAAAATTGTAAATTATCTTTATGATTATTGTAAAGGATAAAATGTTGGTTAAAAGATCAAATAACAAAATAATACATTATATCTAAAAATGAAAAATCCAAAAGACGTGTAGCAAATAACTAAATAAGAAAATGCATAATCTAGCTAGATATTTTGGGATACTTTCTTGAAGACAACACTTAATGTGGATGTACTTTCACTCCCATTGTTATAGCATATCACAAATTTTCAGCTTGTTAATTACAATGTGTAACCTTGTATATTACAACTTACAATTGATTATGGTTGAAGACTGATTTTTTTTAAACAATAGTCTAACATTATTTTTTTTATTCATTCTTCATTTTTTTTTGTTATTGATTTTTTACACTCAACTAATTAAAGATAGAAATCAAATGCATGTCATTTATTACTACAGTTTGATTTCGATGAATGTATGATCAAACATATGGAGAGTCACCATTTAAATGTATTAGCATCCGAAGAGGCTGCAGATTGACTATGTGGATAAATAATTTATGCAGGTAATGATATATTTTATGATGTAATATAATTAATATTATATTCCCAATGTATATTAATATATACTATAACTTAATGTACTATGAAAAGGAAAAAATTAAGAATCGAAGGCCTATAATGTTTGGTTTATCATGAATTGTTGAAAATTATTGGACTCATATATAGTCTAAATAATTTAATGTGTCACTTAGTGTATAAGTTAGGATTCATAATATCATCATTGAATTGTTGTAACCAATTAGTTATATTGAATAATTGATTTATGAGCAATAATTACTGCATTTGGGTAGGAAATTATGTCTGGATATTGTCTGCCAAAATTCTCCATTTTTATATAATTACAGATTATAGATATTCAATAATTGAAATAAAAAGTATATATATATATATATATATATATATATATATATATATATATAGTGTGAGTGGAATAGAAAACAAACATTCACTATTAATAAAAGGAACTTAATTGATGTTCATCGTCAATGGATAATTAATAGGTAAAAAGGAACCGATATCCATAACGAGCAATGAAAGATAAGGTGATGTAACAATTATCCACAATCAATAAATAATGAATAATAAAAGTACAAAAACCAATTAATGTAACACCCCCAAAATTCACTCCTGAAAAAAAAAATTTGAAAGGATAAAGTGGAAGCTAGGAGAGAATTTGGGGAATGTTACCGCCACATCTAACACAAGATAAATGTCCACCATCTATCTTATGCTAGATGCAAGTCTAAAACCTGTCAAACAAAACTTTAAACATCAATATCGTAAGGATAAAATCCCACAAGGAGGTATCCACAGGCAGATGGCAAGTGAATCAATTCACTAAATAAAATCATCGCTGAATCAATCAGCGGAACCTGTGAAATAAATCCGAATTTTAAAAGCTTATCAGAGTACGAGAAACTGAAAGGTAATTACAATACCCTTGAAATGTTAAATACAACACTTGAAACTTCCAAATACAAATACAGTTAAACAAGACAAATCCCGATATATCAAATTCCGGATTGCCTACTCTCTTAAGCCAAGTCTTCCACCCAAAAACAATACCCGATCAAAAACCTGCACGAGAGGTCTGCTCCCCACCATCAGTGGATCATCACAGGACCTATTCAACCAAGGTAGCATCAGTATGAGTCCAGTACTGAGTAAATCAATACTACCGAACTCATGGAAGGAACATGAAATACATAAGATATGAAAGACTCTAGCTTACAATTCTCATGCTCAATTATACAAGCATTACATACAAAAAAACACAGGATCACGGATTCATACTTATGATTACATTACTAGACATGACATCACATAAGATACAAGCGTACAAGAAATCACAATCGCATGCTAAACAACACCAATCCAACGATCTGATAATAATCACTATTACATTCGATTTTATTTATTTACAATGAGTTCAGGGACCCCACTATTCTTAAACCGGTGGAACGGTCTGAAGCACCTCTCGGGGACAACACACCCGAGCCACTATTATCATCCGGTGGAACGGATCCTACACCTCTCAGGGCAAAACGCTCCTGAGCCACTATTCTGAACCGGTGGAACGGCTTGAAGCACCTCTCGGGGACAACACACCCGAGCCACTATTATCATCCGGTGGAACGGATCCTACACCTGGTCCTGACTCACGTAATCTTCCACTTTAAATAATTAGTGTCTTATTCATTACTTAATTCATATCATATTCTTGTTCATGATGAGTGTAGGGCCCCACTATTCTTAATCCGGTGGAACGGACTGAAGCACCTCTCAAGGACAAGTCACTTGAGCCACTATTATCGTCCGGTGGAACGGACTCTACACCTCTCAGGGCAAAACGCTCCTGAGCCACTATTCTGAACCTGTGGATCGGCTTGAATCACCTCTTGGGGACAACACACCTGAGCCACTATTATCGTCCGGTGGAACGGACCCTACACCTCGGCCCAACTCACGTGATCTTCCACTTTAAATAATTAGTATCTTATTCAATAATTTTAGCCGACCGTAAATCAGGCCCACATAAATAATTCCATGGCAAAAAATACAGCATAGGGTATCATATAATTTCAATCAATATTCAACCATTCACATATTCAAATACATACCATATCCAAGTGTTATATTAACTCACATTGGCATTGAGGCTAAGAATTCATACATACATAAAATTACCACACAGAAAACAACATACACTGGACAGGATTAAAAGATCAATAAGCATAGTCATCATCTTCCACTCGGAACAGAAATACATCCAGATTCAGCCATAAGTAAAGGTAAGTAATGACTTACCTCAATCCGAAGCTAGCTAAGCATATTGAGAAAGAGGGAGAGCTATCGAAGGCTCAACAATCCACGAGAAAATTTTCCTAGATCGCTGATAGAAATCGGAACTAGGTTAGAAACCATCTTATCAATCAATAATTCACATATTCAAATTAAATAAACACAAACGAACACAAATGATATTCCTTGAAAAACGTGTCCAAAACTTAGGATTCAAGAACGTAGCTCTATTAAGATTAAGATTAAGATATAAATCAAATGATTTAAAACCGAAAGATAGAAATCGATTAGATAAAAGACACACAATATAATCAATTTTATAAAACCATCCCTGAAGATTAGGGTTTTTAATGCCTAAACTACGAATAGACTAAATCACTTTGATTACCTCAGATTGATAGTTTTAAAACATAATTAAACTAATTTGAGATATATCTAGATAATAAATTTCAACAAAACAATCTTCTGATTAACCAATTCAAGACGATCCGTTTTCAAAATTAGGGTTTTAAACCCAACGACACAAACTCAGGTAATTCAAATCAATTAATTCCAATTAAAGGTATTAGAAAGCAATTAGGATCATTTCAACTATTTCTACAAATTTAATTTTAGAAAAACAATTATACAAATAACCAATTTCATAATCTCACTTGAAATCTAGGGTTTTAGGCCCGAAAATACAATTCGGTTGAATTTTATTAATTTAATCAAATTGAATGTTTAGAAATACAATTAAACACATTTTATAACAAATCATATAATCAATTGATAAAAACCAATAAAAGAAATACCTAATTTAGCATAATTAGGATTTTTGAGCCCGGAATACAAATCTGATCAATTCTTGATAAAATATATAAATTGACGGTTTGAAAATGTAATTAAATATATTCTAATATAAATTGTATAGTCAATTGAATAAAATAACCTGATTACACAATCCAATTTAGTCCCGTAAGAGTTTTGACCTAAAAATCTAATTCTGATTAATTACATATAATTTTTCCAAATCAACACTTCCGATATGAAATTAAATACATTTCAAACAATATTGTAAAATCAATTGAGCAAAACGACTCAATTACGCGATCCGATTTCATTACACGCGAATTTTGACCTAGAAATCAAATTTCGACTAATTCCGCATAAATTTCTCAAATTGACGGTTCCTACATGAAATTAAATACATTTAAAAACATATTGTATAATCAATTTATCCAAAATCGCCAAATCAGACGGATCCGAAAAATTTGGGCATAACCCGACCTAAAATTCAATTTTCCAAATTCCGAACACAAACCATACAATTAACATATCCAAATCAATCTTACAACACATATATACATAATCAAACAATTAATTTAGCTTATCACAAGCTAAATCACATTCAATTAACCAAATCCATTTTAGGGTTTTTCAGAAATTTATACCAAATGAAAATCAACAAATCGGAGCAAAGGAAGGCCGGGGAGGCTTCGTCGGAGGCCGAAGACAGCTCGCCGACAGTCAGCCAAGATCGTCGGTGACCGGGCGGTGGCGGCGCAGCCTGCGTTTGCTGCTCGTCGCTGCTGCGGCGCGCGGTTGCTGCTGCCTTCTTCAGCTGCTGTGCGTGGCTGCTGGGCGCGGCTGCTCGCGGCTGGTCCCTGCTGCGGTGGTCGGGAGACGTCGACGGCCGGCGAAGGAGGAGCAGGGAGGAGGAGGTCGGGGCTGGGGTTTCTGCGCAGAGGGTAGTGCACAGGGGAGTCGGGAAAGGGAAAAAGAAGAGAAGGGAGAGAGGAGGGAAAAGGAAAAGAAGAGGGGGGGGGGTCGACCGGTCGGGTGGGTTTTTTTTTTTTTTTTTTTTTAAATACACATATAAAATAAAATACTAAATGTTCAAAAGATATTATTGGAAGATTTTATCTAAAATTCATTAAACAAAAATTATTTCATAAGGTTCCGAAAGCTTAAAATTTATAAAAAGGCTATATAAAGAATTCCGGAAACATTTTCGGAAAAATTTTACCAACAAACATAAAAAATTTGTATTATTTATGAAAATATATTATGAGACCTCAAAAATATTTAAAAGCGTATAATAAAATATTTAAGTCAAATTCTAATAAACCGAGACTAATTTAAATAATTTCCGAAATCGATTTTCCGTAAACCAAAATTGGTAAAACGGAAGAAAATTAATTCTGGAAAGAAATTCACAAATAAAATCTGAAAATATTTTTAATTTAAAACTTCCCGAAGATATTAACGATTTTTAAAAACGAATAAATTTAAAGTCGGAAATATTTTCTACGGATAAAATTATTAAAATAACTTTAACTATTTAAACCGAAATTTTATAATTTAAATAATATATTTCGTTAACGAAATATAACTCCAAAATAAAGTCGAAATCACACGACAAAGTTATAATCGAAAACGAATATAAAATATTAAAAATCAAAACACGAGAAAGAATGGGAATACATATTTTTAACCGAAAATCGAAATCATAAGAATATAATAAAATCATGGTCGTGAACGAATTTGTCCAGAATGGTTCGCAACGGCAACGATTAATTAAATTCAAATATGAATTCGAAATCGTCGATAAATCCATAAAACGAATCGAAATTAAAATAATTAAATATTTACATCAAATTACGCTAATAAAATCATTGGGCTTAATAAAATTAGGTTTCGAAAATACGGGGTATTACAATTAAGGACTCATTAAAAAGGAGGTCTGAAGCCATAGTCAATGTAACTGCTATAATCTATGGAGAATATTGAATATAGTTGAAGTGCCTAAATAAAAATCGATCTTTAAAAAGATATTGGATTGAATCAAGTTACTTAGACTCAAACTCAAGTAACGTGGGACTTTGTTTCTTATAGTTACTTAACATTTAACACATACTTCTTTCATGTGTTCCAACATCTATTTGATATATGTTTGTTACTTGGACACCTATTTTTGTATATATTTATATATTCAACATGTACTTGTTCCACATCTTTAGTATAGGTTCGTAAACTTTTTAATATATGTTCATCATATGCTTATTGATATATGTTTAGTATATATATTTGCTACGTGATCGATGCCTATTTGACGCTTTTAACATGAACTTCTTATGTGCTTAACACCTTTTTTTGGTAAGTATTTAGCATATATTTGTTGCGTTGTCGATACCTATTTGGTACATGTTCAACGCATATTTGTTGTGTGTTTATCAACTATTTTTGTAAATATTTAGCACATACTTATTTCACATGTTTAGTAAATGTTCAACAACCTTTAAGTATATGTTCAGTACTGATAAACACTGAAAAATATATTATATCTGTGTCTTTTAAGTAAATTTATGGATACTCAATACATTTGTAATATTATATTTTGTGTCTTTTATACACATTATATATATATATTCTGTGCCCAACATATACCAAACATCTACTCAATCTTTGCATAAAATTACTAATGGTTGTGTATGAAATTTCCGTACTGTGCAATAAAACTTCAGGGAAATAATATTTTTTAATAATATCAAAAAGGTTATTATAAGGCGTAAATTTGGAGTTATCGCTGTGGCATAAAAGAGGGGAGTTTTTACCCAATGTCGTCTACGTGTACAAATTCCATCACCACCGGCTCCACATGGGGCATTTCCATACAGATAAATATATATTATATCTAAACTAATTTATTTTATTTATTATTTTTAAACACTACTGATAATTTTATTATCAAGGGGATCATTAAATATTTTATTTTATTTTTGAATAATAAGATAATGGGATGGTTCATACATTTGCAAAATTTTCAATAGATTGTTAACGATTTTGATTATGAAGGACTCATTTGTAGGACTGGATAGTATCTTTAAGTTAGTTTTTTTTTTTTGTTTTCTTTTCTTTAGTTTAACATATCATAGTAAAATGATTTATGCTAAAATAATCCAATAAAATATAGAGCAACACCTATGCTAATGAGAATGGACTAGATGCAGTATGCAAGATTGTAGTTAACATAATCTTAAATTTTCTTCTCAAAACCATTGAAATTGAGAATAACACTGGAATTGACACAGAATGAGAGAGGCAGGGAATGGGCAGTGAATCAAACAACCAATTTCGAACAATTGGAAAAGAGCCGATAATTTACGTACGTGTCATATCTTGCATGGAAGCCTTGGGAAACTGACTGTATCTAAAACCTGTTTGATGGATTTGGACCCTTATACTACCTCTTCGTTAGCAGTGCTCCTTATCATCAGTGCGCGCGTGTGTATTTTTTCTTTCCTTGTATAATTTACGTATCCACAATCATAGATTATGGGGCCTCTATATTTTTAAGGCCATAGTTCATAGACATGTGCCTTATTGGCATTGCACCAAGACGGCCCTGCCGCTGCAACAACATCTTCGATTTTAATATTACTTACTATTATCTTTGCACAGGACAATTATTAATATGGTGGCCGGTGAGGACGGAGAGGGGTATCAGGCTAGAATAAAATATATTTGCGTTCTCAACAACCCCCATTCATGACTTATAAGTCAAATTTGAGTTTAGCTGGAAAGTGTTTAGGATTTGGATTTAATTCGAATAATTATGATTTTAATTAGGTTAAGATAATATAGGATTGGATTCAAATATAATTTAGTGAATTTATTCGGATTCGAATTTTATTTGAATCTATAGATCTTAAATCAAATGAAGTTTGGGTTGGATTGATTTGAATATATAGACTTGGGGTTATATTAAATTTGAATTAGGTTAATTCAATTAAATTTTTTTATTGATATTAATTGATATTAATTTAATATTATGAATAAATTAAATTTTACTCCGTTCATTATTCTATCATTAATTTTTTATATATAGAAAAAGTTATTTTATAAAAGTCAAAGCCTATTATTTATTTGTATCATTGCTTTTTTTTTTTCATTATATATGTATTAAATGGTTTATTATTTTTCAAGAAAGAATGTAAGTGTAATGTTAAAACTAATTTTATTACTTTTTTAAAAAATGTAAAAATTGAGAACATGATTATTTTTTTATATATATAGAGAAAGTATAATTTATTATTTTTTTGGTAATTAATAATGTAATTTCATTAATACCAAAAGTGAATCAGAACATCAACAACAACTAGAAAATACACAACTCGGGGGAAACTATTATAGTTACGTATGAAGCTCATATACCCCTCCTTCCTGTCATACAGTGCAATCTAATAAAGAATCTCCTAATAATGTCCTTCACTATATATCTTGGATGATGGGAGAGCCCATTGAACACAAGAAGAATTCTTGCATTGCCAAATGCCATAAATCACAACTCCAAATATCACCTTCAAACATTTAGCCCTGCCATCTTAGTTCTTTGTGGCCTGTATCATGTGCTTGATCCAGGTATCCCAACTTATCCCTTGAAATTCCATCCCAATCCAATCAGAAATCAGTTTCCATGTTTTTGAGGCAAATTCACAATGCACAAACAGGTGATCGATGATTTCAATATCCCTAGCACAAATGCCACAATAAGTGGGAACCTGTAAATTCCAATTGCTCGATCTGTCCCTGGTAAGAAGTCTTCTAGGGCAGGCAAGCCAGGTAACGAAAGAGCAGCAAGGCATACCAACATGATTCCAGACAAGATAAGACCAGTCCTTCTTCCCCTCCCTATATCTCAATACATCATAAGCTTTATGAATTTTATATTTATCAGTACCACAATGGCCATTAATAATATGCTGTAACAAAGTAGGTCTATTCTTCATGATATAATTTATTATTATTGTTATGCTCATTATAACAATTATGTTTAGGTATGGATCGTGTTCGAATTGAGTTATTTAATATAGGGTAAGTTTGAGTTAGTTAACTTCAGATTGGATCATTCATATACGGGTTATTATCGGATTAGTTAAATTTGAGTCAGATTTGGATTTAATTGGATTGTTTTGAATTTTTAATTTAATATCTTATTTAAAATTTTAGGTTCAAATCAAATTTTAAGTTGAATTATTGTACTATTGAGTTTGTAGTAAATATATATTTATGTATTTTGCATACAAGAAAATCGAGACCCCATTATAACTCGTTGTTGGCCAGCTACAATCAAGATCAAGATCATGTGAAAATCTGTAAGGTCGTAGCAGTTGTTGGCCAGCAGTAAGGATATCATTCATCTTTCGCGCCCATCTCCTTGACTCTTCGGTTCACAAACTTAATGCTGTCAAGCATCGTCGGTGACCCCTTTACACTGATTCTTCTTCTCCTTCTTAGTACATAATAGCTATGTAGGTGCAACATCATATCCCATTCACGGTAAAATGGCACCAGCAGGTTATTTCACCATCTTCCTTGCAGCCATTTTCTTCTACATTTCCTACCACATAATCACATTCTCAAGATCCAAAAACACCACGCTCGCACACAACTGGCCATTCCTCGGAACGCTACCATCACTTACAGCGAACATTCATCGATTCCCAATATGGCTAGAGAAACTGGGACAAGAAAAAGGTTGTACATTTTGGCTAAAAGGTCCTTGGTTTACTAACCTAGACATGTTATGTACAGCCGATCCTGCTGATGTAAAATACACAACGAGCATCAGGCACTCAAATTTCATAAGGGGTCCAAAATCTAAGGAAGCTTTTGGTGATGTTTTCAGAGGTTCGGCTTTTAACACCGATGACTCGCAACTCTGGGAAAACCAAAGAAGGCTACTCAAAGGATTCTTTAACCACAAGAGGTTTAACGTGCAGGTGGGGAAGATTGTTCGCGATAAGTTAAAGAAGGGATTGATTCCGATCCTTGAGCGTGCATCTTGTTTGGGATCAACACTCGATCTGCAAGAGATGTTTTTGAGATACACACATGATTTATCCAGCATGCTGCTTTTCGGTTATGATCCGGGGAAACTCTCTACGAAGCTTCCCGAGATTTCGATACCGAAAGCTTTTAATCTAGCAATGGAAGTCGTGTTTTACCGCCATCTTCAGCCAGAATTTCTATGGAAGTTACAGCGGTCGCTGGGGATTGGATTAGAGCACGAATGGAATAGAGCCAAGGGAAGGATAGAAGAGTACTTAGCTGAGCATGCAGGGATGAAAGACGAGCTTTTGAATAAAAGAAGAGAACTGCACGACGACGATGAAGGCTTCTATCTGTACAAGAAATTCGTGGCTGAGGAGAGGATTTTTGAAGCACTCTCGGCCAGTGACGGTTATATAGATGGAAGCATAGCGACTTTCATGGTTGCAGCAGAGAACACTACTACGGCTACTCTGACTTGGTTCTTTTGGATGATATCCAAACACCCAGGAATCCAAGCTAAGATTCAGGATGAATTAAGATTAGCATCCCCGAAATCTCGGAATCCATCCATATTCAGCAGCGCCGAGGACGTTACCGACTTAGTCTATCTACACGCTACATTCTGCGAAACACTGCGCCTGTATCCAGCTGTTCCGTTCCAGATTAGGTACCCAGTCGAAACAGATGTCCTTCCGAGCGGGCACAAGGTTAATCCGGAGACGATGATACTAATCCCTCTGTACACAATGGGCAGAATGAAATCAATCTGGGGCGAAGATTGTCGGGAATTCAAGCCAGAAAGATGGATCTCAGAAGATGGACGTACGATAAAACAAGAACCATCCCATAAGTTTTTCCCCTTCAGTTCGGGGCCTAGAGCGTGTTTAGGGAAAGACTTGTCCTTTAATTCAATGAAGGCTATCGCCGCTACGATATTATATAACTATAATGTTCGAGTGGCGGAAAATCATGTTCCGGCATCTGTTATGTCGGTAGTTTCCGAGATGAAGAATGGTTTGCCCGCTAGAATCACGAAACGCGGGGGATGAACTGGACTCCATGTCTCTAATACCTTGTTTTTATTTTCAATCTGTGCCTCACAAATAATTTTTATACCAGCTCTATATATTATATGTATACTATACAATTAGTGTTTTTGTAATTGGAGGTGATTGAATACTTAAGTAAGCTTATATTATCACTAATTAGAAATCAAATGTCAGGCTGAAATATGACAAAAAAAAAAAACCCCACATATATATATTTATGTAAAAGTTGATTTTTTTTTATAATTTAGATAAAAAATAAAACTAAACTGAAATAATTCAAAATCAAATTATAAAATACTATTAATTTTACTTTCAAACTAAAAATCACAACTATTTTTAAGGTAAAAAGTAAAATATTTTATAAGGTACCTTTGAAATATCACTTCAAATAACTATTTTAAAGATTTGAATTAGAATTTAAAATTTTTATTAGTTTTTCAGCTGATTTTTAACTTATTTAGAATTACTTATTAAAAATAGTTATCCATTTATTTTAAAAATTATTTAGATTAATAATTTTTTAAAATAAATAATTATTATAAATAATTAATTTTAATAAATCATTTTAAACGCAGACAGACTTTATCGAATAAGTATGGTTCTGGTCCGGAAAAAATTTCTAATTGACATATATTCATGCCGCCCTTAACATTTGTTTTTTCTTTTCCTGCTGTTGAGTGATGACTGATGACATTCTATTCTTCTGTCCCTCCCTACCGGCTGTTAACTTCATCCTCAACGTTCAATGGTCAAACTTGGCTGCTGTTGTTGGTGATCGTTTCCAGTCTCTTCGACTTGTTTTCTTTCTAGTAACCGGGATTTACCCCTTCGAGTCTTCGACCAATCCCTCTCAGGCTTCATAAAATCTCGCAAACCCAAAAACGGTCGATACAAAGTCGATATCTGCTCTTTCCAACTTCATCCATAATATCAGCCCCTTCTGTATTCTTCTAATGTTTTTTCCCTCTCTCCTCAATTTCACGACCCAAATGATGCCGGTTAAAGATTCCAAGTGTTCCATCGTCATCCAACTCTTTCGAATTGTTAAAGAAATTTCTGCTTTACCCCCGTGCGAAAATGCTTCAAAGAAGATGTACTCCAGTTTGGTCCGAAGAATTAAGCTCTTGATGCCTTTGTTTGAGGAATTAATGGATAAAGATGAAGAAGTACCAGTACTTGGTGTTGATGAAGTTCAAGCACTGCAAGCTTTATGGACAGCTCTGAATATAGCTAAAGAGCATCTTACATGGATCGATGGAGCCAGCAAACTCTATCTGGTAGGCAATTAATGCAATATTGTCGGTTAAAATATGTTTCATACTCCCCCGGTTATTTAGGAAGTACAAATGATGTGGTCGTTTAAGTTTGTGTATAATTTTTAGAAACTGCCTGCCACGACGGAGAAATTCCAATTCAGCAAAAGTGCTATTAGGGAATTGTGATGTAGTACAAATATGCCGCTTTTCATTTTTAATTTCTGGAACTGGATGAATATGAGTTTCTTCCGTACAAGACTTTGCGCTTATTTGGGTTGGGTTCTTAGGTTCACCATTCAAGGTTGTCCTGGCAGTTTGTTCGTTTGATTTTTGGTGATCCCATTCCGTGGGTTTAGTTTACATAATTTGGTGCACAAGTGATAAGTATGCAGTATCATAGTGTGCTTGTATGCATATGAAGTGATTGGATATTTCGGAGCTGGAAAATTAAATCTTAGTCACTCTATTCACCCTTCCACATTCCCGGCGTCTCAGTCCAGCAAGAACATCATTGCAGACAACATGAGATTCCTACTTTATTTCACATTGACCATCCAGAAATAATACCCACGAGGTATTGTCTTGACGGCAATTCATAATGCACCCAAACACCCAGATTTGATGTGTTTGAGAGCCCTTTTAGTCTCCTGCTAAGCTAAAGTATGTATGTTCCTGTTTGTTTTTTGTCTCTTCTGATCTCTAATTATGTCCTCCGATGCATTGTGTAACCTGTCGGAATCATTTAAAATCCCAACTTTACTTCGTTCGTCATCTTCAGTTCTGGCTATTTCACCTTTACATTCCTGTATTGCTTAAGGCGTTTACTAATGTTTTTTGTTTTAGAAACTTACGCTAGTATTTCACATTGTATGAGATGGCCTTTGCACTTGCACATAGTGCTATTGGCTTGTTGATTTGTGTTCCTTGAATTCATTTTAGTTTTAGCAATTTGCATGAAGAGCTTCTAACAGGGGGATCAAACAATTAACAGTTATGTTAAACTTGATCCTTCAGATTTAATTAGCAGATTCTTATTTCTATCTTCTTTCTTGAAGAGAGAGATGGCGATAAGCTTTGGGAAAGTTTTTTAGTTGATTGTAGCCAACTGGATCTGACTTTGAAGATGACTGGAGATCTATGTTGATGTATAGAGGGTGGTTGATTTGTATGCTAATGGTCAATGTGAATGAGTGAAACTAGTAGCACCCAGTGTTTTATTTATTTATTTATTTCTGGTCCATCAGAGACCTGCTGATCCTGGAGCTGTGCATTCAGTTAGGCAGCCTTCTACTGCATAGGTCCTTTCTAACTTCAATAAGAAGCAATTTGTCCCCAGTTCTTCTTAATCAACAAGCAACATGTTCACTATTTCGGCTGAGGTAGCTGACATCCATATCAATAATCACTTTTCAAAACCCCAGTCAAACAATATCTTCAATGATCAGATGTATCTTACTAATTATTGTCCTGAGAGTCATTGTCTTGTGAGAATCATTGTCTGCAATTCAGATTAGTGCAAGTGATTTCGATCCTTGTAGGCTATGTGAATGGAGTGACTAACAAAATATATAGATGAGCACCACACTGAACAACATGCCACTTAACTAAAGTGATTTATTTCCTGTGGTTTGGGGGCTTCTTTTAATACAATTAAATTTAAGTTGATCTAGAGGTAAAATTGTGATAGCTCAAGTTAAATGTTATATGGTTAAGGATTAAAAGGATTGATATGAATACTAGTATCAACAAAGGCGTAAATTCTTTTTCAGAAATCCAAAATAAATCATGTTGAAAAGGGTTCGTAGTAATTAGTAAGTTGGTTATCAATCCCAAAAGCACTTTAGTAACTACCTGCAGATCTTGGGGGTGTCGGGGGTATTATAGATGGTATTATCGCAAAAATTGTGATTGCGAGCTAGATTAGGATTGGCTTGTCAGTCCATACAATTAAATATTGGTCCTGATACACAATATTGGCCAATATTTATTGGATTGGATCCACCAATATGCAAAATTGGTGATACGCGATGGATTTAAAATTCCACATTTATCAGTTATATATTGGTTATTATCTGATATTTTATCGATATTTACCGATATTTGCTAATATTTATTGAAAAAAAAAAAATCATGTCGCGACAACCACGATATATAAAATATCATTCGTGACACTCTGACACCACAACCGCAATCGCGACCACAATTTTATTGTTTATATTAGCCGTCTAGTGGAAATTATTATTATATTAGATTATATAGAGACGGTTGGTTATGGAAATGTAACAAGGACGTTACGGTTTTTGATTGGGGGAGTATGTGATACCCCAAGTGAAGTGGTATATGGTTGAGGCATAAAAGAATTGATATGACTGCTTATATCAACAAGGTGCACCTTTTATATATTCATTGATATACCATCATTCAAAACCACATGGCTTAGAAATACTACTTTTTCCAATTAGCACTAACATTTGTTAAACTTGTCATCAATTTGTGCAAGGCCATATTTAAATGTTGCTAATGCTTCTTTCGGCTTTTGGAATACACTATGATATCAATTAAGAATGGTACAAATCCATAATAATTGTTGGGTCAAGCCAAACGGTATCAACAAGAATTCATAGTAACCATGGCGACATTTGAATGCAGTTTTGGGAACATCCTCAGGCTTAATCTTTAGCTGATGATAACTGTATAGGAGAATACCTTAAGGGGCTGTTTGTTTGGAGGAATTAGGTGCTTGGGAATGAGAATTAGTTGTGGGATTTAATAATTTCCATATTTGGCTGCTGGGCATGAGAATAAAAGTAGGGAATAGGAATGGGAATTGGAGGCTTCTATTCCCACTAATCCATTATTTGATGGGGGTTGGTAATTCGAACGTGGGAATTATGTTGGAAAGATTGACTAAAATAATCTCAATTAATTATAACTACTAACCTAGCTGTCATATCTGTGTGTTACATGCCTCTCTTCGTTGCTGTCTCTCCCGCTGCGGGTATCTCTATTTTGCTCACCATGCTATTTAATTAATCTAACTAGTTATTAGGTATTGACATTTCTTACATGTTAATAGGTGTATCATTTTAATGAACTTGTATGGTGGATATTTGCAAAAAATAGTTGTGATATTGTGGATAATTTTTGGATTGAAATGTTTTATTCTTCAATTATATTTGGTATTTTGGACTTCAAAACTAAGATATATATTTTAGATTGATACTGAAGTTGATATCAAAAAAAGAATAAAATATTTATCCCTTATATTTGTAATTTAAAGTTTGTTTTTCTTAGAGGATAAAAAAATTAATGTGTGTGTGTATAATATTTGCAGAGATTTAATGGTGCTGAAACATTTTGCATGTTTTCAATTTTTCCTACAATGAAGTAATAATTTTAAATGAAGTTTTTATTTTTTTCCTTCAAAAAATTAAGAAATAGCTTATTGGGTGTAAATTCTAGATATTTAAGAGCATAATCATTTGAAAAATCATAATAATAGTTGATTATATCTGCACACACAAAGTTAGATATATTATAACTTTACAAGGGATATATTACTAAATCAATTATATTATTTCCAATTCCGCTCCCACCTACCAAATAAAGTAAACTTTTATTCCCAACTTATTCTCATTATATAACAAAATGGGAATAAGAATAAGTAAATCAATTCCCACTCCCATTCCCACCCTTTAATTCTCAAACTTCCATTCCCTCATACCAAATGATCCCTAACTCCTTACTACTAGTTAAATAAGTCATCAATTCGTGGGAGAGGCTAATTATTCTTGATAGCCACCTTGTTTAGCTCCTGATAATCTACACATAGGCATATGCTAATGTTTTTCTTCTTAATAAACAATACCAAGGCACCCTATGATAACACACTAGGCTTGGTATGCCCCTTCTCCAACAATTCCTATGGCTGCATTGTGAGTTCCTTTAATTTTGTCGGGCCATTTGGTAAGGTGCTTTAGATATTGGTGTTGTGCTCGGGACCAATTGTATCTCAAAGTTGATTTTTCTAACAAGTGGTATCTTGGGAATGTCTTTTGGAAAGTCATTTGTAGACACATTCACCACTTCCAACTTTGCATCCTTGTTGTTAACATCTTTATTAGAACATAGGCATACCATTCAACTTCCTAAGTTTGATAGCAAAAATAAGGAAGGGCGGAGGGCAAGAACTAGAGTAGAAGAACTAAAAATTCTAGCCTTCTTGGAATTTTTAAAAGTACACTCTTCGAGCAACAATCATTGATGGAGGGGCATTTGGTCCATGTCGAGTATGACATCAAAGTCATGCATATTTAGAAGTACGATGTTAGAATTTCACCACCAATATCTATAACAAAATCCTTAATAAACAATCTAGTTACAAAAGATCTACCAACCGGCGTAGCCACATATAGTTCATAATCCAAATGTATAGGCGAACATTCTAACTTCTTAGCAAAAACACTAGAAAGTAGCATCAGGGTCAAGAAGTGTGTAAGTAAAAGGGTTTGCAATACGTAAGGTACTCGTAATAGCCTCGTTGGATTTCGGGGCATCATCTTAGGTGAGTGATTGTCCCTGGTTTGCCTATAACTTCCCGTCATTCCCTTGTCGCCTTAAGATATCATTCTAATTCGGGATGAAATCGACCGCAATGAGTGCACTTGGTATTTGTTGTATACCTCCCCCTAGATGTACGCATTATACTTCTTTTATGGTTATGATTTGGTTAGTTTTTGGGCTGGTATTTTATAGGTTTATCTTTCCTCTACTACTCTCTCTGTTGAGTAGCAAATTGCTGCTGCTCCCTTTCCACAACTGTGGTTGTATCCACCATGCCATGGTAAACCCTTAGTCGCATGGGGGCAACTTGTCTCTTGATGGAATATTTCAACCCTTCCTAAAATCTTTTGGTCATATTGGCCGCATTTGGGATAACATTCGGAGTAGAATGAGAAAGGTACATGAGCAACTTGACATATTTTACCACTGTCATGTTCTACCCTTGCTGTAGTTGGTGGAATGATGGGGCTTCCTCTTCCTTGTACATGTTTGGAAAAAAATCTGCATCGAACACTTTTGAAAACTCATTCCAAGTGGTCCTAACTTGACTAACTTTTGTAATCCTTCACCAATCCATGGCTTTCTTCTCAAGTTTGTGTGTAACAAACAATACCTTCTCTTCGTCAAAGCAACCCAAAGATTCAAATAATTCCTCCATTTTTGTGAGACAACATTCGTGCATGTTGTCCATAGCTCGGATTCCTCAACTTTTCCATCTCAATGATAGAGTATAGTGTGTGGGGTGCTTCCTTTTCTAGTGCTAGTACTAAAGGCAGTCTGCTTGCATGTTGTCCCAAACAAGTTACTAATTGAATGCGTTAGCACCACCCACACTATAGAGTTGTTCTTATTCCTCCTTGCCCCACAGTTACCCCAATGGGTAAATAGGGATATCATTAGCAGAAAACCGCCTATGTTGAGCCTTTTAACCTAACAAGGAAGCAAACACATGAGCACACTTATTGATAATATAAGGTTACCTATTTAGTGATAGGTAAGGTCTTACTCAAGTTCGATCACACACAACCTAAAGCCTATAAATCCTATTACACCCTAGTTGGGAGACATTACATGCTACCAACTATACAAGAAGCCTGATATAGCCATTTCAACCTAAAAAGAAAATAAACACGTTTATGTCGAGCTATTTCTATCTAACAAGAAAACAAACACATGAACTTACTTATCATATAAGATCATCTATCAGGTAACGTCTTACTTAGGTTTGATCACATACTTGCTAAGATTTATAGATACTTAGTGATCTAAAATGTATGCTTTGATACCACTTCTGTAGCAACCCTAGATTACTCGCTAGTTGAGATGCGTTACACATTGCTAATTATATGAGAAGCCTTGTGTAGCTAAGAAGGTTAAAATAAAGCAAACTTAAATAGCAGCGTCACCAACATTTATTTAAGGTAAAATAGCCTTAAAGTGTATAATAAAGATATTTATTCAATGCATAACGTTTCATAAACACTATGTTCATTATTCATTATGTATGCAAACTTGTTTAAAAATTAGCTAGTTGTATAAGTACTTGATCCCGAATCTTCAACTACTCTTCTAATTGTTCATTTGAAAGGTTAACAAACGCTGACACTCTGGCCAAAACAAGGAATAAGTAGATTTAAAAAGTATAGAAAATGATATGTATAATAAATGGATAATAGTTTCCCCTTTAGGATATGTACTTTGAGCAATCTTGCCAATGATGAATATATATAACCATAAATAATCATGAAACACTCATAAAAGGACAATACGAAATGCAAATAAGTCAATCAATCGCGGATAGGGTTGTTAATGAGCGGAGCTAAGTCGAGGTAGGCTTGTGTTTGACTCATTTAATAAACGAGCCTAAAAATGAAACTCAAGCTTGTCGTTTATAAACGAGTTGAGCTGAGCTGGCTCGCAAGCTTTTGTGGTAAACGAGTCGAGCTCATGAGTTTTTGCACTGTAAATAAACTCGAGACTTACTTTTAGGCTCATTTAGGTAAATAAACGAGCCGAGTTGAGCCTTTAATGAGACAAACCCAAAAAGCTCATGAGCTAGCTCGACTCGTTAACAACCCTAATCGCAGAACAATAAGATGTTAGTTGGATAAGATAATCAATTTGATAACCAAACAATAGAAACATAACGATCACTCACTATCAATCGGGTAATTATGGCTGCAAGGGCCCCCATGGCTTGGACACAATGACATCAACTAAATGATGGTCCTTCGGTTATTCGTTGAGGGTCAATAGGATGTCCAACTAACATAAATCTAAGTTTCAAATACTTCATGTTTGGGTAAAAATCAACTAAACCTAACTTATTCATAATAAGAAATCGTACTAGAACAATACGTGTAATTAAAATCACCATAATCTAATATATTCCTCCTAGTTTTATATTGTGAAAAGTAAGCAAAAATTGTAAACTAAAGAGTGATAGTAAATCTATGGTAAAGGCTCATATATTTGTGTAAGAAAGTGGAAATGATAATGAGATCAATAAATAGCAAATGATGACGAGGAGCTAATGTGTGTATATATAGTAGAAGAAAAATAGCAACACACATCTGCATGCTAGAATAGATTGAGGTGGTAAAGTACAAACATATAATATTTGTAGCCTAGCCCATCACTTCATATATATATATATATACATAAGTATGCACAGAATTAGACTAGCTACACAACAGTAATATAAGGTTGAGAAGCCTAAACTCTATATATAGAGTTGTAGCCGGCAATAGCAAAGGCTTAGATATTATATGTATTTATATGTCAATAACAAGGATACCCTAAGTTAATGGTTGAGGTTTAAAAGGATTGATATAACTACTTATATCAATAAGGCATACTTTCTTTTTTGGAAATCCATGATTAGAAATGTGTGTTTGGCTTGAAGCAATATAAGAATGGGTGACTGTGCTTGGCTTGGATAAATCTAGGATGTGAGACCTCCTAAGAAGTTTTAGTGGGAATGATTTTGGGATTGGATTGTCTTGAGACAATTAGTTATGGAAACACAACAAAAATGTGGCGGTTTGTGAGTGGAGAAGCATGTACGGCCCAAGTTAAGTGGTATATGGTTGAGGTAGTATGTAATTCCAAGTTAAGGGGTAGTTGGTTCAGGTTTAAAAGAATAAATATGGCTATCTATGTCAACAAGGCACACATTTTTGGAAAGAGCTCCAAGGTTGAGCATGTTTGGCTTGGAGCAATTTAAGATGGATGATTTCTTGGGAAGTTTTTTGAAAGTGTGAGTAATGATAAAACACATTTAGAAAGTCGTATGTTGATTCGTAGGGTCAATCTCAATCTAGATCATGGTGTTCTATAAAACTGTTGATGTTGTATGATTCAAATTTATCATTGGTAGGCTTGATTTAGTGAAATTTCTACCCCTCATTTCATATTCATAGTTCTTGCTAAGTTTATTATTTTGCTATCAAATATAAATAAGGTGGTGTGTAATAGGCCATGCAGAGGGACACAGTATCATTCAAATTCCTGGAAGTGACGAGACAAATAGAAGAAGCATTGGACAAAGTTCCTTATGACAGACTTGGTTTATCAGAGGAAGTTAAGGAGCAGGTACGTCATCCCTCCTCAAACTAAAGGAAAAAGTACATAGTCAATGGGGAAAATTTATTCATAGGAAATGGATGACACATGGATTACTAACTGCTAAAGTGTTTCTTCTTCTAATTTCATTAGATTGAGCTTGTCCATGCACAACTGAAACGAGCAAGATGTAGAATGGACTCCCCTGATCATCAATTAGAAAAGGACATGGACGTAGTGGTAAAGGAAGTAGAGCCTGACATTGCTGTGCTTAGAAGATTATCAGAGAGCCTGCATTTGAGGACACTCGATGATCTAAGGAAAGAATCGCGTGCATTCCATGAAATGCTGATTACAAGTGGTGGAGACTTGGTTGATTCATTTGAGACTAAGTCTTCCTTATTTAAGAAGCTCAATGACTACCTGCTGACTGTGAACCCAGAAGCTGACCACACCGAGGTCGGAAAGGATGCAGTTAAGCATAGATTGCCGGTCATACCAGATGATTTTCGCTGTCCAATCTCCCTTGAATTGATGAGAGATCCTGTCATTATCTCAACAGGACAGGTTTGAATTGCATTTCCTACTTACATAATGGTTAGAGCATATAGATACAATTTATGCTCATTTCTTATGTTTGCCTTTCCAGACGTATGAGAGGTCCTGCATACAAAAGTGGCTTGATGCAGGTCATAAAACGTGCCCTAAGACGCACCAGACGCTTGTGCACACTGCACTCACACCAAATTATGTACTGAAGAGTTTGATTACTCATTGGTGTGAGAGCAATGGTGTTGAGCTGTCAAAGAGGCAAGGAACTTGTAGAAATAGAAAAGCAGGCAGCTCTGTATCGGACTGTGATCGACCTGCCATTGATGGCTTGCTACGGAAATTGATGCATGGAAATCCAGAAGAGCAACGAGCAGCTGCTGGTGAGCTTAGGCTGCTGGCAAAAAGAAATGCAGATAATAGAATTTGTATTGCTGAGGCTGGAGCCATCCCTGTTCTGGTAGATTTGCTGTCTTCCACTGATCCTCGAACCCAGGAGCATGCCGTCACTGGGCTACTCAATCTTTCCATCAATGAAACAAACAAGGGGATCATAGTAGATAGAGGAGCTATACCAGATATAGTGGAAGTTTTGAAGAACGGCAGTATGGAAGCCAGAGAAAATGCTGCTGCCACACTTTTCAGCTTATCGGTTGTATACGAAAACAAGATATCAATTGGAGCAGCTGGCGCAATCCCAGCTCTCATTGATTTACTTTGTCAAGGTACCCCAAGAGGGAAGAAGGATGCTGCCACTGCAATATTCAACCTTTCGATTTACCCAGGCAACAAAGTGAGGGCCGTGAGGGCAGGCATCGTGTCACCATTGATGAGGTTGCTTAAAGATGCTGGTGGTGGGATGGTTGATGAGGCGCTAAGCATACTAGCAATGCTTGCGAGCCACCCTGAGGGGAAAGTAGCAATTGGGCAACTTGAGCCGTACCCTTTTTTGGTGGAAATGATAAGCACTGGTTCACCTCGTAATAGAGAAAATGCAGCTGCTATACTGTGGTCACTATGCATGGATGATATGCAAAACCTGAAATTAGCAAAACAGTCTGGAGCTGAACCAGTGCTTAAGAAGCTATCCGAGAATGGCACAGATAGGGCCAAGAGAAAAGCTGCAAATCTAGTGGAGCTCCTCACTCGACTTGAATGTGAAGGATGAAGTTTAATGTCAAGGTTACAGCAGGGTTTTATGATTGAATTATTGTAGATATTTTGTCAAAGGGTGTTTCATCATTAGTAGGTGTTTCACTCGTCGCAAGTAGGATGCTTAATGGAGCAGAAGTCCGGTTGCTTTCATGTACAGTTTTTGTCGTTCCTGTCATGTTACAGGAATCACAGACATACGAAAGAGAGCAGTTGCACGATTCTGAAAATGGTTTTTTTTTTTTTTGTAAGGGTAAACTCTGTACATTGTCAGAACTTCGTATGATCTTCGATTTTGTACTTGCGTTAGGCTGTTCGGGTCAGCCATTTACTTTTCATCTCTCTACTGAATTATGTATTCTAGGACGGCGGTGATATTCAGAACGGGCTACAAATACAATAGTAGTAGAATAATAGTTGTACACATGGTGAGGTGCCTTTTCACATGGTGATATCTTTGAATGTTTGTACATTGGCAGACGTGTGAGTGACCACCTTAATGTTTGATCTCCATACGATGAGACCTGAAGGACACTTTTTTTGTTGTCATAGAAGTATTGTCATTCTAGGTCATCTTGTCCCCATATTCATGGTAATGGGTTACCCGTTACCATGTGAAATGTTAGCCTTAAAATGTTGGCAAAGGGTATATTCTGTTTTCACCTCGAATGATAACACGCCAATGAATTCATCTTTAATGATAATAAAGATCAAGTTGTCTAGATGAGATCTGGGACGCAAAATTTTGATTTTGAATTTTTTTAGTCATTAGAAGTTTGTGGAGGAGAGTATAAACACACATATACACACATGCTTGCAGTTATTGTTATGAAGGTATTCTAATGCTGAGAATGAGAAATACAAGTTTAAGCTTTAGACTTTTAATACCTAGAATTTAGTCTTAGGGAAAAAAAACAACATTTTGATTATTAATGAAATCTTTCTATGTTTACTAAAAGAAAAATCATAAGAAAGACTTATCAAATTTTAGGTCATTAATCTAACTGTTTATTCATAAATAAATTTATTTTTATGGGTTAATTTATGTAAGATGCATTTACTTTCCGACTTGTTGAACATTCCTAATTTGAATATATGCTATATTATAAACTTAGATTTCTAATTTTTTTTTAAGAGTATGCATAAGAAAGTTGGATATATATATTTGAATTATAATAATCATCAAATCTAATAGCTTATTTAAAATTATAACATATTAATTATATTACCGATACTAAATTATAATATACATATATAATCATTTTATTATTATTTTGAATTACTTGTGTTTTTATTGTTGTGGATGATACCATGCCAAATAATCATTTTATTCAAAAAGTTAAACCTATCAATTTGGTCCTATATATAACTTTACACTATCTTGTAAAAGACAAAAATTAAGATGCCAAAAGTTATTAAAAAAGATGCAAATGGATTTCCAAACAAGATATTGAATTCATGAATAAAAATTTACTAGAAGGATATACAATGTAAGAAATTATAAACATATGAATTCATGCCCGTAAGAAATTATAAAGACTTAGATATAAGTCTTAATTTTCATTATAATACTGATACTAAACCCAATATCCTTTGTTTTTAATCATAGAAGTTATTGTACTTATATTAATTTTCTACCACCATTGATAAGATAATTGGTTTTGTCGTTAATTTTATGACACTATTTTTTCAAATGATATTAAATAGAAAATCAATGATAAATAAATACGTTAAAAGGTATTACTAAATTTCACTCCAAATAAACATTTTAGAATAATGTACATGTATTAAGACATACTAATTTATTGTTATTAGCTCTTCATTAGAGATAAATATTAATAATGAAATTATTGATAATTGATATAAGATAAAGGTGAATATATACATGGTATATATGTGCGCCTGTGTTAAAAGTATGCATTTGAAATCTAAAACCACTAATAATTTGGATGCCAATCATTTAATTTATTAAAACAGTTTCCTTTTTCTTAACAAGTGTAAACACCTCTAAGTACTTGTTATATAAATTATTTTCTAAATCTAATAAGACCACTATATAATGGATATAATATAATTTATTGATGTAACTTTCTGTTTATGTAAGCATAAAGGACAATTTTATATCCAAAAAAGCTAAGAATGGTTTTTCGTTGATTAATAAAATCAACATATATCCACAAGTATTTACAATATTATTGCTTTAGGCAATAGGCTACTAAGAAAAAAATTAAAAAGAAAAACTTATTACGGAATTCAAACAATACAAGAATGTATTGAAATAAGATAAATAATCCCATATATACTTTATATTTGTGATACAATGTATTGAAATAAAACAAAGTTTTTATTTTGTGAAAATAATAATGTTGGTAGAAATTGTTGTCTATGAATACATATTTTATATCATATTTAGGTAATATCTTATTTTATGAATACTTTTCTTTGGCTGGGATATATTTTATGACATAGATAAAATATGCAATGACTGTATTTTGCCGGTCTTAGAGTAAGAACTACTAGAAGATAAACAGTTATCGTACCAATGTTTTCATTAGAAATAGGAAACAATCAAGCACTTTGAGTTGAATACATACATACCAGAATCCACACCCCCCTCCCCCCAAAAAAAAAAACTTTAAATTTCCAAAAAATGCCACCGGGCCACTAACGTCGTTATCTGGTCCCATGAACTTACGAAATCAAAGATGTGCCGAGAAATCGTTACGGCAGCGTCATTCCCTGCCTTTCTGCATCTATTATTGAAAGCGGGAATCCGAAAAACATTCTCCCATAACGTCTTCCACCATCCCACAACAAATGTAAAAATACACAAATTAAAAAACATAAATTTCCAGTCCTCAATCGTGCCTCCCTCGACGTTTTATCCCCTTACATTTCTTTCTCTTTCTCAATCCACTACTCTGAATTTCTTCCACCTCCATTCTCTCTCCTATTCCTGCAGGCTGCGACTACAACGTTCCTTCATTTCTTCTACCATCTGCCTTGCATGAGGGTAGAAAAAAATGGCGTCAAAATCAGCAAAATCATCATCGCAGTTATCTTCTATGCATTCCTCAACTAATTCCCTTACAAAGAGTACAAACGGGCCATTACAGCTTCCAAATCGATCCAAAGCCCCGGCAAAACGTCCCGTTACGCCTAATTCTAGAGCTCACGAGACTGACCCAAGTTTGAAAGCACCCACTAAGCGTTCTGTTACTCCGATATCTAGGTCCCATCCCAGCGGCGACAGTGACCCAGTTGCTGGCAGTGGCGGTAAAGTGGGCAGTAAGCGGTCTGTTACTCCTACCCTATCGAGGAATGATTCCATCATTGCCCATGATCCAGGTATTGATTACATTTACTTCCCTACCTTTACTTTTTCCTTACCTTTTCGCTGTTTTTTGACTTTTTCTTGTTTTGTGGTGGGTGTGATTAGTTAGGGGGTCGTACGATGTCCGTTGAGTTTGTTGCTGGTCTGTGGCAGTGGGGTCAAATGTTGCATTTGGGTTTATGGTTACAAACTTCATTGTGAATTCCGAACCATTGTGAAATCTGAGTCTGGAACTGGAAATTTTTGTTGAAATCTGAACGTAGTTGATGATGCGCTTTGAAAATTAACCGTTGCATCATTATTTCTGATTTTTTTTTCCTTCTTCTTTTTCTTTTATCCTTCTTTGGCTTAATTATTAACTTGCATCGTATGGAAGGGGAGGTTGGCTTTTCATTCATTGATTAGACTGGGTGATGATTGATTCCTTTTTGGATACTAAGAAGAGACATTGCAAGGAGGGGGAAATTGGGATTGAATCTATTTCAGACAATTTCTTACCAGTAATGTAGCGAGATCAATGTGAGAATTTCACGCTAGTTTCGTGTCTTCAGATTATACGCGGGGAATATAATCGCTATTCCATTTCTTAGACCCTGTATTAATTAAATGGAACAACGAACATGAACTTACGTTTTTTGGATTCAGCATTTGCTAACCTCGGACTTGGTACGCTCACTATTCTCCTCCCTCAGGATAGTGCTAGGGATGAACTCAGGGCCGGTTGCTGGATTTTTTCAAACGTAAAGCTCTTTTATAATCAGAAGTGCCTGTGGACACCTTTTCGGCCTTGTTTCTTTCATGTATATGCTGAAACATAAAATTTTCTCTGCCTCTTTTATTAGATGAACCACTGGGACTGTCCTGGGAGTGGGGACACCTGCCATTATGTGGTGCTGAATCGGAAAGCAAATTAAGTTTTCTGCCTTATTTCAAGGGAAAGTTATTATTGTTTCATCATGTTGACATTTTTGTATTTTTCCTCTCAAAAGTCATCTGAAATATAAAGCATGTTGTTGTTGAGCTCATTTATGCTTTTGTAAAGTGTGAGATGATGTTCAACTGTTCCATCTGTTCCATCTTTATTGTGCATATTTTTCTGCCTCCCTTATACGAAACAGTGTAGCATGCCCCATTTGCTTTCTCTTGGTCTTATGCTGATTTTAATCCTGTTTCTAGCCTCTTGAGAAAAGTGAACTGTAATTTTCTCTTGGATATTTTTTCTTTTCACCAATCGCTGATATTCTGAATATCTTGTAGTGCATGGCATATTTTGGGCATGATGGTGTAATGAAAAGCCGGGACTTTTTTATGCTAATTTCTTATTCCACAGGGTGACTTTGAATGAGTATAATTGAAAATTATCTTACACTGTAATCAATCGACTAAAACTTACATATTGTGCTTTCTATGCTTCCAATTTGATTATAACTACAGAACCTGGAAGAGTTAGAGTTGCTATCAGGCTACGACCCAGAAATGCCGAGGATCTTGCTTCAGATGCTGATTTTGCTGACTGTGTTGAGCTACAGCCAGAGGTTATTCTTGTTTGCTTTAGCACTTCTGTTAATCTTGTCTGATAATTCATCAATTACCTTTCAAGTATCGTTTCTCAAGTCAGAGGCCTGTTTCCCAGCATGAAAATACCTTTACTTCTCTGATATCTTATATGTAGGCTAACCTTTTTTTATTTCTCGTTTTGAATTTCCATGCTCTTTCTTCATGCAGATGAAGAAAGTAAAACTAAGGAAAAACAATTGGAGCTCAGACTCTTACAAATTTGATGAAGTGCTCACAGAAACAGCTTCTCAGAAGCGTGTTTATCAAGTGGTTGCAAAACCTGTAGTGGAGGTAAATAAGTGGGCTGGTTGGAGGGACAACTATCCTTCTGCGCTGTAAAATATAATGAATATTTTATGCTGTGCACCAGTTTGACATATATTATTCACTCGCCTTTGTATTTGCATGCTCATGTGTCAATGGAGTTCTCACTCATGAAAAACCTGTAGTTTCATACATCTGCCATTTTTTCTCCTAACCCCATCCGTGTTGTCGAGTTGATGATATGTATTGCATAGTGATTGATCTAAACACACTTTTGCAGAGTGTATTGAGTGGATATAATGGGACAGTTATGGCTTACGGTCAGACAGGTACTGGAAAGACATACACTGTTGGTAACCTGGGCAAAGAAGATGCATCTGAGCGCGGGATGATGGTTAGAGCCATAGAGGACATAATTTCCAATACTTCTCCTTCCCATGATACCATTGAAGTCTCCTATTTGCAGGTACTTTGCTCCAGTTGATAGCATGTTGACCCTCCAATATTCATGTTTTATTCCTCACTTTATTAGTAGTACTACTTCTGATTCATATTAAGTGTCATTTTATAAAAGAGTTTTTTATCCAAAAAAAGTGTCATTTTAGATTTTCAATGCAAAAAGTTAACTATTCTTCCCAAGTTACCGCTACTCATTAAAGGTTTTCTACTATAAAGCATATTTAATATGGACACAATTGACAATTTTCATACTTTCTTAATAAGTGTGCCTTCAACAAATCCCCAACAGTAACTCCATATTCAATGGATTTATCTTCAGAATGAATAGCTGATATTTCCTTTTGAAACAAAAAGACAAAAACTCCACATTTAACATTTAAAGATGGTTCATTAGGAAATGCATAAAAAGTTGCAACTTACCCATGTGTGCATGTCTGCTGAAGTTGAAGAGATTATGCTTGATAAAAAATCAATGTAATTTAATATTTAATTTCATAAAAACAGAGAATTATATAGAGAAATGAAATGAGTACTATCTTGATGTATTATGCAAAAATAAAATTGGAAAGAATATATAATAGATTTACCTTATGTTTATCAGAGGCCTCACTCTATTCCTTGCTTGAATAACTTACTAAATCAAACAGCAGTTGTTCAATATGAAGAAGAAAAAGATAGTGGATCAATGAAAACCTTTTATCAAATAGTTTGTGTGCAATTAGCCAAAGATGAGCAATCTGTACTGCAGTTATAAGTTTGTTTGTTTTTTTTAACATGTTCTGCCAAATCCAGTAAAGTACAATCGCATTTAGAATTAATAATCGGACAAAGTAATCTAACCGAAAAAAATAATGAATCAATGAAAACTTTTCATCAAACAGTTTGTGTGCATTTAGCCAAATATTAACAAAATGTATTGCTTATGGTCGGAGGAGGAAGAAATATATTCTGAACTGTAAAATTGGACCTGAATAAAACCAAAGCTCAAAGGAGATCCGGCATACTTACTGAAATTAAGAGCAGTCACAGCAAATAACATGAATTTTCCAATGATTTTGAGTGAAGAATGGATTCAAAGCCTCATACAATGATTGTATTTCTATAGCCACTCAGTAAATGCAGCTGAATACTTCCAAGATAGAGTGCTTGCAGTATATTCAGTGCAAGTCTCTAATTATGAAATGAAGGTGAAATTGAAAGTAGTTTTGACAAAGTCTTCAATTTAGTTGAAGTATGTGCGATTCTTTTGGTAACTTTCCAGAGCAAAACTGAAGAGAAAGACGGAGGGAGAGAGTTAGGGAGGGGGTCAGAGAAAGAGAGAGAGAGCATAACAAGAAATGGGCAGTCATCATTACATGTTTTATAGTTCTAAGAGCAATTATGATAGTCTAACTTATGTAGACCATAAGCAGCCATCACTTAATGGTATGGATGCAATTGTTAGTCCAGCATTAGATATCCAGAATTCAATAGTCATTTGTTGCATTTGAAAACAGAAGTATTGAGTATAGGCATTTGAAGTCGCAAGTTTATTTATTAATTGATACTGTAGTAATGGTTAGATAATCTCAAAACTGAGAAGTCATTGTCAGATTTTTTATGCTTGGAAAATCTAGAGCATAGATTATTATTGAAAATTTTCTGTTCTTCCACATTTTTGCTGTTCCAGTGGATCTTTATCCTTTTTTGCTGGCAGAGATAATTTATGGAATTGTTTCATGATGATTTTAAAATTGCATGGAAGAATTACATATTCAATCACGTTTCACTTTTCTTGACAGCTATATATGGAATCTGTACAAGATCTACTTTCACCAGAGAAGGTTAATATACCTATTGTTGAGGATGCCAAGACTGGAGAAGTGTCGCTGCCTGGTGTTGCAGTTATTGAACTTCAAGATCTTGACCATTTTATGGAACTGCTGCAAAAGGGTGAGGCCAACCGTCACGCAGCAAACACGAAGATGAATACCAATTCTTCACGGAGTCATGCAATCTTAATGGTTTGTGGGATAAAGGGTTTCAGTTTTCTGTCATTTTCTTACCTCGTTTGTTTTTCACTGAGTAGTAGTTATGGCAATTACATAATTGGTGACCTTGCTTGCTAAACATATGAGCAACTTATGATCTTTCATATGTGCTGCAGGTCTATGTACGAAGGACAGTGTCTATAAAAGCAGATGCAGGAACTGATTCACGTGCAAGCTCTGCTGTAGGTACAGTCCGAAAAAGCAAGCTCCTGATGGTTGACCTTGCAGGATCCGAGAGAGTAGGCAAATCTGGTCAGTCTCATTTGTGACTGTTTCTATTAAGCAAGTATTTAGGCCTTGTTTTCTGGAGCATACTGTTGCTACTGCACTACATGGCTAAGCTGTAACGATGTCAACTCTTTATCATGCATGGACTATATAAAATCATATTACTCTCTAGCAAGCTATGATTTGTTTCATTATACACAATAGTTCACTTCATGCAATTGCTTTGGCCTCTTCTTCTAGAAGTTACCGTCACCAATGTACTTCATGGATTACCTGTAACAATTTTTGCTCTTTAATATGAAGGAAATACAACGTTTTTAAATTTTTAATGCAGATATTTCTTTCATTTTGCTACAAATCTCACTTCTGCATCTTTCTTGTGACAGGCAGTGAAGGTCATTTGTTTGAAGAAGCTAAATTTATCAATCTTTCTCTCACATCTCTCGGAAAATGTATAAATGCGCTTGCTGAAAACAGTCCTCATATCCCTACCAGGGAATCCAAGCTAACCAGGCTTCTTCGTGATTCATTTGGTGGTATTGTATATATAAGATCTTAAATTTTGCCACTTTCTCTCTCTCTCTATCTCTCTCCTCGCCCCCATCCTCTCTTCAGCTCTTTATGTTGATTCATTTGCTCCATGCTGCGGAACACTCTTGTTGAAATGTGGAATGATTCATCACCCCATGACACGAAGTACTCTTGTTGGATAGTGTGAAATATAATATCCAGATATGGCAGAGTTTTCATATCTGAAGAAGTAGCATGCTGTTCCATCAAAGTAGACTCTGAAAAACGTTTAAAACACTGTTCTTCCAAAAGATGCATTATTTTGTTGAACAGTAGGTTCTAGTGCATTCAAACATTTCTGGAATAATTTCTTGTAGTAGTTCTCCATGTTTGTTATTTTTTCATTTCTTGTATCTCAGCCTTGTTTTTCATATGTAGGTTCCGCCAGGACCTCACTTATAATAACAATTGGGCCCTCAGCACGACATCATGCAGAAACTACTAGTACAATAATGTTTGGTCAGCGGGTAAGTAGTTTGTAGAATTTTAATATTATCATGCATTATTTCAGAGATTTGTGCATTTCCATCTTGTGCCCAATGATAGCATGGAATAAAATATCGGCTGATACATTGATATATCCCAGATACATATAGGAATTTTGATGTGTCGATACGTGAAAGGTCTGATATACGACATAGAAATGAAATCACATAAATATTTGCTGATAAGATATGTTTTAGCAGATACATTCCGATATTCCCCTCTTTTGATATTTGCTGACATTAATGATTTTTACCAATATTTATTGTAAAAAAAATCACTCTACAACGTATACAATATTTTCCACGACAGCTCAATACCGCTACCCTGCGACTGCACTTTTATTGTCCGGATTGCTTTTGATGCTTGTTGCTTGTATTTTTTGTATATCATAACTCTGTTTTCTTATGTACTTGTTGCTTGTATTTTTTGATGCACATTTTGTAAATTTTCATTATCTATCTTTAATTCAAGCTCCTATACGTATTTGATATTTTGACATTTTTTCTTTGACATGTCCCCCCTAGTGAACTCATCCCAAGTTGATCAACTGTAACTCACTTATGTTGTTGTTCCTGTACTAAATTGTTTCTACCTTTTGAAGCTTGATTGCTTTGACCTGCCTAAACTTTGGTTATCATTGAATGCATATTTTTTTTTTTAATGCATCTTGCCTCACCCTTCTGCACTGTATACAAGGAATAATCCATCACATTCTGGTTGGAAGACAATTTCTATTGCCCATCTTCACATCCAGTCACATTCATCCACTGAAATCTGGTAAAAACCTTTTATGCTTTGCTAATGCTTTTGTTACTACTATTAGGCCATGAAGATTGTGAATATGGTTAAGCTGAAAGAAGAATTTGATTATGAAAGTTTATCTCGGAAGCTGGAGAGCCAAGTTGATCATCTTACTAAAGAGATTGATAGACAACAGAAGTTGAGGGACAGCTATATAAATGAAATGGAGAAGAAGCTAAGAGAGTGTCAACTTTCATTTGGTCAGGCAGAAAAGAGCCTTGTTGCCAGGTCTGAGGTAGTTGCCTCTCTTGCTATGGAATAATTTTGAAGGATAAATTCCACAACATTTGGTCTAAATCCACTTAGGTATCATTTGTTTTAAACGTTCTTATTAGTTTTTTGTATCTTTTTAATACCATCTTATTATTGTTTTTAATTTTATATTACTAAAATGATTAATTTTTATGTTGAATTGGAAAAACAGAATATTTTAAATACATATATTTTAAATATTTTTTTCTAATTTTCTAAAACTTTTTTAAAAAGAAAGAACATTAAAAATTAAAAAAATATAGAAAAATCTTTTTTCTTTTAAAATAATTCAAACATTCAGTTTTTAGTTCATATTTAATAAATAGTCAATATCAAGAAATTCTCATTTAAGTTATATAAAACTAAAATATTAGTAAGATGGTACTGAAGCATAATAAAAAAATTAAAACAAATGGTTTCTAAATGGGATTGTTTAAACCAAATAACAACTAAGTGGAATTAGGCCAAATGCTATGGTACTCGAGTGGAATTTATCCCATTTTTAATATCTTTTGGTGGTGTAGAGTACCATCGCATTTGTCTTCTTTTGGGTGCTATCAATGATGTTGTGTTTTGTGGATATGTCATAGTATTTAGTTCCTTTTTTTTTTCCTGTTTGTTTTCAGATACTAGAGAAGGAAAATGCTCGTTTGGAGCTGCAGATGGAAGCTCTTCTAAAGGAATTGAATCAACAGAAAGATTGTAACAAATTGCTGCATGAGGAAGTAGCACGCCTGGAGATCAGTTTAGAATATTTCAAGGTACAATACTGAATGAAAAACTAGATGAAGGTGAAGTAAAATATGAAAAATGCTAGCTCGATTCTACTGTTGCTTGATTCTTCTAGTGTATTTGCTACAACTCTTTGCCTTTCATCATCCCTTGAAGGAACAATTTACTGCTTTGTTATATCTATAATGTTTGTTCTGCCCATATAATTAAATATCAGTCCCAATACGTAATATTGACTGATATTTATTGGATATTGAGTTAGCCAATATGCTAAATTGACAATATGTGAAGGTTTTAGAATTTCATGTATTTATTGGCGATATATCGGTTATCGGCCAATGTTTGCTGATATTTTACTGATATTTACCAATATTTGCTGATATTTATTGTGAACAAAAAAAATACGTCGTGACATATAAAATATCGTTCGCGGCACCTTGATAATGCGACCACGGTTTTATTGCTTGAATCTGCCCCAAATAGGTTGCAGTTCAGCTCACTCTACCATTAGTACTCCCAATGTATTTCATGAATGAACATTTTAGTTGTTTAGGATCTTATGATGGTGGTAAGAAATTAGTGCTTTCAATCTCCTTAATTATCCAGAAATCCAAATATGTGAATATTGTTGGTGATTACTTGCAAATAATTATTTCGATTCAGCTGAGGTGACCTGTTACTTTTTGCAAAATACAAAACTATCCGTATCGTTTATCACAACTTACTATAAAGTATTGTAAAGTGAGTAATAAGTGTTAAAATAAATACCAAAAAATATTACTAGACATTATTTCATTTCATCAATGATTTCTCAGACACACCATACTTTAGTAGTTGAGGACAAGAGTACTTGCATGGAGTTGTAGGAGCAAATGATTTTACACTCTATGCTTGATTAATAAAATAGAACTCCAGACTGATGTCACATAATGAGGCATGTTTTGTTTGTATGAAAAGTATGATGATTTTCTCATCCAATAGAGCACATGACTTATTGAGGAAGGCAGAAATAAACTGTATTCTTTAGTCAAGTATTAGTCATCACTTTGATATCCATCTATTCAAGCTGTATTCTCTTCGTTCTATGTGATCTTGGCTAGCAACGCGTTGCGACGCTCAGTTTCCCTCTTCTTTAATACTCTCTGTTTTACAATCTATAGCATATTAAGTTTGTGATTTTGCTTCATAGTATGTCATTTTATGGAAAGTAGAAAAAAAGTGATTTGTTTCCAGTTCTAATCTTATGTTATTCTCTTTCCAAGGATATTAAATTAAATGAGTGTATTAGTAAAAGTAGATACCTTTTTATCCAGAAGTTAATTTTTTTTAACGTCTGTAAAAACCTAATATGCCTTCATTTATAAAACAGAGCGAGCATAACTAGTTGACTTCCACCAATGGTTACACATACATTAATATATCTCAACCTGAGATGGCATGGCTTCTTCGTATTTAATGCAATGATAGATCAATCTGCAATTGGTTTTCTTGGGTGTTAATAGTAATAACTGTCTTAATGGTGCAGCAAAAAGATAACGAAAGCTCGACACACCAAGAGGCACTTGCAGAAGCTACTCGTTTGTATGAGACACAAAGATCAGAGCTGATCAAACAATTAGAAAATGAGCGTGCTCACTGTAGAGATTATGAAGAAGAGTTGAGGTCTTTGAAGAAGCTTTTTAGTGATCAGGAGAGGTCAATTAAGGTTAGTTTTATCCTGGATAAGTAAAAGTTTTACTGACAAAGGAGTAGAAAGCAATAATTATTGCCTTGATGTATAGAACTATACCCATTAACTTGTTTTGGTAACATTTCATGGTAATCTTCAGCTTTTTGCATCTTTTATCCTCAATACTGCACTGGTGTTGTTTTGATTCAAATTTCTCTGTTAAATTGCTTCTGGTGAACTTCATGATAAAGTACATCTTAACTTTGTCTTTTTCTTCTTAGTAGCAACAAGAAGCGGAAAATTCTACCTATCAAAAAACACTTGTAGAAACATCAGAGAAGTATGAGAAGAGGATAACGGAACTAATGAAGCAATTAGACAATGAGCATGCCTGTTCTGTACAAGGAGAAGAACAAGTGGATACATTGAAAAAGCTATTGAATGATCAGAAGGAAGAGCTAATGAAGCAATTAGAGGATGAGCGTACCCTTTGTGCACATGCAGAAGAACAAGTGAATTCACTGAAAAAGATGTTGATTGACCAGAGCCAAATGCAGGTAAATGTTTTTAAATTTTTTGTGTGGAGAGGGTTTGGTAGATGATCTACATCTTGATCAAGAGTAGACAAATCAGTCCTTTACTGTCTCTAACTGCTGTCCTTGTTGGGATAGTTCAATATTCTTATTATTGCAGGTTTCAATTGTATTTGCTATCAAGTCCTTTGATAGCCACATGGAAAAGGGAATTCTATATTTCAATTTCCCAGCTTTTGAAACTTATATGATTGTGAACTCTTCTCACTCCTTTTAACCCAGAGTAAGGAGCAGCTTGAGATTACTGAGCTAAGGGAAAAGTTGCAGAGAAAGGATTGGGAGCAAAACAAGGCTTCTGACATCAGTAAGAAATTGGAGGAATTAGAGATTTTGAATGAGAGAATAACTAGTGAACTTCATGCTTCAAAAATAGAATGTTCAAATCTCTTATCAGAAAAGGTATAGCCGAAGCAAGATATTCTCATGGGTTCTTGTTTGGTTTGTAAGTTTAGCTGACAATGTTTGCTTATCCTAAAAACTTGGAAAATTTAGGAAAATATGAATGGCAAACTTGAGGCTATGAAGGAAAAGTTATTAGCAGAAGAGAAGCGGAGGATGATGCTAGATAATGAGTTGGTCAAGCTGAAAAAGCTGGGGCCTGAAAATAATGAGGACAATGAGGTCAATTTATATACATAGTCCTGCACTACTACAAGTTTTTGTTTGTACATGATCTAAAGTTTATTTTCTTTAGGAGAAGAAATTGTATGCAAGACAACGCATGAGCAGAGGGTCTTCATCATTTCGAACAGCCATGGGCTTGCCCACGTCAATATCTGGTCAGAGGGCCACACTCTCCCAAATATTTGAAGAAGGTATAATATTTGTAGGTTGGAATTTCATTATGTTGTTTGATTAACTCTGGGAATATTGATTTCAACGTTATGCCTTGTCCAGTCGGGCTTGAAAAGGTATTATCACTCTTTTCATCTGTCGACATTGAGGTTCAAATGCATGCTGTAAAGATGGTAGCCAATCTTGCCGCTGAAGGTGTGCAATATCTTATTTTTGTTAGTTTTAACTAGTATCTAATATGTATTCCATTATTGCATGTATGTATCCTGGTAAATTCTGGAGAGAATAATTAATTTATTCCTTTACACATCTATTCTAATTCTGGAGTACCTGCAGCTTTACTGTGGGTTGTTATCATGTTTTGCATACCAGAAAACATTTGCGCTTCACATAAGATGTAGCATGTTATCTTCTTGAAATGAGCCGTAGGTGGATGAAGACTGACACAGGTTTCTTCTGTTATCTTTCTATACTTCACCTCAGATACCAATCAGGAAAAGATTGTGAATGAGGGGGGATTGGATGCATTGCTGATGCTCTTAAGATCATCACAGAATTCCACCATTCTGAGAGTGGCCTCTGGTGCCATTGCCAATTTAGCGATGAATGGTACTCTTAACTAACTTTTATGTTTATCACTGCAGATTTATTTATTTGTCAACCTGGACTCTTTCTTTCTGATATTTTTTAATCCGAATTGATATTTAACGCCATAAGGTTAGGGGAAAGTTCACTGTTTGCATTCACTCTTTACTCAACAAAGAAATTGATCTATTTGTTTGTTGGGGAGATGTTATATATGTTGCGGTTATCTGCATTATATATCAAAATGACCCCCAAGCTTCTTTAAATGAGATAGTTATATATAAGGTTGCAATCTAACGCAGCATGGCCACGTCACTTACCCTTGAATCCTTTTAGAGAGTAATCAAGGCTTGATAATGAGCAAGGGAGGTGCGCAGCTGCTGGCAAGTACATCATCCAGAACAGATGATCCACAAACGCTCAGAATGGTAGCTGGAGCTATTTCTAATTTGTGTGGGAATGGTAAGCTTTAGTGGATTCGATTAATGTAATGAGTGAACCATTATCATATCCTTTCACCTTGAGCCGTTTTATATTCTTCAGTCGTTGGGAAAAACAATCGAGTAGCATGGTTATAATCTTTTCCTTTTTCCTATGGCAGTTAACTTGCACTTGAAACTTCAGCAAGAGGGATGCATCAAAGCGCTCCTAGCAATAGCTAAAGATGGAAATGCTGAGGTGGTCGCTCAAGTTGCTAGAGGATTAGCGAATTTTGCAAAATGTGAAACAAGAGAAGTTATTCAAGGTTTGTGAAAGCTACGTAGTGTGACAGTAAAATGTCAGACATCAGTATTAATAAGCTTTCCTTGTCTACAGGACAAAGAAAGGGCCGTTCCCTTCTCATGGATGATGGTGCACTTTCATGGCTGATTGTCAACTCTAATACTACTGCAGATTCAACGCGGCGCCATATTGAGCTTGCACTTTGCCATTTAGCACAAAATGGTACTGTAGTTAGAAATCTCTTCTCAAATGCTTGCATATTCTTCATTTCAAGACATATAGTAATACCTGTTTATTTTCGATTAGGAGTTGCATTTCCCACTCACGCTCTGCCTTTGAGGCGCTGTCTACGGTCTATAGGTTTACCCTGCAATTCACTGTTACTCCATTTTTTGTAGTTTTCTACTGCTACTACTTTCTCAACGTACATTCCATTTAATAACTCTGGGAAAACGGCATGTGTTGGGAAACATTGTACTATTCGAGAAAATTGGTTTTCGATAAAGATTCGGTTTGTCCTACGACTGAAATGGTTGGAGGCATCTGGCCCCAAAAATGGGTGCTCTTGTGAAAACATTACTCGACTCTGTCATGTTCAAATTTCTTGTTCCTGTCTGGGATCCTTATTTGTGACTGATGGTTTATTGCAGAGGAAAATAGCCCGGATTTCGTGTCTAGTGGAGGGTTGAAGGAAGTGATACGGATATCATCAGATTCTGCTAGGGAAGACATCCGCAACCTAGCAAAGAAAACACTGAAGTTGAACCCCACATTTCAAGCTCAGCTCCATGCAGAAAGGTAGTGAGGTTGATAGAAAGGAGTACAAAATACTGCTGAACTGCTCCGTCCATTTTGAAACTTATGGTTTCTACACATTGTGTATTTAGCGTAGATTACACGAGTTAAAGGTGAACAGAACACATTAGTTTATATGCTGTCTGATGTTTTTTAAGGAAATATGTAGATCAGAAACTTGTTCCTAGAGGGGCTTACACAGGCACTGCACATTCTTGTTTTCGAATGAACGATGTTCCTAGAGTACAAAATACATGAATTCCAGTGTAGGAGTAAAACAATAAGCATTATCTATTCAATTTTATCCTGAAAGTGTAGAAATTTGTGATTTTCAATTAAACGGCACAATTTTTCTAATCTTGGTTAGTTATTTATCCTATATTTCGAAGTTCTAACAAATTTTTGGGTCTAAATACTCAGCAGATAAAGTGATAGAGCTTAATTCTTCGTTGATTTTGAGAACATGAAAGAATTTCTGGTTGCCTTGTCTTGCACCTGTGAAGATTTAATTTGGATTTATTTTGTTTTGAGAAAGTTTGGAATAATAAAAGAAAAGTAAAGGGAAAGCAAAACAAAGACACACACACACACACATATATAATCACATAACTTATTCAAGGTAGCGTTTTGAAAATTAATCTACATTTTAGAAACATTTTACATTTTGGACGTGTTTGGGATGAGGGGAACAAGGGTGTTAGAAAAACAGGGAAACTATTAACCTTCTCTACCTTATTTGGGATGGGAAAACCTTTTTAAGGAGGAAATAAAACTCCTGCAAAAGAGGGAGAATGATCCCCACCTACCCCTAGGTATAATTTCATCTACAATTATTTTGGTTTCTGACTATTTGTGGTGTTACTGCCTTATTATTAGTCTTACTTTTTATTTATTATTATTAGTTTTGTTTGTTTGATACTATGAAAGGTAGTTAGCATATTCCTCTAATGACATTTTTATTGGTACTTCATATTTAATTAAATAAAAAATATATAAATTGATTTTTATGCCATTAATATGACTTGTAAATAATTATTTCATGAGTAGAAATGAACAAACAAAAATTAAAAGGCTATTAAAATAATCAGTAAAATTATATTCATTCTAATAAATTATGAGATATATTAAATTATTGATTGTAATCACTAGTTGAGATATGTAATAATTAATTAATAATTATTTTTATTTGAATAATAAAGTTAGTATTGATTATTTTTGTGAAAAATATATTAAGTATATAGTATTATTATTTTAGTAAGCATATTAAAATTATCAATTAAATATATTAATTATATGTTATTAAATTATTCATCTCGTATTAAAAAAAAAGCCTTTACATCTTTTACCTTTTTTATTTCTCCTCTTTTAATTAGCCTTATACCAAGTATAGTCTTTGCCCGACTTTTCTTTTCTCTTTTGTTTTTTTTTTTCCTCTTTTTTTTTCTAACTTCCTATATCTATACACCTTAGTTCCATTCTTGGGGAAAAAAGTTACAAAAATAATATAATTTATATAGTACAATAATAATTTATGCATGTCACCAATATGTTAACGATGCATCTATTGTTTATGTCATGTGGCCCTATTTTCCTCGGTTTATGTTTACAACTTATAAGATCGGATTAGATTAATACTAATAAATTCAAATCAACACTAATAAGATGATATAAGATAAGTTCACATAAGATCAACACAACAATGTTATATTAGAGTAGTAGTGGTAGTAGTAGTAATAATAATAATAATAAATATTATAAATAATAATAATTAGTGATAAATAATAATTAATTAATTCAAGCAATAATAATGATGATTAATATTATTATTAACATCAACTAATTAATACCCTTGCTGCACACGAGTTGCCCTTATTATGCATTTGCTACACTCATCCGTCAATTGACAACAACAACTACACAATCCGATTAATAAGACCAACAACAACGACAATAATAAATGACAACGATGACAACAACAACATTAATATAACTAATTAATACTATTTTTCCCCAATTCATCACTAATTAATACTAACATTATCTATTTATATTAGTTTTTAGATGATTATAACAATAACAACAACAACAATAATTATATTATTATTATTATTATTATTTCAATAAATACTAGTCTTTTCAAATTTATCACTAATTAATACTATTTTTATTAATTATAACTAATATTAGATGAAAAAACTAATAACAATAACTAATAATAATAATAATAATATTATTATTATTATTAGTTTTTTCAATAAATAATAATTTTTTCAATTAATACTATTTTTTAATTATACCTAGTATTAGATAATAATAATAATAATAACACTATTTTTATTAATTAATATTAGTTATCAGATAATATCATAATAATTATTATAATCATATTATATTAGATCATATCAATAATAAAAAAATTAAATTAGATCAGATTAAATAAGTATTAATTCCTTAACAACATAAAAATATACGCTTACGTTAGGAGTATCAATTCTTGCATGTCCATGGCAGTTTGTTTTAAATAACTTTTTACTCAATCAATGTTTACTTGGGTTTTGTCTTTTTTGTCAGTCTTTTCTGAAGGTTTTTTTTTTCGTAGCTGTTATTTAGAAAACAAGTATTTACTGCGTAGTAAATACCTATTTTACTCCTGCCTCACCAATTATTTGAGCCTCTGCCGACGTCTCTTTCTTACTCTCTCCCTATCTTCTCTCTATTTTTCTCTCAAAATTCAGTCCAAAGTCTCCTCCCCGAGAAGAAATTTCAAGCAACCGAAGGTAAGTATCGTAATTTTTTTATTTTTTAATTTATGATATATAATTATAATAATTTTTTTAGTAGATCTGGTAAATTTTTTATTTTATTAAGTAGATCTGGTAGGTTTCGGCGAATTAGGTCGAAACCCGGGGCTGATTTCGGCGAAACTGGCCGAAGGATGGGGGAGTTTCGGCAAAATCAACCGAAGGGAGGGAGGGAGTTCGGTAAAAATTGCCGATGTGAGGGCTCCTGTTTCGGCAATAATTGCCGATATCCTGGCGCCGAAATTAAAAAAAAAAAAAAGTTGCATCGGTAGTTTGTGCCGATTTTCTGGCCTGGTTTTGGCTAATTTTGCCGATGTAAGGCATGAGATTCGGTAGAATCGACCGAAGGGAAGGCTTTGTTTCGGCAATTTTTGCCGATGCAAGGATCTCCTGTTTCGCTTAATTAAATTAGGGTTCCGGTTAATTATATATAATAATTTAATTTAATTTAATAATATATTTAGATTATGGTTAATTGATTATATTTAGGATGTAAAATTATATATATTAATTATAATATATTAATAATATTAATTGTACTCCAATATTCTAATTAAATATAGATTTGGTAAATTATATCTTTATTGTATAGTTTTGGTTATTTGTAGGATATATAATTATATATATTAATTATAGTTTATTAATTATATTAATTATGCACTAATATTTTAACTAAATATAGGTTCGATAAATTATCTCTCTATTGTAGGGTATTGGCTATATTTTGGATATGTAATTATTTATATTAATTATGTTTTATTAATTATGTTAATAATATATTTTGATTATGGTTAACTGATTAATTTTAGAAAAATATATTTTTAGATTTATTATACTCTGATATTTGAATTAAATATAGGTTTTAGTAAATTGTCTTTCTATTATAGGATTTTGGTTATTTTTATGATGTAAAATTATATATATTGAATATAGTTTATTAATAATATTAATTTTACTCGAATATTGTAATGAAATATGGGTTTGGTAAATTATATCTGTATGCTATAGTTTTGGTTATTTGTAGGATATATAATTATATATATTAATTATGGTTTATTAATTATATTCATTGTAGGTTTTAGTTTTGGATATTGGCTATATCTTTGAAGTGTAATTTGTATATATTAATTAAGGTATATAAATGATATATGCTAATTAAAGATTTTAATTATGGTTAAGTTGATTAAATTTGTTTATTATGTTTATATATTTGTTAATACGTTGTTAATTATGTTATTGTATTATTTATATATGATTAGATGTTTATTAGATTTAATTATATTTTCATTAAATATGTTAAATATTATTATGTGATAGGGATTATTGGTGAATGTTTTTAATTATATTGATAGGATAATAGGTTAAATTTGTTTAATATTTTTGTTAAATGTATTTATAATAGATAAAATATGTTTATATTTGAATTATATTTAATTATGTTGCTAATTTGTATGGAATATATTTGGATAATTCTGGTTGGATTATTGAAAAAATAGATGAGGACATACCATAATTAAGTATACTTTAGTTGTTATATTATACTAAACTCCTACTAGTAAGTAATACAAATATTGTTGGTATATTTAATGAATAAAGTAGAGGATTAATGTAAAGAGATTGTATTTGAGTTATATGGTTGGGTATACAGATCTCTTTGGCTATCATAATATGAGTTGATATTTATTAATGATATTAATTTCATGTATGTAATTAGGTTATATTTATGTTATCACGTATTACCTTCAATTCATATACATAATTAAAAATGACTTTATGTATTTATTATTGAAATTCAGATGAGTCGCAAACAAGATAATGTAGTAGATAGAACCGATGGTCGGCATGTGACTGCTTCTGCCCGACGTAACAGAACTGGTACTGAGCTACCTGCGTCGATGGCTCGTTTGAGAAATTTCGGCAGGAGTATTACCAAAGGATTACGACGATCTAAGAAATCTGGAGAACAAGAACCGGAAGAAGCATCAGAACAACAAGAATATGCAGAAGTTCGCGAAGAACCATCGTCTAGTCAACAAGGTCATAAATTTCCATCATTTATAGACTATGCAGGTCGTCCATCATTTGTGGCTGATGTTGGTACTGCGGGGTTTGGAGGTTTGGGGCCAGGAGGTCCGGGGTTTGGAGGTTTGGGGGTTGGAGGTTCTGGGTATGGAGGTTATGCGGTTGGAGGTTCTAGGGTTGGAGATTCTGGGTATTGAGGTTCTGGGGTTGGAGGTGCTGGGTATGGAGGTTCTACGGGTGGAGGTTCCGGGTACGGAGGTTCCGAGTCAGGAGGTTTTCCATATCTTACACAATATATAGATTTTCTTACCTCACCGGCGCAGCTTGCTATGGGAGGAGGAGGAGGAGGAGGAGGAGCATCGTCATCGACTTATGTGGGTAATGATGATGATGAGGAGGAGGAGGAGGAGGAAGAGGAGGAGGAGGAAGAGGAGGAGGAGGAGGAGGAGGATAGAGATCATCATGATAGGGATGTTGGTGTTGCTGGTGACGATAGTGAAGATGAAGAGAGTATACAATTAAAGGATGAATGGTACTTGCTTGAGCCATGTCCAGGAGGTCCAATAATTCCTGATTTGATTCCTAGCTTTGGTGGTCATGCAGCTTTAGATTTATGGTTAGGAAAGGTAAGTTTAATATATTCATTATTTCTTAATTATTATTTTATATGTAATCAATCATATGTACACATTACATTTGCTTATTGTATTGATCAGGATCGGGGTTGTCCGAAGATCCACACAAGGCAGGAGGTTTTAAGAAGTTTTCTAGGAAGTGTCAATGATAGGATGTTCGCTCTGATACGACGAACAAGATTATCACACCTTCCATCCTACACATTTGAACATGTGAACGTGCCGCTTATTTCATCATTTATTGAGCGATGGCAACCAGACACAAATAGCTTTCATATGCCATGGGGGGAGATGACGATCACTCTTTTAGATGTACATCGTATATTAGGGCTACGAGTTGATGGTCATCCATTACATTTGGACATGACGACGGACACGCGTGGGCAAATGATTGGTGCAATGGGTGCCTTATTTGGGATGGAGGAAATGCAAGCGAATGAAGTCACTCGAAAGGGTGGGCTTCCATTTAAATGGCTGCAAGAAGTATGTGAATCATACTGGTTAGGGGACGAAGCAAAAGCGATCGGGTATACATTATGGTTGATCGGCTTATCGCTGTTTGTCGATAAGACGGTTGATAAAGTTAATCCATAATTTATCATTTTCCTTCAAGATCTTAGCCAGGTTGAAGGTTATGCATGGGGTGCAGCCACATTTGCTTTTTTATATCGACAACTTGGCATGGCTTCTAGAGCCGACGCTGCTCAATTGTCTGGATGCATGACTCTATTACAGGTAATTTTATAATCAATATATATATACATATATACATATGCATGACTCTATATTCATTATGATGGCTAACAATCGAATATATTTACAGACGTGGATATATGAATACTTTCCTGGGTTTGGAGTGGAAAGATCTAGGTATGATCCAGACTATCCTCGTTGTATGAGGTGGTCTTGTGGCCAGAAATTCGAAAATCAATTGGAGACGCTCGAGTACTTTCGGGCAAAGATTGATGTTATGTCTGCGTCGAAGGTATGCTAAATCAATTATTTTATCCTCCTATATTATATTTGTGATATCCATATTTACTTGAATATTTTCGTGAAAGGTCAATTGGGATCCGTACGGAGTTGCTGATCCATATAGATATTGTCGTATGACATTCTATCACGGTTGTATACACTGTTTGGACAAAGTTGAACTACATATGCCTGATAGAGTGACACGACAATTCGGTTATACACAAGTCATCCCTGAGGAGCCCATCAAGCCAAATAGAAACTCATACAGAGGTCCTTCCCTAAAGAAGTACAAAGTATACTATGCACACATGCTCGGGCAATGGTTCTTGAGGTATGAACATATTTTGGGCCCGGATGTTTTTGGACCAGCTGTTGAATACCCATGGGAAGTGGCCGATGATTATATGGATTGGTATGTTCCGAGAACGCATAGATATATATTGGCTACGACGGAAGAATATTTGGCTGAACATGCGAACGATGATCATCATATACCAGCCGAAAAACGTCTGAACAAAGCATGTAAAACTATTCGTTGATTGTATTGGAGGGGAGAGCCAGCTCCAAATTATGAGCAGTTAGTTACATGCATCGAAACCCTTGTGCGTGATTTAGGAGTTACTCCACCTCGGCGTGGCCATTTGTAATGAACTTCATGTATTACCGTATTGTTATGTGAAAACATTAACATATGTTTGTTAGAATTAATACCATCTGTCCTTATTATTTTACCATTGACTATTTGTGTTCAAATTTAAAAACATATTAAGTGTTTTTTTATATATCCATAGTTTAGAACTTCGTGATAGAAATTATACTATATTTTATAAAATTACCACGTACATGTTACAAAGGATGTAAACTTAAATAAATGTACCATCCTAATTACAACAATTCTACATTAAAGTTGAGTCCGAAGATAAAGGATGAGGGTATTATGTGTCATCATTTACCAATGCACGCCATTGTTCGAATCTTGAAGAATATTGCGTATTCCATGTTGAAACGCTGCTATCACGATATCTATTCCAATTGGTATGTACTGGTGGGAGTGGAAAACTTTCCAGAAGATATACCTGTAGAAAAAAAAAACTATTATGTCAGCCATTCATATCATATTGAAATGGAAAAATTCTTCATTAAACTTAGTGCTCACCGATATGTAGTGACTCATGTCTCGCAAGAAAAATATAGTGACTTCAGTTTCAGGACCTTGAATTCCGTGCATAGCCACTAAAGGTAGGAATGAGCTGCATGCATTCAATGAGTAATATGCGAACAACACACAGTAACGGGTTGCAATGACATGGCCAATATCAGGCATTTCCATCCAGTGTGCCATCGGAGCTGGCCCTTCCTAGTGGGCAATAGTATTAAGAACTTGATCAACGCTTTCATAGACGAACACATTCTCGTACAACTGTCGTCTCGCCAATATCTCATGATACAAGTCGGTACGAATCTGAACCCATCGTTCTTCATCTCCTAGTATAATAGAAGCCAGTGCTCTGAAACCACAATTCCCATCTCCTAAAACATTACACCAGCTACTAATATAAGGAACTATATGTCGATTCATTCGAGTCACATATGGAAATTGAAATTGGCCTGATGACAGAAATGCTGATTGCCGTCCCCGACCCCGACCCCGACGTTGAGTTGATCTAGGACGACTACAAAATTGTTGTTCTGTATACTCCCAACTAGATTGTTCCCTTCTAGTGGAGTTCCTTGGTCGACCCCTGTGCTGCCGTACTTGTGGCTCGTCGAAAGGTGTTCTCTGGGGAACTACAATATTAAATATCTCTCTAGCCAACTGATTCTGTATTTCTGGTGGCTGGCGCATAACAGATTCCATCGAAATATGGAGCAAGTGAGATGCAACATCAACTGGTTCTTGGGATCTCGGTGGAGTAATGGGTCCATCTATGTCGAGTTTCTTCCAAAACGGATGAATAGCCGACAGGGGGATTGACATGTAGTTATGAATGTATGTTTTAATTTCATGCGTACACGGTATCCCGTGCGTACGACGCATGTAACATCCGCATAAATCATCATTCCCACTTACATGCTCAAGTCTCTGACACTCGTTGTTCACCAACTCCATTGCATATAAAGAAACATGACCCCTCAAATTGGCATAAAGATCACTTGTAGCAAAATGAGGAGTGTTGAACCGAGACCTCTCAAGCGATGCTTTTATCTCATCATGTTGTAATTCGAGGAACGTGTGCATTTGTTTGTGGATTGTATTGAAGCTGCCCCGTGATGTCTCCAGGAATCTTTTTAAAGATCCATGAGCTCCTTCAACCCTGTTCGTTACAAAAATTTATTTACTTAACTTTATCAACATAAAAGAAGCTCAATCAGCTATCACGGTTGCAAGAAAATATAAATCATACCTATTCGTTGTAAGTTGATGGATATGGAACACGTCATCAAAGAATGCTGCAACAATTTTATGTTTGTAGGGTTGTAGCCAATTAGTCTTGAGATACGAAATTAGACTGGGCATGCTTCTGTAATCTTCCTCTATTGACAACAATCGTGCCTCATATGTTTCTTCGTCCGTGGCATCTATCAAATTTTTCCATCGTGACATAAAACCACGTGCGAGCGATGAACGACCATAAAGTTTCTTACATTTTTCCTCGACATTCTTATTCACATGAAATCTGCATAATAAATGTTTTGAAGTAGGAAAAATATGTTCCACAGCTGAAATTAGAGCAAGTTCTCGGTCGGTAATAATGGTGGTTGGAATCATATATGGATCCATTAAGGTCTTTAATCTCTCAAGCACCCAGAAATAATTTTCCTCCTTCTCAGATGACATGTATGCACATGCAATGTTGAAATTCAATTGTGTTGGCGTTAAGCCAATAACTTCAAGTAAGGGCATTCCGTATCTATTTGTCTTATACGTGCAATCCATTTGTAAAACAAAAGGAAATGCACGTAAAATGTTAACAGATACGGGATGTGGGAACAGATGCTCACTTATTACGTTTGATTGAGGCTCACTTCGATGCCACTGAAAATAATTATTCTCAATCAACATACTCATGACATGCTGTAACATTGTTTGACCATCCATTTCTTCGGACCTAAGCTTCTATCGAGCATTATAAATATGCCTCCTCATACTCACATTACCTTCAAATTGTTTTTGAAGAAGTGGTATGATTTGTCGTGGCTTCACGTTAGCTGTAATAAGTTCATCAACAAATTGAACTTCATTTTCTGTCAACTTACCAAGAACAGCATGACCTTGCTCATAATTAGCTAATTCGTGATTGTGTGTCCCGTTCCTAACTACCACTTGCCATCCACCATTATTATTTTCAACACCAATAATAAAAAAAGGACAATTGGTTTTTTTGAACAAGTATTACGTGCACCTTCGGTATCTGTTGGTCTAGTACGGACGTACGTATCACTTCGTTCACATCTTATCGAGACTCTACCCGCCCCTATACCATTTCCTTTTCTAGAACCTTTAATAATCAAAATCATCTTATGAGTTCTACCCATTTTCTTAACCCATGTCACAAGTTCATCCCGATCCGAAAATATTTCATCCGTTACAAAAAATCTCTGATAATTTTCACTCGTAAAAGATGTATTCCCCATGTCCTAAAAAAAAGAGTTTACCATAATAATATAATAACAAAAAACTATAAATTTCATGTAACTAATTTTGTCGGCACAATTTACAATACTTAAAAAATAATATTTTACCTCTTCGTTGAAGTTGTAATTAATATTGGGAGAATGCATTTGCGTATCTTCTGCATATCTATAGCTTCTCGGTATTGTAAATCTATCATCGTAATACGATGGGGTTCTGACCCCATCTTCGTAGCTCATCGGACTTCCGAAATCATCGTACCCTATCGAAGTTTCAAACTCTTCGTAGTTTGAAGAACTTCCAAATTCATTATTCATTGTGAGTGTTTAACAAATATTGAAAAATTATATCTCAACCTTCAACTAACAAAGTTTCTGCATAATAGAAATATTGAGTTGAAGAATACGATCGGGTAAGCTGTTCCTTTATATAGAAGGCTTCATGTTCCTATCCCTGACGAGCTTAACATACCATCGTACAATTATTTTATTTACAAAGATATGCAACAGTAAAATTATTCTACGTACCGTCCTACAATACTATTTGCAAAAGCCACACACATTGACTATCCCTGCTAGCAACCTTCGATTCATTGTATATGATCGGCCAAACTTGCCGAAACACCAACAGTAATATGATTTATTATCACGCAAGATTATTTTGTCAGAAGTACACGTTACTGAAACACCAACAATAATATAATTCATTGCCAGGTAAGATTATTTTGTCAGAAGTACGCGTTATTTTTACTGTGTACAATCTTTGAATCAGCGTTTTTGTTATTTGGAAAACAAAATTTTACTCCATAGAAAATATATTTTATCCTTATCTTATATTTTTTTAATTATAAATATATTAATTTAATTTTGTATCAAATATTTATATAAATTCTGATTTTTTTAATTATAAATAATAATTATTTACAAACTTTTCTGCCGAAATTAAAAAAAAAAAAATAATTGGTGAATCGGCATATATTACCGATGGAATGGCCTGGTTTCGGCAATAATTGCCGATGCCCTGGCGCCGAAATAAAAATTTTTTTTTTGGAGCATCGGCAGTTTGTGCCGATTCTTTGGTCTGGTTTCGACAAAAATTGCCGATCCCCTGGGCCGGTTTCGGTACAAATTGCCGAATTGTCGGCTGAAATTAAAAAAAAAAAAATATATATATATATATATATATATGCTGCATTTCGGCAATAATTGCCGATATGTTTCGGCCGAAATTGAAAAAAAAAAAAATTTTGGTGCATCGGCAGTGTTTGCCGATGTCTTGGCCTGCTTTCGGTAATAAGTGCCGATGGCCTGGGTCAATTTCGGTAAAAATTGTCGAATATTATTCATAGTTTCGGCTAAAATCGCCGATGCCAAGGTCACTTTCGGTATTTGTTTTCCGCCGAGTAAAAATACGTTTTCCATATAACAATACCCTTTTTTTTTTCTTGAGAATTAATTAGTCAATCTCAGATTTCAGTGTGGTTTCTTGTTTTATACCGCCGCCGGAAAAATATTCGTTTGTATCTGACTGAAAGTCGAGAAATGGCCACCGGTCAGCTGAGCAGGAGCGCGCGAGTACCCAAAGGCTTAAACGCTCGAAATATCAGAAAATATTTGCTTTCCCTCCGATAAATCGGTTGTCTCTGTTGCTCCAGTCCAGCTCTCCGGTTTGATGACCTTACCATTCATGAAAAAAATGCCGGAGAACTCACCCCTCTTCACTTCTCTCTCCGACAGTCTTATGGAATTCGACCGTTACGTCTCGGGGCAAAACCCTAACCCTAATGCCAACCCTGATCCAACCTCCAGTTCAGTTCACACTTCCGACTTGACTAATCCAATTGAAGGCCAAAACCCTAATCCGATTCCGAATCCCAAATGCACTGATAATCCAATGCAAAGCCAAATCCCTGACTCGATTCAGCCTCCAAATTCAAATTCTTCATCTCAGCCAACCTTAAGCTTGAACGTTAATCCTTATCCTTACTCGAACAGTCTCCTCACCCTAACTATTCCCAGAAAGAGAAGGCGAGGGAGGCCGCGAAGTGCAACATCGTCGATTCCGTCATACGACCAGGTATTCTCTATCCCTCAGTTGTCTCGTACTTCTGGTAGTAATACTTTGATTGGTGGGATGTATGATGTTATTTCGGCTTCGAGCACATATGTATTGGAACGAAATATGAGTGGCAATGTCCAAAAAACGACATCTTCAACGCCTGATATATCCGAGGAGATAATTGTGATCAATAAGGAAGCTACAGCTGAGGCATTGACCGCGCTTACAGCTGGCTTCCCGGCCGATTCTCTCACCGATGAGGAGATTGAATCGAAGGTGGTTCATGTGATCGGGGGCATTGAACAGGTTAATTATATTCTCATTAGAAATCATATTATTACTAAATGGCGAGAGGATGTATCGAGATGGGTTACGAAGGAAATGTTTGTTGATGTGGTTCCTCAGCACTGTCACTCCCTTCTTGAATCAGCTTATAATTACTTGGTCTCGCATGGATATATTAATTTTGGGGTTGCTCAGTCTATCAAGGAGAAGATCTCGGTTGAACCAAGTAAATCGCATGTTATCATCATTGGTGCAGGATTGGCAGGATTGGCTGCAGCAAGGCAGCTGATGCGTTTTGGTTATAAGGTGACTGTCTTAGAGGGAAGAAAGCGTGCTGGAGGAAGGGTTTATACAAAGAAAATGGAAGGCTCAAGTAAGACTGCAGCTGCAGATTTAGGTGGAAGTGTTTTGACCGGGACACTTGGGAATCCACTTGGGATCTTGGCCCGACAATTGTCATATCCACTTCATAAGGTGAGGGATAAGTGCCCACTTTATAAGATCAGTGGGTTGCCTGTTGATCCAGATATGGATGCAAAGGTTGAAGCCTCTTTCAATCAACTTTTAGATAAATCAAGTAGACTTAGGCAGTTGATGGGGGATGTTTCCACAGATATTTCTCTTGGAGCAGCTATGGATACTTTCAAAGATGTGAATGGGGATGCTGTGTCGGATGAAGAGATGCAGTTGTTTAATTGGCATCTTGCTAATTTGGAATATGCGAATGCTGGTTTGATTTCTAAGCTCTCTCTTGCATATTGGGATCAGGATGACCCGTATGACATGGGTGGAGATCATTGCTTCTTGCAGGGAGGAAATGGTAGGCTGGTCCAGGCATTGACCGAAAATGTCCCGACTGTTTATGAGAGGACTGTTAATACCATTCGATATAGCAGTGATGGTGTGCAGGTTGTTGCCGGAAACCAAGTCTTTGAGGGTGATATGGCACTTTGTACTGTGCCACTGGGGGTTCTGAAAGCAGGTTCAATTAAGTTTATTCCTGAGCTGCCTCAAAGAAAACTTGATGCCATAAGGAGGCTGGGTTTTGGTTTGTTGAACAAAGTTGCAATGCTCTTCCCATATGTTTTTTGGGGCTCTGATCTTGATACCTTTGGTCATCTCTGTGAGGATCCTAGCCGCCGAGGGGAATTTTTTTTATTCTACAGCTATGCAACTGTGGCTGGTGGACCTCTTTTAATTGCTTTAGTTGCCGGAGAAGCCGCCCATATGTTTGAGAGCATGCCCCCAACTGATGCTGTGACACGCGTGCTCCAAATTCTCAGGGGTATATATATGTATATATTTGTCTTTGTTCTTATTTGCCCTTAATCTGATCCCACCTTTCTGGGCAGTGCTTGTACACACATATGCATAAGTCCACCACCAAAATGAGTGATTTCATTTTTATCGTTGCTTTGGATAATTCTTTTTCATTTGACGTTTCTCTTGTAAGTGCAAGGTTTAGAAGGTGATTAATTTTGAGTATTAGCAGTTTGGCAGTTGCCTGAAATGCTACCATATGCAATGATGCTTTGTTTCCACCATTTCCGGGTTCAGTTAAAATGATAATAAGAGTATGAATTGATTTAGGGAGCTTCATTTGAAAGCATAGTTCTGTCTTGGCATTAAGTGAGATCATTCTTGATGCTTGGCTTAAGATGATTGTGGTACCAATGATGCATGTAGGAATCTATGAACCACAAGCAATCAATGTTCCAGAGCCTATACAGACTGTTTGTACCAGATGGGGCAGTGATCCGTTCTGTCTAGGATCTTACTCCAATGTGGCTGTCGGTGCTTCTGGTGATGACTATGACATACTTGCAGAGAGTGTTGGAGATGGAAGGCTATTTTTTGCTGGGGAGGCTACCACTAGGCGCTACCCTGCAACCATGCATGGAGCCTTTCTTAGCGGGCTTAGAGAAGCTGCTAACATGGCAAACTATGCTAATGTCCATGCCTTAAAACCAAGGGTTGACAGGAAATCCTCAAAAAATCTGCATTCTTCTGCTTCTCTTCTTGCAGATTTATTCAGGGAGCCTGATCTGGAATTCGGCTGCTTTTCGATCATATATGTTAAGAACGATAGTGATCCCAAGTCAAGTGCTATTCTAAGGGTTATTTTTAATGAGCAACCTAAGAAGGGTGATGAGGGATACTCAAATAAAATACTCTTTCAGCAGCTGCAGGCACATTTTGATCAGCAACAACAGATTCATGTCTACGCATTGTTATCTAGAGAGCAGGCTTTGGAGCTGAGAGAGGTTCGGGGGGGTAATGATATGAGGCTGAATTACCTCAGTGAAAAACTTGGGGTTAAGCTGGTTGGAAGAAAAGGGTTGGGGCCGAATGCAGATGCTGTTATTGCATCCATAAAGGCTGAAAGAGGGAGTAGAAAACGCTCTCCAACGTCTTTGGCTATTAAGTCAGGTATGCTTGAAAACCTGATTTGAAGAATCACTTCTTCATTTGGTTTCAGGTGCATCATGTAGGAGTCTGGAGTCCTATGTAATACATTTTTTCCTTCCTTTTGTTGCAAAATAGGAATATCAAAGCCAAAACCTGGTACTGGTAGGCCAAGAATGATCAGGTATCAGTTGAAGATTTCCTTTATAATATAAATCATCTGTCTTTTAATATTTGGATAATGTTTGCAGACGGGCTAAAGTTGTGAGAAATGGTAGTGGTTTGATGCCTCCAAAGGTTGTGGGAAAGATCCGTCCCTTGGGGCCTCAATTTGCAGAAAGCAGCAATGACTTAAGTACTCCACAGAGAGTTCATGAAAATACTTTGGCCGCCTCTTCTGAACCAGCTACAAGGAGCCATGGGTTGATATCTTCTTCTGTGACAGCCAGTAGCAACAACCCCCCAGTGCATCCTACACAGAAAGCCAGTGGGGGCAAGATGATTCCTACTAATATTAATGTTGCTGTTGATAGAACTGTGTTGCCCATTCCTGCTCTAGATGGAGACAACACGAGGCTGGGTGGGGAATCATTAGATAACATTACAGGGTCGTCCTGATCCAAAAACTGATCAGGTATGTTATTTTTGATTCTTTCCTTCTCGTCAAATTTTTATTGGGCCTGGGCCTTGGACTCTGTAGTGGAGCAAAAGGTAGAACACGTTCAAGCTAGGTACTAGACTTAATGTACAATAACTTGCATGTGCGTTCTGAAATCTTAGACGCCCCTCACAATTGAGCTCGTCAAATCCTGCTAATCTTTGCACCAGGCAACAGTATCCTCATTAGAATTGGGCTGGGGTCTTAATCTGTCCTATTAGGACTGTATCCTTATGGGTACACAATATGCTGTATTTTTATTACGTGTGTTAACAAAATTTTCTCCAAGGCTACAACTTGCAAATACAAGCCTGTAATCTTCATGTTGTTCTGATACCATGTAACACCTCTCGTTAGGCCTGGCCATGCATTCGATAAATCTTCTTGTATTTTGTTTACCTCTGTTCAAGTAGCATGGGGTGACCGAGTATAGGCCTATAGTGCTATATGTCATTTATATGTTTTCGTTTACTATTGTTCTCCTCTTTATTAGCAAGTAATTCTACAATTATTGTTGATGTACTGTTAGTTGATTGAGGAGGTATACTGTCACTGCTTAGTAAAAAAAATCTCCCAGGATCCTTCCCAAAGAATACACTGATTGTAATCTTGTAGCTCAGGAAATTATTCTGCAAGATCAAGCATTGCCTCGCTTCTAGAAATGTGAAACTACTGTCATCAATCCCTGAAGCAATTTGCATTTACGAGGGGATTACATTTGCAGATTCCTGCATTCAGGTGGAGTTGTCGGTGAATGTCTAACCGTACCCATCATTCCAATTTTGAAGACACTGATGTCCATGTCCTTTTCTTAGTGCTGTTCCGCTGAAGATTGAAAAATAATGAGTCTTGGATGCGGTGTACTGATTTTTGGTCTGAGAAATTTTGATAGTAATGTTGATGTCAGTGCTTTGGTGCAGTAGTTTATGTTGTTATAGTCTTGTAGAGCTTCATAGGACTCCTGATAAGAATGTCCTTTATAACGATTGGTTATAGGATATAGTTAGGTATTTCATCCATTTTTTTTACAATGGTGAGACGGAACATATTCGTTTCTCTAAAGTTGCTGCCTGTATAGAGATCACAATCTGTAATTTTTGTAGCCAGGAAGATTTTTCAGTAATACACTTTATTTTGGAATTAATATTATTACACTGTATATATCTCGTGCTTCACTCATTGAAACTGAACTTGCCATAAGCAAATCAAAGGGATGGTTTGCCACGTTTAGATTTCCAGTGATGACACCTATGCACGATCAGTTTTTTTTCTGACTCGTATCGCCATTTCTTTCAATCACTCTTCTAGTCTAGGTCCTCTATCAGCCTTGAATTCCTTATCAGAAGCAGATGGTCGATGATGGCTTTGCAGCTTAGAATCAGGGAGCATATAGTCATCTCCCATTCCAACTGCAGTATTTCCGGAACTTTTGCTCGGTTCTTCATATTGTAAGTTCAAAACAGTCGCCCGACCTGAAGCTAGTAGCCTTAAATCAGGCAAAGAAGGTACCATCCCTCCTCTGGTCTTAAAATCCAACTGCGTCCACTTAAGATTTCCAGTCTTTCGTTTAGCAGACATGACAGCACTAGAAAAATAATTTTCAGTCCTCTCAACATCATCCTGGACATTAGCACCATGGCCCCAGGCACTCAATCCTCCCCAGAAACCGGCCTTTCCAAGCTGGAAGGTCGAATTCAATGACCGAACCAGGTTTGAGGGATGAATGAAGCCCCGAATTGGTTCTTTATTCGATGTAAGCTCCAGGGTTTTCTTAATCTCCGCAATCATCTCGTCAGCAATAGGGAAGCCGTATTCTTTTATCGATCCCAGCATATCAATGGAGTCTTCAAGGTCTTCAGTCTGTAGGGTTATTTGATGCAACATGTCTGATAAATCGTTCTTTCGATCGATGATGTTCGGCACTGCTTTCTGAGCATGCTGTTGGATATAGTATAATCCAGCTGAAGGTTCGTTTGCCAAATATTTAATCATTTCTACCAAGATTTCACTTATCTCCACAAAGCATTCATCAGTGGAGAATTCAAACATCTTCATGAAACATGAAAGTAGTTCATCACCGGTAGCTTCAGAATGCAACAACACAGCCTACCTTATAAACCTGCGTACAGAGATGAGAGATCTAATCCTGACCTCAACTGACACAATCAGAAAAAGTTTAACATGATTTATTATAGGTTGAACAGCATAAACTTTCTTGATGCAGTACGGCAGTCCCATAAAATGTATCAAATTCAACGAATAATGATTAAGTTCAATGAAGAACACAAATCCTATAGTCTCGAAATGAAAGCACAGTTCATTATTCCACGAAATCGAGGTTCATAATCACGTGCTTTGAATCTGAAAGTAAAAGAAAAGGCAAATGAGATACATGAGTATGGTTTACTTACAGAAAAACCTAACGACAAGAACCACACGCATTCTTGTTCTCATAAATCAGGAAGGTTCGTTGCTCAGATAAGTGGCTGTTTCTTTCTGTTGAAGACGTAGAATGGTGTGAGCTGTGAGGGTAGCTACGGGCAGGGGATCTCTCTCTCTCTCTCTCTTTTTCATCCCCCCTCCTCCACTGCTGGATCTCGTTTTCTGAAAATGTCAAATAAGCGGATCTGCTCCGGCCTCCGTTGGACCGTATCCATCTCGGTTGACCAGAAAATTCTGTTTCCTTTCCGTACTTCTCTATTCACGTGTACTCGGATGGTTTTAAAGGGGAAAATCCCGATACGGAACGTTTGTCCGATAACCGAAATTTGTATGGTAGGCACTAGGCAGTAGTTAAATTGTTTATATGATTGACATATTTTTGCTCACCCTCAATATGAAGCCTTATATTATTTAGAATGTAATGATAAGATTTGTTATGACATTACTTAAAATAGTAATGAATGAAAAATTAAGCTTATAACTTCCATATTATTAGTTGAATTACCTCCATATCATCCCTGATTGTTCATTTCTTTTTTGTTTGTGTGTGTGTAAATATAATTAGTTTTTTTTTTAATATTCTAGGTTCATGCCAACTTTTGCTCTACTCAGGACCAAACGGTCAGCTCTAAAATTGATAAGCTTATTTTCTACATTTCACTTAAATATTTGTGTGAACAACTATCACGATAATCTTCGTCTTTACTCATAATTTTTCCATCCCATTTTCTTATTTTTCCTCTTTATTTTTTCTTTCACCTTAAATTTTTTGAGCACCAAGCAGGGCCATAATGGTAGCAGCTAAATACGAATGCTTTGGTTAGTGCCTTTAAATATTTGAACCAAGAATCAAGATTTTGAAGTATGTGACCTTTATTCCTGTCCTGATTTTGCCCCTACTCTTTTGAAGAACTAGATGTTGGTAAATTAGTAGGCATATGCCGCAATATATGACCGAAATGAATATGAAGAAATAAATATTTAATGTTTGATGTTGGATCGTGAAATACTTCACTACCCTGAAATGAAATTTGATCGAACTTCGGTACAAATCTCTTCTCAGTTGGTTCACTTTCAAGGTTAACACAATGTCTATGATCTAGTGCACTTGTGATAAGAAGAATAGAAAATGCAGATACGATGTCTAGTAATTTTGTGTAGATCAAAGAGAGAGAGCCATAGGGAAATTCAAGAATACTTAGGTTATTTAATGTGCCAAAAATGCTCAATAATAGTTAAGAAATAGAAAAATCATGGAAGAGTGGAACATTTTCCACTCCGCATATGAACAAAAAAATCGGAGGAAAAAAAATCAATAATAGCAGCAAAAACATAACTGAAGAAGACCGAGCAGAATGTTCAAAATAGTTTAAAATTTTAGCAAAAAGAAAGTAAGGTCTGTCTGGATTTATGACACACCTAGGCTAGGCTAGGACCTCATAGGAGGGGCGGCGGTGTGCGAGCGCTTGTGTGGTATATAGTCCAATCCACTTGCCACATAAAATAACCCAAACTAGTAATTCAAACAACCCATTTGGTAATGAAGTATAAAAGTTGATAGAAACACAACTCGCCCACCAATATTGGGCAAGAAAAATAAGCAAATAATAGGTTGATGTTCTCCACTGCTCCAACAACAATCCCCCACTAATGGTAAAACAGGAAGAAAAATATAAAATATCTAGGCAAAGAGGGAATAAAACTTAAGTATTAATGTCATCAGGATTGAATTGATATATAGTGAAATGAGGCATTAATTGTTTCTAAGAAGTGAATGAATCTTGAACTACCTTGACAACAACTAGGACCCCCCACAACAGATGTCTTACATTAAAAAAATAAATATTTTGCAAAAATAAAGAATCACTTTTAATGGTCATATGCATACCTTCGGTGTTCATGAGGGTTCTAGAAAGATAACCTTAGTTTTTCATAGGAGGAAGCTCCACCTTCACACTCATCTATATGAATTCATTAAGTGCATCTCACAAGTACTACCATATAAGGCTATGGATTCATTAAGAGTATAACAATGCTCATCCTTCATTATGTTTAGTAGTAAGTTCATTAAGTTTGTCTTACTAGGATCATCCAAAATAGGGCTATGAATTCATTTAAAGACTAAATTTTGCCTAATAAAGCATTATCACCTGCCATATGGATGTGAATGTAGTGAAATAGAGTAATCATATGGCTTCATTTGACCACAATTGATATCCACCATATTTTCCTTAACTCAAAGGCTTAAGCCCCACCCCTCTCAATGATTCAAGGATAACTCTCATCGTTAGACCTTTTATAAGAGGATCTGTCATATTTCTCTCTGATATGGCAAACTCTAAGGAAATGGTGTTCTTCAATATTTCTCTTACAAAATTGTGTCTCAAATGAATGTGTCACCTTTTACCATTATACACACTATTCTTAGCAACACAAATAGATGCATGTGAATCACCATGTAAGCAAACCAACATGTTTGGTTTCCTCCACAATTGCACACCGACCAATAGGCTCCTAAACCATTCTTTCTCTTGACCAGCTAACTCAAGGGCAATAAACTCGGATTCCATTGTAGATCGAGCAATAGAATTTTGCTTAGAAAACTTCTATGACACAACTCCTCATCCTAGTGTGAAAACATATCCATTGGTGGAACTAATCTCATCATTATATGAAATCTAATTAGTATAAGTAAATCCTTCTAATATAGTAAGAAATTTACAAAAATACAAACAACAATCCTTAGTACCCTTAAGGTATCTAAGTAAATAACAAAGTCTAGTCTAATGATCTTTATTTGGGTTGTGTGTATACTGACTTAGTTTACTCACACCATATGCAATGTCAGGTCTAGTAAAGTTTATGAGGAACATCACACTACTTTTGATTTTAGCATATTCTTCCTAAGAAACACTAGAAACTTGGTTCTTTTTCAAATGAATGATAGGGTTATAGGGAGTTATATATAAGAAATTCATCATGATAATCAAGATTTTCTAATATCTTATCAACATGGTGTAACTTATTCAAGGAAAAACCATTCTTAGTTTTTTAATTTATTTTAATATGAAGAAATCCATTATCTTCCCTTAGATCTTTCATATCAAAGTGACAAGAAAAAAATTATTTGCTCTCATTGACCACAGTCACATTAGAACTAAAAATTACCATGTCATCAACATACAAACATATAATCACACAATCACATCCAAACATCTTAGATTTAACTCAAGAATAAGATCCATTTATCATATAACCATTGCTCACTAAAGTTTGGTCAAATTTTTCATACCATTGTTTAGGAGCTTATTTAAGGCCATAAAATGACTTTCTCAATCTACACTTTGTTCTTCTAACCTTCAACCACATAGCCCTTGGGATGCTCCATATAAATATCCACACAGTTTTAACATCCATTTGATGAACTACATGTCCATGGATATCAGGCAAGGTGACTAAAGAATTTATAGTGCAATATTTGTTATAGGAGAATAAGTATCAAAAAAGTCAACCTCTTTCTTTTGTTTAGAGTTGATGGCTACCAAATGAGCCTTAAATTTATCTATGGTTTTGTCGGTTCTCAATTTCTTTTTAAAGACCCATTTACATTTAATTAGTTTACTTCCTCTTGGCATGTTAACTAAATCCTATGTGTGATTATACATTATTGAATCTAACTCATTTTTAATTATATTTTTCTTTTTATATAAATTAGCATTAACTAAAGTTACTTCTTTCATTATATGATTTAGGATCCTCTTTACTAAAAAAGGAAGACACAAAGTCCTCATTGAATCTATCTACATCATCATTCTCAATACAAAAAAGTAGTCATAAAATTTGGTCCAAAACTAGTTTCTATCCCATGTCTTTTTCTTCTCCTAGGTTCACTAGCAACATCATCATTTATAGCAACGGAGGGAGAATACATAGTCAAAGGCATAGGAACAACATTCAAATAACTAACAATATCATATGCATTCTTTCTCATAGGAAACACATTTTTAAAGAACTCTACATTTCTAGATTCACAAATAGAATGATCACTTAAGCATAAGAATCTATAAGCAACACTATTCTGAGCATAACCTATTTTTTCTTTCAGTTACATGATTTTGTTGCGGGGTATAAGGGACACTAGTCACATGAATAATACCATGACTATCATAACATTTATTTAGGAAGCTAGTTTCATATTTGCCACCCCTTTCATACCTAAGTCTCTTTATCTTATGGTCTAAGTAGTTCTTGACTTCAGCTTTATATTTTAAGAACATACCATTTACCTCTTCTACTTTTGGTGTTCTTAAAATCCGCTAGGTTCGTATGGACCAATTCAAGTAGCTCAATTATTCTATTTGTGGCATATTTAAACAACTTTTTAGCAAAATTATATTCCACACAAATATAACACTTCTCATAATTAGTATTTGCCACATTAAGTTATTTCAAACTTTTAAGTTTGTTTAAGAAAGCTATTTTCACATGCACTAGCTTAGCACACCAAATATTAACAGACTCACAAAAATAAGCAAAACCAACATAATTCATTTTATTCAAATCAAATAAAATAGTGTTTAGTATAAATAGATAATCGACTAGATACCCCATTCCCACAAATACCCCATTTTTAGTTATTACTACTTTATTAGCGTCAAATATGAGTTTCATGCCAGCTCTATTTAACAAAAAAAAAGAAATTAAGATTCTACATAGGGAATGTACATAGTAAACATTACTCAATGATAGTTCTTTTTAAAAGAATGTTTCAGTAGAACCTTTCCTTTGCCAAGAACTGCTTGGTCTCCCATGTATACCAGCTCTCCCTGATTAGCACCCTCAAACTGGATGAACATCTCTTTACTAGTAGATAGATGCTTTGAAACACCTATGTATAGAATCCAATTTGTCTTGTTGTTTACTAAGTTGACTTCCACCACAACAGCTATCACATCCTCATCTTTAATAACATTCACCTAAGAAGTTGTAGGTGCATGTGCTTGTTGAGTCTAACTTCCTTGACCTTGCCTCTTGTAACACTAGTATGACTTATGACATATCTTCCCACAAACATAGCAGATTACTTTATTCTTCTGGATCTATTCCCTTTTTTTTGAAGTTTGATGGATTCTTTTATTGTCCCCTCTTATGAGGCATCTTTCCCTTTCCTTTAAACATGTATTTATTAGCACTAGAGACAACTAGGTTAGCATAAATAGAGCTAACAACATAAGAAACACACTTGTCTTTTAGTCAATTAACCTCTTTAATCCTTATGTGGTTAATCAACTCTAATAGAGTTATAATTCTTTTCTTATACTTCAAGTGGTTATGGTAATCATTCCAAGAAGTTGGAAACTTCTCTTGCAAAACATTATCTAGGAATGTTTCACATATCTTCATCCCCTTAGCTATGACATTGGCAATCAAGTTCTCAAACTCGTGCACTTGCTTCATAATGGGCTTGTTATCGACCATTTAAAGTCTAAAGAAGTTACCTACCATATATATCTTCATACCAACTTCATCAGATTCATAGCACTTCTTTAATGAATCCCAAATCTCCTTAGCATAACTCACATCAAAGTAACTATTGAACACCTTTTTTGTCATATGAGATAAAAAGTGGCCTCGTACAGTCTTATAGTCCCTATCATACTTCTCCTCATCAACCTTATCCAATATCTTTGTTATAGGAGTGATCGGAGTGGCAGTGGAAGTGGCTGCAAAAACTTCTTTGGTAACTAGATTAGTGAGCAAAACATAATAAATATCAAGAGCTTTGAATAAAATCAGCATCCTTTAAGACCATCTATTGTAATTAGTACCATCTAAAGGCTCAACCTTTGACATATCTGGAATGACTATGGAAATAGTAGCAACAACCATAGCACATTTGAGAAGACATTTGATAGGTAACAAAGCACATCAATATTGACTAGTAATATTCAAATAGCAAAAATGGCTATATATTAAATTTGAGTTGGATCACAAACTTGAACAACCAAAGCAACATAATTTCTAACCCAAAAAATTTGGAATATCAACACATAATTAAATGACAAACCCAAAATTGAATATACCACAAGTTCTAATTCAAAATCGGAGCAGCAACAAACGATTACCCAACAGTAGCAATAAACCGAACGTAAGATGCTACATATACTACTAAACTTTCACTTTATATTATTGGTAAATTAGTGCACATACACAACAATATATCATTTTAATAAATAAGAAGAAATAAATACTTATTGTTTGATGTTGTGTCGTAAAATACTTCATCCCCTGAAGTGAAATTTGGTCGAACTTTGGTACAAATCCATTCTTAGCTAGTTTACCCCAAGGTTAACACAACGCCTCTGATCCTGTTCACTCATGATAAGAGGAATGAAAAATGCATATACAATGCCCATTAATTTTGCATAGATCAAAGAGAAAGAGAGCTAGAGAGAAATTCAAGAATACTTGGGTTTTTTATGTACTGAACAAATTATCAATAATAGTTAAAAAATAGAAAAATTGTGGAAGGGTGGAATGCCCTTCACTCCACATGCAAAAAAAAAAAACTCAAAGGAAAAAACAATGATAGAAATAAAAACGCAGTTGAAGAAGATCGAGCAAAATTTTCAAAACAGTTTGAAATTTCAGTGAAAACAAAATAGGGCTTGTCTGGATCAATAACATACCCATGCCCTGCCTGAATCTAATGGGAGGGCGGTGGCATTTGAGCACATGTGTGTTATATAGTCTATCCCATTATCCATGTAAAAAAAACCAAAATTAGTAATTCAAACAACCTATTTGGTATGAAAGTATAAAATTTATGAGAAACACAACTTGCTCATCAATGTGGGACAAGAAAAATAAGAAAATAGTAGCTTGATATTCTGCCATTGCTTTAACACTAAAATCTACTTTTTTTTGCAGCTCTTGATCCCAACATGGTTGCCAAACCACTGCAAGATTTGATAGAAGATATCATGGGAGAAGATTGTGAGATATTGGTAAGCTATATTCTTATTACAAGGGTTGATAGACTAGTTCATCAATGGCAAACAATGTATTATTTAACCTTAGTTTTGTTTTATGTTTTGCTTGTACACCTTGCGTGGGGGGCATAAAGCAAAGTTCTGGCAATTAATAAGTGGATATCATATCTTGAACGTGAAAAAAAAACCCCCATTTCTTGTTATAATTAAAGCAAAATGACTTGAATTTTCTCACTATAATGGGGTTTCAAACTCTCAAAATTAGAATTAGAATAGTATGAAAGAGATGTTGAATTTCAGCCACTGATTATTTTAACATAACTTTGAATAATATCTGAGAGAATTTTTAAAAGAAAGATTACAACAAGAATCAAAACCAATAAGAACAAGAAGATGAATCGGAACGTTGTTGCTCTAGTAGAATGCTAAGCAACTTAAGGCTCTAGTAAAATAATTATTTGCAATCTATTCATTTCTTCTGTGTAAACCCTTTTCCCACCAACCGAGCCTTGAACCTTGGTGCCTCACCTTCATTGCTACCTTTGAATTTCACTTACTAAATTTCAGCCACTGATTCTATCAAACTTATCATCATCAAAGCATGTGGATTCCATCTTTTAGAGTCAATGCTCTAATACCACTTATTGAATTTCAGCCACTGATTATGTTAACACAACTTTGGATAAGATATGGGAGAATTCTTAAAAGAAAGATTGCAATAAGAACTAAAACCAATAAAAACAAGAAGATGAATCGGTGCGTTGCTCTCAAGCAGAATGCTAAGCAACTTAAGGTTTTGCTTTATAAAGTATTCACACACGCAATTTGTGATTTTTTCCCTCTTATATCACCATTACTTCATATATTAGAGTATTTATAGGTAGACAAGTAAATAAATAGTTAAACACTAATTAAAAAGTTAGCTAACATAACCAGATTGTTAATAAACATAACAACTAGTCTAATAACAACTTACTACTACTCCTAATACACGTGTGTAACACTTAAACGACAATACACCAGTTATGTTCAGCCTTATCATTATCTACTTTGACTTCAACTTTTGTACACATTCAAAATCTTCATACCACAACGAATCTTGGCTTTAGGAAGTGCTTTAGTCATTAGGTCTGCAACATTGTCTTTAGTATGAACTTTCTTAAGCCGAACTTTACCTCCCATCATGACCTCTCTCATAAAATGCAACCTTACATCAAGGTGTTTTGTTCTTTTCTAAAAAGTTGGATTTTTATAAATTAAACTTTGGTTATCGCACCACACAGTCAAAAACATCTGAGGCGCTTCTACCTCCTACAATAATCCTTTAAGCCACATTGATTCCTTAATAGCTTTAGCATTAGCAATTTACTCTACCTTTGTATTAGAAAGAGATACTACCTTTTGCAAAGTAGCCTTCCAACTTACTATACAACCATTAACTAGAAACAAATATGCTGACTAAGATCTCCTAGTATCCTTATCTCCATTAAATTATGAATTTGTCTATCCTTTCAACTATAAAGAAGTTGAACTATCAGCATCATACACCAGTCCCAAGTCTCTAGTTCCTTTTATCTCATTACCCACTTTACAGCCTCCTAGTGCTCCTATTCTGGATTACTCATAAAATGACCAAACTTACTATATAGCACAAGTTAGGTCTTGTGGCAACCATTAGATACATATGACTACCTGTAGCACTTGAGTATGGAACTTTACTCATTTGTTTCTTTTCGAAATAAGTAACTAGACAACACTTCTTTGATAGCTGGATATGTGTAGCTATAAGTGTTCCAACCTCTTTTGCATCATTAACTCTAAACCTAGCTAACACCTTGTCAATGTATGTGGTTTGTGACAACACCAGCCTTATATTGATTCTATCCCTCTAGATTGAAACACCTAGTGTGGGCGTAGCTTGCACGTAATTTAAACCCTCTTATTGACAATTATAGTATTGGTAAATAAGAGTATCGTCTTATACTAGGAATTGAGATGACTCACCTATATTTAACTAGCTCAAAAATAATAAAAATAAAACCCTAAATCACACAAGATAAATAAATAAGAAAAATACTAACGGGGGTTTTAAAAATAGAAAAATAGAAAAAAATAAAATAATAAAAATAATGAATAGCCGTAAATATGATAAGTATGTTAGGAAAATCAAAATATACCACTAGATTAGATCAAAATATAATAATAATAATAATAATAATAATAATAATAATAATAATAATAATAATAATAATAATAATAATAATAATTTCTAAGTTAATATTTAATCATGAGAAAGAGATTGACCAAGTTGTACACCAAAAGCATGTTTATACACATTATATTAATTTCCTAAATTAATTAATACAACAAAGTGCCAGTATTAATCCAATTAAATAATAGCAGTATAGTAGCAATAAGCAACTTCTATATTTAACTAGATTTAATGTATTTAGTATAATTAGAAGGATGTCAATCAAAGTACCCAAACTAGTACACTAAGCATGTCTAGTTATAATTTCCTTCGTTGACCCACACGTATCTAAACATTTTATTACTTCAATTAGAATCACAAAACTATTAGGTGAATTGTTATCTAACCTAGTTGTAATTTATACATATAAATTCTAGCATATTTATATGGTCACCTAGTAGGTAAATAATCCTACATACTATCACTATAAGGAAATTAGAATAAGGCATACACCATATAAATTATATTTGACAGAAATATATATATAATATATAAACGATAGCAATTGAAATAGAATAAAAGAATATTCTCACGAAACAAAGAAAAATAAAATCATATCTTAAACCATAATCTAGGGTTTCAGTCTATTCCCTAGTAATACATAATCAACCAACTATAATTATCGAATTAATTACATAGAAATATGTATCCAAAAATATAAATTAAAAATAGAGAAATAAATAACCAAAATTAATTATAGATGAAAAATTAAAATTTATTCAGATGAAAAAGTAATTAATTTCATTTAAAGTAATTTTTTTGGGTAAATTTTTCCCTTATTTCTCTCTTCTCTCCGCAACCTTTATTTTTGTGCACAATTTCTTTTCCTTTTTCCTTGCGGCTGATGTGTTGAACTACAGCCATGCCTGACATTGTCTTCTACCTCTTTGCTGCTTCTTTCTGATTTTTCTTTTATTTATATAGCCATTGTTTTCTTTTCTTTTTTGTTCTTGTTTTTTTTACGACCACGCATTCTTGATCCTCTCTTGCCTCACGCTCACATCATCCTTCTCTCTTTTTTTCCTTCTCATATCACTGTTCTTTTTTTTCTTTTCTGTGCAGCCTTTGACTCCTCTCCTTATAATGATTGAAATGCCCTAAAACCCTAATTTTAGAAATTTTGGCAAAATAAGGATTTAATAGGAAAATTAATTAAATTAATTATTTTTATTAAAATAAAATGGAATTAATTTGGGATAATCAGGAAGAAAATAATGAATATTTTAATTAGGAAAAATTTGGGTGTTTTGCTAATTAAAACGAAATTTAGGAAAAACCTTTCAAAAATCTTAAATTAGCCTAAAAGGAAAATAAATATTATTATATTTCAATATTATTATTTTTTAAATATCCCAAAATATCAAAACATTCAAAATACCCCAACCAACCTATTTTTCCTTTCCTTTTTCTTTCTTCCTCCCCTTTCTTCTTCTCTTCTTCTTTCTTTTCCCCTGAATTAGGCCTGTTTTCTTACGGCCCAATTCCCCTATCCTTTTCTTCTTTTGCGCGGCCCGCCTTGGTATGCAGCATTTTGGCCTCCTTTTTTTTTTTACCTTCCATCGCTTGGCCAGTTTTCCCTTTTTTTCTTTCTTTTCTTTTCTTTTCTTCCTTGACCGCCGGTCCACGCACCCTTCTTCGTCTTCCTTCCCCTTTACAACCTACAACTCCTCCTCTTACTTGCATCTGGTTTTTTCACCACCGATCACGCCACTGATTGGCCATTTCTCCCCTCTCTCTCCCCTACTGACTCGCCTATCATTCAACTCAACCAACCAACCCTTCCTTCTCCCGCAAGACCCCCTTTTTCCTGTGTAACCACCCTCTGCGACGTTTGATTTGCGACGACATACCGTCGCTGGTCGGTGCCCTCACCTACCTTTCCTATTCTCCCGTCAACCTTCTAACCTTATCCTTTCCTTTAGCCCTATTACTACCCCCATAACCAACCTAGACTAGAGCTTTTTCCCGCAACCTAGAAAACTTCTCCTGTGCACCACCACCCTTTTAGAAACCATTGTCGTCGCCATCGTCCAACGCTGTCATTCGAACCACCCACAACACCACTCCCTTCACCACCCTCTACCTAACTACACCACTCTCCTTCCTTGATTTTCCCTACACGACCCACCTTAGTCATGCAAATTAACCTTCTCGACCAGCCATTCCTTCCACCTCTGCCGCCCTTCGCACCACCATTAGCTACCACTTCCACCGTAACCACCACCTCCCACACCTCCCAAACTACTCTGCAGACTTTCCTCTACCTCCCCTACCCTTCTTTTCCTTTTCCTACCTCTCCTCCTCCCTTTCTCCATTTCCTCCACTTTCGGCCACCACAACCTTAGCCGTGCCACACAACCTTTGGCCGCACCACCACCTTCATTCCACCCCTCTCCATCTAGACAACCATCAATACCCAAACTTCCACCCTCCTTCTCCCTCTCCTTTTGCCAGAACTTTATTATATCTCTTTTCTTCTCTTTTACCGGCCAACCTTGCCGCCACCTTACACTACTGCAGGTGCCGCTAGTCACCACTAACCCAAGGTGGTACCCTAAATTCACTCAACCCTTAAACCCTAATTATGCAAGCTTTATTTATTTAATTTTATTATATTTCTATTATTCGAGTGTTATTATGTATTATTATTATTATTATTATTATTATTATTATTATTATTATTTATATATATAGGGCCGAGACCCTATTATGTCACTATTTTGATGATTATTATTATTAATATTAATTCAATGTAGGGTCGAAACCCTACTCCACATTATTTTTGATTAATACCATTATTATTATTATTATTATTATTATTATTATTTTCATTATTATTATTATTATTGTTATTATTATTATTATTATTTTTGTGAAGGGTCGAAGCCCTTATTTCATAATTATTTTAAATTATGTCATTTTCATTATTATTATTATTTTTGTTATTATTATTTTTCTTTTCAATAATAATAATAATAATATTTTATTCTTATTTTTATTATTATTAGTATTATTTTTAGTATCATTATTATTATTAGGGTAAAATCTTCAAACCTTATATTATCACCTTTTTCCAATATTACTATTATTACTATTATCCTTAACAATATCAATATTTAGTTAGTGTTACTATTATTATATTATTATTTTATCTATAACCCTAATCTTTGAATAAATTAGGAATTAATAGTATTTTTGGTAGGAGGGAATCTGATCCTTAGTTTTTCCCTCTTATAGGAGAGACTAATCAAAACCCTAAGGAGGCATAGGAGTATGCTCCAAGACCGGTGTCATATTAGGTAAGGGTGTAGCTAAGGCCTTATGTATGTAATGTGTTTTGTATGCCTTGTATGCTATGTGCCATGATATGTGATGTATCTTATGTGTATTGTTATAACTATTTTATGTGTAGTGTGGCTTGGAGTTGAGGTATGTTCATGTGTTATCTTATGGCATGTGTATAATCTATTTATGTTGTGATTATGATGCGATATGATGTGGCCCTTTAGGACATGCATGCTAGGTTATATAATGTGATGATATCGGGTGAAAGGATGAAAAAGGAAAATGAGAAAATAAGTTGACCAAAGGAGAATAAGTTGACCAAGGGATGTGGATTTGACCTAAATGTTGCTTGACCATGTATGGAGGAATCAAGGGTTTTGCATGGGAGAATATAGGGTTTTGCATGGGAGAGTATAGGGTTTTGCATGGGAGAATCTAGGGTTGTACATGGGAGAATCTAAGTACATATGGAAGAATCTAAGGTTTGCTTGGGAGAATCTGGGGTTTTGCATGGGAGAATCAAGGGTCGTGCATGGGTGAATCTATGTTCATATGGAAGAATCTAGGGTTTGCATGGGAGAATCTAGGGTTTTGCATGGGAGAATCTGGGGTTGTACATGGGAGAATCTAAGTACATATGGAAGAATCTAGGGTTTCACGTGGGAGTTTTAGGGATTTGCATGGAAAAGTTTGATGGGTTGCACGGGATGTATAAAGTCTACATGGGAGTGAATTTTACATATAGAAAGTTGATTTGGGGTGTGAGGAAGGTAATGGAAGAGTTTTTTGGGTGTTCGAACGCTTTGGATGAAAAATAGTACGTGGGACAGTATAAGGGTACATAGGAGGCTGAGCTAGGGTTTGGTGTGGCTACTTAGGGTTTCGTGATCATACGTGCACTTAGGGAGTAAAGTGTGACGATGAGGGTGAAATCTAATGGTTGTGATGTGTGGAGTGTTAAAATGATTTGGGTTGTGTGAGGGGGAGTAGGATGGGCCACATAGGCCTAAATTAGGGTTTTTGGGAAAAACCTAGAGTGAGGCAGTGAGTGGACTGGAGGTGAAAAGTAGTGGGCCTTGACCCACATACATAGGAGATGGGCTCTAGTGTGAGTTAGGGTAAGGAGGAAAGGATGCTAGGTCAAGAGAGAAGGTGCATGATTCTTATGATGTAGGATGGGTCCTTTTAGAGGATAAGTGCTGAGGGAGTTAGTCATGCATGTCCAGGGTGAAACTTCTGAATAAGACACTGTAAGACATCAATCATGTAAAGTGGAAGATTATTAAGCCGAGCCTAAACCGATCCACCGATAAGTAATAGTGGTTAGGGCGTCTCGCCCTATAAGTGTTCGATCCACCGACTATAATAGTGGTTAGGTGCATTTTGTCCTATATGTGACCGCTCCACCGGCTAGAATAGTGGGGGATCGCGAGCTCAATAAAACAAATCCTGAGTTTGCTAAGATACATAAAAGACACTAAGTACTTATAGTGGAACACCATGCGAGTAGGAGTCAAATTGATCCACCAGTAAGAAATAGTGCTTAGGGCGTCTTGTCCTATATGTGACCGATCCACCGGCTATAATAGTGGTTAGGTGCATGTTGCCCTATATGTGACCGATCCACCGGCTATAATAGTGGGGTTTTCGTACTCGCATGGATTGATAAAAGGCATGGTGTGAAATGAGTTCTGATAAGAGATTAATTAATTTATAATTCGGACTATAAATGGGCCTTTATGTATTTACTTGAATGATCGTATGCTATTACGTTATCATGTTGGGCTATATGCTTTTGTATGATAATCTTAGTGCATGGTTACCTTACTCAATACGTATCGTACCAATCACCCTTTTTATGGGTGCTGCTCATTCCCACGAGTAGAAGGCCCTTCTGACTTTGTGCAGGTGGGTGATGCTTATTTTGATGCTTTCGACGTTCATAAGGCATCAAGAGGGGCTGAGTGTTGAGTTCGGACTCGGCATGAAGATCAAGAGTGGTGTGGCGTACTTTCCCTGATATGACTTTCCAGTTCTGTTTTGAGTTTCTTAAATTTATCTTTTACTATTTGTAAACTTATTTCCTCTTAAGAAACTTTAACTATGTACGCTGGTTTGTAACTCTTTGACTTCGCACTCTGAATTCTATCTTATAGTCGTTTAATGCTTATTTGAAGTCTTGTTTAGATTTGATTTATATTGATTATTATTTTCCTTTTAGCCTTAGCACTAGGTACTGGAACGGTCAGAGTGAGCCGGGTTGGTACTAAGTGTGGCGGTAACATCACTAGAATTCACAGGTTTTAATTTAAGTGCTTCCGTTTAAAAAAATAGTGAATTTTTAGGGTGTTACAATGACAAATGCCGCTTTTTCTTTCCTCACTGACTCTCTCTGCGTTTTGTTTCTTCTGCGGCTCCCTAGTCTTCCACTTCTGCCGACTTCTTCGCTGGCTGCTCTTATTTTGTGTGGCAGTGTCTCTACTTTCCTATCTTTATTTTCTCTCCTCCTTTAGCGCTAGCCCTCGATCTTCTGCCGCCTCCTAGATCTTCTACTCTTCCTTTTTTTTTGTCAGCTGGCCTTCGGACCTTTGGTCCCAAGGTCCAACCTCCTCTTCTTCTTTTTCTTCTTTTTTTAAATACTTTACTTACAAATAAAATTATAAATAATTAATAAATAATATTATACTCTAAACTTATTTAATTTATTTCATTTTGGCTTAAATAATAAAATTTATTCAATTATTATTACTTAAGAATAAAATCATAAGTATTCACCTATATTACTTAAATAAAATACTAAAAACTAATTCTATAAGGGTATAAAATATATCAAAATATGAACTCATCAATACCTAGTATTTTGTTTTCATTTCCTAGGATCTTTCATATCAATTTCTTCCTTCAACAAATCTTAAACCCTTTCAATCTCAACTTTACTCTCACTTGCAACCAGCATACCATCCACATAGAGCAACAGAAACACAGTTGCACTTTGACTGCCTTACTTAACATAACACATGTATCTAATTTATGTAATACCCCGTTTTTAGAAACCTTAATTATAATTAATAATTACATCTGATTAATTATAATTATTATTTTAGGAGGTTTAGTATTAAACATATTATTATTATGTGTATTATTATGACGATTTAGATATAAATTTAATCGGGATAAGATTTGATAGAAATTGGACTATTAATTTTTAATCCTAGTTTATACCCATAAATCTTAGCCTAATTATTTTATTAGGAACCCTTGACCCGTAACCTAAAACAAATCCCTAAATTTTATTCCCGATTATTTTATCTTTTCCCTTCTATCAGACCCATCCTAATCCGAATTATTTTTCTAGATTATTTTTCTACCCGATACCCTAATATACTCAAACTAAGCTTTGAATAAAAACAAACTATTTTTTTACTCCACCATTTTACCTTCTAATCTTACCCATTGCTTGTCCCAATTTCCTCCTCCAATCACTCTCCCGGTCTCCCTCATTTCTTTTCCTCGCTCAATCCATCACCTCAACCCATCACCCTTTGCATTATATGCTGATACACGCTACATACACTCATGCACACCTCTATTCCCCTTCTTTACTTTTTTTGTCCCCATCGCCTAATCCCCTTCTGATGAAAGCCCAAATACCCATAGTACCCTTACTAAGAAAATCACCAATTATCCTTTAAAAATAATTAATTATATTCGTATTATTGTCTTGCAGGATAATCAAGAAAATTGACAATCTAAGCCAAGCAAGCGGGGAAAAGGATTCAAGATGGTGCTATCAAAAACGGGATTATGTTGCTGAGAAGACATACTCAAGTTTTAAATTATTAGCAAGAATAATGGCATTATCGCCCAATTAGCAAAATTCTACTATTATTATTATCGTTGTTTTGTTTATTTAGTTTTATCTTGTAATAAGGGTATTAAGCAGCTAGTTAAGTGGGATTTGCCTAATCCATCATTAAACCACCTTCAAATCCCCTACATCAACCTTAATCCTACCATAACCTCAGCCCAAATAAATTACCATACTCTCAGCCCAAATAAAATTGGACACCGAGGCCCATACCGCACCAACAGCCTTTACGCCCTGCCTTCTTTATCAAACCATTCGGTCCAACACCTTCACTCCCGTTCGATCAAAACAACCTTCACTCCTCACGCAGCCCTTCCCGAGTCGTCTCCTTCCTCTAATCTCTCCTTCTTCGTCGACCACCATCAATGGGGATTATCCACCATTAATTCACTCTGCCTGCTCTACCTTTTTGACCGTTACCCAACGTTCGGTTTCCCTTAACCCTGGCTAGTTGCTGCCCTATATAAAGCTTCTATCATGCTGTAAAAGGGACAACTTGGTTCGAATCAATTTCAGCATATGAAATAAAGCTATTTTCTTACGATCTTGCATCGTTTCTTGTCGGTTTCCGGCATTCTTGTTATTCTCGGTTTTGAGGATTTAGATCGGGCAGTCCCGATCACCCTATCCCTACTCCTGTTTGGTTATTTTGTGATTCTTGTGTAAATTTTACTGAACTCCACTTCGAGTTCGTTTCAGCTGGTATTAGAGCGTCGATCTACTTCGCTCACCTCTGAATTAATGTTTTTCTTTTATTTTTATGTCAAAACCATTCGGATCTAGGGTTGTGATAGTGTCGATCTCATGTTAAACTCCTGTCTTTAATTCCCAGTGTCGATGTCGTATTTTGTTTGATTTTTGTCCTGATTTCCAGTCGCAATTTCTGTGTTTCAATTCTATTCTGTTTGAGTCGATCGAATTAATCGTGCATTTCCAGTATCAATTGTATGTGTTTGATTTTCCTGCCGTGTTAAGTTCGAAAGATTGGTGTTTTATTTTAATTTTTCTTTTTTTTTCTGTATTTTCATAGTTGTCTGGTGTCGACCTTTGTTTTGCATTTTTATAATTTTTGCCGTGTTAAATTTTTATTTTATTTTATTTTTTTTTGGTTTGACTGACTTTAAAAAAAAATATTTCTTTCGGAATACCTTTCCCCTAGTGATCCGAACTTGATACCAAAATTAATTTGGTATGCAGAAATGGGGCAGGATAACGGGTATTAGGCGGCGATTCGATATTCCATATCGTTTAAGCCAGTAGCTCGAAAAACCCGCCCTATCAAACAGTCACGGGCTAAAAGCCCAACATTCTAATCACCTACTACGTAAGTCATACCAATCGATCGTAAGACAATTTAATATAGATAAACGGATTAAAATGAATTCACGAACCGGACATGCATTTTCAGGACACATGTCGGAAGGAGCCGATAGTAATCCAAACCCTATTTCCGCACAACTACGTACCCTAATAGAAATACTAGATCGGATTGAACAGACAATTAACAATTCTCCAGAACCTATCCAGTCACCCCAGCCAAACAGATCCAAGGAAATTCCACCCCGAGCCAGATATTCTCTCATCCGACGGCTCATCAGCCCAAGAACATGCTAGGATGGGACATCAACCTCGCCGACATCCAAGACGGTACGATCGGGAGGACCGGAACCTAAATAATATCAAATTAACGATCCCAGCATTTAGTGGAAAAAATGATCCTGACGCATACTTGGATTGGGAAAGAAAAATAGAGTTGGTCTTTGACTGCTACAATTACTCAGATGAAAAAAAGATTAAACTGGCCATTGTTGAGTTCACCGATTATGCCATCAATTGGTGGGATCAACTTATTACTAACCGGCGTCGAAACCATGAGAGACCGGTAAGAGATTGGAACGAGTTCAAAGGACTATTACGACGCAGGTTGTACCTAGCTATTACTATCGAGAACTCTACCAAAAACTACAAAACCTCGTACAAGGCCCTAGGAGCGTTGATGAATATTATAAGGAAATGGAAATCGCAATGATTCGGGCCAACATAATCGAAGATAGAGAGGCGACCATGGCTAGATTCCTTAGTGGGCTTAACAAGGAATTAGCTGATAAACTTGAACTCCAACACTATGTGGATATCGAGGAAATGGTTAACTTAGCTATCAAAATTGAAAAACAGATAAAAAAGGTCAGGACCTTTAAACCCCAACCCAACTTCCAATCCGGCCATTCAAAAAATCATAACTGGAAGCAGCCTCCTAGAAGTGAAGAAAGACCGAGAGTTCAATTCGAAAATAAGGCAATCCCTCTTAAGGACAAGGGTAAGGAACATACAAGTGGTAATCCTAGCAATGGACGTTCAAGAAACATCAAATGCTTCAAATGCCTAGGGCATGGTCATATCGCGTCCGAATGTCCCAATAGGAAGGTGATGGTGGTTCGGCCCACAGGAGAGGTTGAGTCCGAGGATGATGAGTTTGTTGACCACTCCCCTACTCATGCTGACCCCTATGATAGTGACCCTGACCATGATGAGGTATATGCTTCCGAGGGAGAACTACTCGTCGTACGACGTGCCCTGAACGTGCATGAGAAAATTGATGACGAGCGAATACAGCGTGAAAATATCTTCCATACAAGATGTCGAATCAGCGACAAGTTATGTAGTTTGATCATTGATAGCGGTAGCTGTGTTAATGCCGCAAGTGCTAGCCTAATTACCAAATTAGGGTTAACAGCCGCGAAACACCGTCGACCCTACAAACTACAATGGCTCAATGACACGGGTGAGGTCAAGGTCTACAAACAAGTATTACTTTCAATCCAAATTGGGAAATATACGGATGAGGTATTATGTGATGTCATCCCCATGCACGCTAGCCACGTTCTACTTGGGAGGCCATGGCAGTTTGACAGGAAAGTAACACATGACGGGTATAAAAATAGCTACTCCCTTATCAAGGATGACAAGAAGATCACTCTAATGCCGCTATCACCCAAGCAAGTCCATGATGATCAACTCAAGCTTCAAGCCGAATTCAAGAGCATGAGGGAGGAGATAAGTAAGACCTCAAAATCCAACATGGAAGGCCAGAATAAACCACTGCGTAATTTTTTCGCCCGAAAAAGAGACATCTCTTATGCCTTCTCCGCCAAGTTACCCATCTATATGCTCATGCGTAAAGAATGTTATCATAGTGATTTCACTCTACTTGATTCTGTTCCTGACAACATACACACCTTACTCAATGAATACTCTGAGCTCTTTCCCGAAGAAATTCCACAAGGGTTACCTCCAACTAGAGGAATCGAACATCAGATTGATTTCGTACCGGGAGCCTCCATTCCCAATAGACCTGCATATCGAGCTAACCCTGAGGAAGTAAAGGAACTAAAGAAGCAGATAACTGAGCTACTTGAAAAGGGGAACATTCGAGAGTCCATGAGTCCTTGTGCTGTTCCTGTGTTACTAGTTCCAAAAAAAGACGGAAGTTGGCGCATGTGTATTGACAGTAGGGCTGTTAATAAAATTACCGTCAAATACCGATACCCCATCCCTCGGTTAGATGAAATGCTTGACCAATTGCATGGGTCCATTATATTTTCAAAAATTGATTTAAAAAGTGGGTACCATCAGATTCGCATGAAGGCTAGCGATGAATGGAAAACGGCCTTTAAAACCAACTTTGGACTCTATGAGTGGCTGGTGATGCCTTTCGGCCTGTCTAATGCACCTAGTACTTTCATGTGACTAATGAATTATGTGCTCAGATACTTTATTGGTAAATTCGTCGTCGTATACTTTGATGACATCCTTATATATAGCAAGTCTTATGAGGAACACTTTGATCATCTACGATCTGTCCTTGAGGTGTTTAAGATCGAGAAATTATACGCCAACCTCTCCAAGAGCAGATTCTGTTTAGAAAGTGTTGTGTTTCTTGGATTTGTGATAGGAAAGGATGGAATATCCGTTGACGATGAAAAGGTGAAGGCCATACGAGACTGGCTCGTGCCCCAGTCTATTACGGAAGTAAGAAGCTTCCATGGCTTATGTAGCTTCTACCGGAGGTTTGTACGTAATTTCAGCACTATAGCCGCTCCCCTCACCTCTGTTATAAAAAAGGAAGTCGGGTTTAAATGGGAGAAAGAACATCAGAATGCCTTTGACTTATTAAAAGAAAAGCTGACTAATGCCCCCATATTATCGCTACCTGATTTCGACAAGGCTTTTGAAATCGACTGTGACGCATCAGGAATAGGTATTGGAGCTGTCTTATCTCAAGAAGGAAAACCTATTGCCTACTTCAGTGAAAAATTAAGCGGTGCTACCCTTAACTACTCCACCTACGAAAAAGAATTATTTGCCCTAATTAGGGCTTTGGAAACTTGGCAAACTACCTATGGTCCAAAGAATTCATCATCCATTCCGACCACCAAGCACTCAAATACCTAAAATCTCAACATAAGCTAAATCGGAGACAAGCCAAGTGGATTGAATTCCTTGAATCCTTCCCATACATGGTTAAGTACAAAAAAGGTGGTGATAATATTGTTGTTGATGCCCTAAGCAGGAGATATACATTGGTTGCTACTTTGGATGCTCATTTATTAGGGTTTACCTATATTAAAAATCTATATGCAACTGATGATGACTTTTCCGAATTGTTCAAAGCATGCGAAAATACCACCGTCGGAAAATACTATCGTCATGAGGGCTTACTTTTTCGTGACAATAGATTATGCATACCTAGATGCTCTATGCGTGAATTGCTTGTACAAGAAGCCCATAGTGGAGGACTGATGGGACACTTCGGCCATCTCAAAACTTTAAGTATCATCAAAGAGCATTTCTATTGGCCCCACCTCAAACGAGATGTGCAAAGATTTTGTGATCAATGCGTGACCTGTAAACATGCTAAATCCACGTCTAAGCCGCATGGATTATACACACCTCTTCCCGTTCCCAAACAACCATGGGTTGACATTTCCATGGATTTTGTACTTGGACTACCCAGGTCTAACAGAGGGAAAGATAGCATCATGGTAGTTGTCGACCGATTCTCTAAAATGGCACATTTTATTGCTTGCCACCGTACTAATGATGCTACCGCAATAGCTGATTATTTCTTCCAAAATATTTTGCGCTTACATGGTGTACCACGTACCATTGTATCTGACAGGGATGTCAAATTTCTTAGCCACTTCTGGCGGGTTTTATGGGGAAAATTGGGGACAAAATTACTATTTTCTACGACATGCCATCCCTAGACTGACGGTCAAACTGAAGTAGTAAATCGCACTCTTGGTAACATGCTTCGAGCTATCTTGGATAATAATATTAAGCATTGGGAATCCCATCTACCACATGTGGAGTTCGCATACAATCGGACCATCCACTCCACCACCAAGAGGACTCCCTTTGAAATTATCTACGGGTTTAATCCTCTTTCACCACTTGATCTTATTCCTTTACCCATAACCGATTATACTAATTTTGATGTAGAAAGAAGGGCGCAATCCATAAAATCATTACATGAGTCAGTGGAGAAACAAATAAACCTACGCAATCATCAGATAGCAAGCGCAACAAACAAACACCGCAAGAAGATTATATTCGCTCCAAGAGATCTTGTGTGGGTCCATTTACGAAAAGAAAGGTTTCCTACCCAAAGGAAATCCAAACTCGCACAAAGAGACGACGGTCCCTTTACCATCGTGGAACACATTGATGATAATGCGTACAAAATCGATCTTCCAGGAAAATATGGAAATATCAGTGACACTTTTAATGTTTCTGACCTATCCCCCTTTTATGATACAGGTTCGGTTTCGGTGACGAAACCTTTTCAAGAAGGGGAGGATGATGAAAGCCCAAATACCCTTAGTACCCTTACTAAGAAAAGCACCAATTATCCTTTAAAAATAATTAATTATATTCGTATTATTGTCTTGCAGGATAATCAAGAAAATTGACAATCTAAGCCAAGCAAGCGGGGAAAAGGATTCAAGACGGTGCTATCAAAAACGGGATTCTGTTGCTGAGAAGACATACTCAAGTTTTAAATTATTAGCAAGAATAATGGCATTATCGCCCAATTAGCAAAATTCTACTATTATTATTATCGTTGTTTTGTTTATTTAGTTTTGTCTTGTAATAAGGGTATTAAGCAGCTAGTTAAGTGGGATTTGCCTAATCCATCATTAAACCACCTTCAAATCCCCTACATCAACCTTAATCTTACCATAACCTCAGCCCAAATAAATTACCATACCCTCAGCCCAAATAAAATTGGACACCGAGGCCCATACCGCACCAACAGCCTTTACGCCCTACCTTCTTTATCAAACCGTTCGGTCCAACACCTTCACTCCCGTTCGGTGAAAACAACCTTCACTCCTCACGCAACCCTTCCCGAGTCGTCTCCTTCCTCTTATCTCGCCTTCTTCGTCGACCACCATCAATGGGGATTATCCACCATTAATTCACTCTACCCGCTCTACCTTTTCGACCGTTACCCAACGTTCGGTTTCCCTCAACCCTGGCTAGTTGCTGCCCTATATAAAGCTTCTATCATGCTGTAACAGGGACAACTTGGTTCGAATCGATTTCAGCATATGAAATAAAGCTATTTTCTTATGATCTTGCGTCGTTTCTTATCGGTTTTCGGCATTCTTGTTATTCTCGGTTTCGAAGATTTAGATCGGGCAGTCTCGATCACCCTATCCCTACTCCTGTTTGGTTGTTTTGCGATTCTTGTTTAATTTTTACTGAACTCCACTTGGAGTTTGTTTCACCTTCCTTCCATCAATTCCAACCCTCAAGCTAACCATCTTCTCCATTTCCCTCTGCACTTTCTAACCACCCCAATAGAAGCACCACTAAACCCAGCCCAATCGCTCCACCACCACTTTGCAACCTCCTCTGCACTTCTCGGCCAACCACACCACCACAATCCAACTAGCCACAATCATCACGCAGCTCCACCACTGAACCACTACCTTTTTCCTCTTCTCCCTTCTCCCTTGCCACGCATGCATCCACCACTTCTGCCACCCTCAACCAAGCTTGTCTAACCAACCACAACCAACACCCTCCACCATTGAGCCATACCACAGTTTCTACAGCAGAACCGCTACCCTTACCTACATGACAGAACCGCCCCAGCCTCCACCCTCTGCCATTCAAACCAACACTACTAAGCAGCACCAACAAGCCTCTACACCCTTCCTCTATCGCAGCCCTGCCACTTCCAACGCCAGCCGGCCCACCCTCCACTATAGCCAACAACCAACAGTCTCCACTAGCTCCGACCGCACCATCCAGTTGCCAGCCCAACCGCTGCCAACCCAACCTTCCGGCAGCAGCCCCTAGGTTCTTCGTGCGTATTCCTCACGCTATGCATGTAGCGGGAGATAGTTTTGGTTTTTACATAATTTGGTACCCATATTAAATGTAAGGGTATTTTGGTAATTTTAGAAAAATAAATATTTTATTATTATAATTATTATTTTATCTGATAGATATTAACTCGATAATTGTAGTATTATTTTTATGTACGAAAGTTTTATTAGTGGGACCTAATAATTTTTGGTAGATACCGCTAATTTTATGTTTTTCCTAGAATTCAGGTAACCGTTATACTATACTAAAATGATGAATATTACGTGATAGGGCATTAGGATTTTTAGTGTATGAAAATATGTTAAGCATTATTTGTTATGATATATTTATGTGTTAATTTTTATAATCATGAAAATTGGTAAAATGAGCATGTTATCTGAGGTAAAATATTTCGGGTATTAGAGTATGATTAAAATGATTCTGATGACTAAAAAATATTTTGTGTGATAAGTATATATAAAATAATAGGTTGAGTGTGCGTAGATATAATTATAAGATAATTATTATGGATGTGTGTTCTAGGGGCAATTTAGTCATTTTTAGTGTATTATGATATTTATTCTGAAAATCATGTCTAATATGTATTATCTGTTGTTGATTATGTGATCATGTATTTTGTAAGTTTTAAAAGTGTATGATAGGATTTTGTATGTAGAAAGACGTGTAAGGGCAAAATTATCTTTTGACATAGCGGATAATTTAATTTGCATAATAAATAATTAAATTATTTTATTTTAGCCTTTGCATGATAAATTAATAAATAAAATGAATTTAGTATTTAAATGGATGATAATCTGATAATTATTGATCTTAGGGGCATTTTGGTCATTTCGACCTAATGTGCCCAAATGTGAATAATTGGACATAAGATGGCCTTAGACTTTTGGTAGGTTGACCTTAGTGTTGACTTTAAATTTTTTTTCGACCGTTGGCCTTAGGGTTGACTTGGATATTTAAAAATAAAGGAAAAATGGATAAGTAGGGAAATAAAAAATAATTGTGCAATATGTGTTATCTGTGATCACCTTATAAAATACTAATACATAAAGTGGAAGATCTCAAGTTTGGGAATGGTTCCTTTCTAGGGATATCTACCCTAGAGATGAGTTAGGAGTCCTTGATTTGTTTGATTTTCTGCGGTGCCGATCGTGTCCTAATAAGGCCCTAGTTTACTCTATAAGCGACTTATGGGTCCTATAAGGGGTATCGATACTTAATGATTAGGTGTCCAAGGTGAGGAGGGTACTGTGTGCCTTGTACATTGGTATGACTAGAGTGCTGTTATGCCTCTGGGTTGGATGGTTGGGAGGGTACCGTGATGCTTGTGTGTCGGTATGACCGGTGTACTTTTATGTCTCTGGGTTATTATTTATCCCCCTCGAGTAAATAAAAATGGAAATGATATGATTGGATTGGAATGATTATTATTAGATATTAGATTGGTTTGGTAGTAGCTTTTGTGCCTACCTGTGGTTTTGGTAGTAGCCTTCGTGCCTACTTTTGGTTTCAGCAGTAGCTTTTGTGCCCACCTGTGGTTTGGTAGTAGCCTTCGTGCCTACCTATGGTTTTAGTAGTAGCCTTTGTGCCTACTTGATGTTTCAGTAGTAGCCTTTATGCTTATCTGTCATTTGGTAGTAGCCCTTATGCTTACCTGTAGGTTCGGAAGTAGCCTCTGTGCCCACCTGTGGTTTGATAGTAGCCTTTGTGCCTACCTGTGGTTTTGGTAGCCTTTATTATACTATACTTGTAAGTATACTTGTGACGTTATGTATTTGGTTATTATACTATACCTGTAAGTATACCTGTGATGTTATGGATTTTATCATACTATACCTGTAAGTATGGTGTTATGGATTTTATTATATTGTACTTGTAAGTATACATGTGATGTTATGAATTTTATTATACTATACCTATAAGTATACCTGTGACGTTATAGATCTTATTATATTATACATGTGAACATACCTATGATGTTATGTATTTGGTTGGGATTGATGCGGAGACATGAATTATGCCGTGAAGGTTATAATTGTGGTGTAGAGTTGGATTTTAATTATTGCCTCAGAGAGCATATTGGGATGCTTAGTTGAGCACGCATGAACAATATGTAGTTTGGTGACTACGGCTTATCTGTTATGATTATTGTGTTTGGATTATCCCATGTATGTCTTATTGTTTATACCATGTATTGTCACGATACCTTACGGTTATTGTGTTGTAGTTGATCTAATCATACTTCAGAGAGCATCTTTGGCATGTTAGTTTGGTAAGTTTTACTATGTCTTCGATGAACTAGTATGAGTAGTATGTGGTTTCGGTGATTATGATTTATCTAATATGATTATTGTATCTTGATCATCTCATGCATGTCTTAAGATTACACCATGTATTTTCATGATGCATTATGGATATTGTGTTAGGGTTTTCTTCTAATCATACTTCAGATAGTATCTCTGAGTTGTTCATTTGGTAAGTTCAGTTGTTTCAGATGAATGAATATGAGAAGTCCATGACCTAGATGGAATTTGATTATCTAAATGATTATTGTATCTAAATCCTCGTATGTATACACACACACACACACACATATATCTTATACAATGTTAGTTGTATGCCTTGCATGTGTTCCATGCTGTTTTATCAAATTAGTTTGATATAAAGGGTTGTTCAGTATCGTAGTACAGAAAGGTTCATTTTCATGTGCCCCTACCTATTCAATGGGTAGTGGACTTTACAGGTCAGCTTTCGAGTTAAGTTGAAAGTTGTTAGTTGGTTTTGAGAGCGTAGGAATATCTGGTGTCTCTTTTACTAGCTGGTCTCTGATTGTATTTGGACTTTCATGTCCTCCTGTAATTTCTCTCTTAAGTTTTGGTAGGCTTCTGATGTTGCTTTTAACTAGCACCGTACTTATCTATTATTCTCTGTATTCTGACTTTTGTAATCATGTTATTTATGTAAAGTAATGTTTTAGGCTTAGAACTTAATATAAGAATGGTAGATGATGTTAGACTTATATTGTGTATGAAGGTCACACCCATTAATTTTGTAATTAATGTTTTCGTAAAATAAAAATTTTTAGTAGTAAAAATAGAGGTGTTATATTTTACTTCTTGTAAAACCAATGCCTCTTACTATTCTATCACATATAAGGCTCCACTCTCTAGGAGACTATTTCAATCCATAGAGTGACCTTTTTAACAAAAAAACCCAATCTAGTTTTTCTTTCATACAAAAGCCAGGTGGTTGTGCCATGTAAAACGTTCCTTTAACCTACCTTACAGAAATGTTGTCTTCACATCCAACAGTTCCAGTTCCAAATCCATAATTGCAACCAAAACAAGTAACACCCTAATGAAAGAGTATTTGACTATAGGAGAAAATAATTATTTGCAATCTATTCATTCCTTCTGTGTAAACCCTTTTCCCACCAACCGAGCCTTGAACCTTGGTGCCTCACCTTCATTGCTACCTTTGAATTTCACTTATTGAATTTCAGCCACTGATTCTATCAAACTTATCATCATCAAAGCATGTGGATTCCATCTTTTAGAGTCAATGCTCTAATACCACTTATTGAATTTCAGCCACTGATTATGTTAACACAGCTTCGGATAAGATATGGGAGAATTCTTAAAAGAAAGATTGCAATAAGAACTAAAACCAATAAAAACAAGAAGATGAATCGGTGCGTTGCTCTCAAGCAGAATGCTAAGCAACTTAAGGTTTTGCTTTATAAAGTATTCGCACACGCAATTTGTGATTTTTTTCCCTCTTATATCACCATTACTTCATATATTCGGGTATTTATAGGCAGATAAGTAAATAATTAGTTAAAAACTAATTAAAAAGTTAGCTAACATAACCAGATTGTTAATAAACATCACAATTGGTCTCATGACAACCTACTACTCCTAATACACGTGTGTAACACTTAAAAGACAATACAACAGTCATCTTCAGCGTTATCAAGATCAAAAAGCAACGGTTAAGGCGTTCATGCAGAAAATTTCTGTTGTCTTCTTTCTTCAATCAACCAGCTACCGAACTGCCAGCTGGACGCACCAGCGTTCAAGAATCCCAACAGCAACGATGTTCAGAACCCCACAGAATTTGCCAACGCCAGCCTCATAACCAAAGGTACGATAGTCAAGTAATCCGGATAGGACTCACATGGGGGGGGGGGAGATTGGTGATTGTGCAGCAACGCTACAATTATGGTGGTGCTAATTAAATTACCTGGCTCAAAGCATGGTCGTAGGGGACTGACACAGCTGGTGAGGACATGGTATCGGCAGCACAGGGGAAAGACTAAAAGAAGTCATCCGCCTTAGGTTGAGTAATGGTTGCAGGCTTGCAGCGTTCCATTTTCTGCCATTTGCTGCACAGGGCTCAGGCAGGCAGGACATTACTAAGGGCATCACATTCATCCCCAACAGATTATCGTACGGGTACCTATCGAGGATAGACAGACATATATCGAGAAGGTTCCTAAACACGTACAGGATGAGGACGAGAGTATTGCCTGCATGTAACATTCAACATGAAGGTTACTTCCACCCGCAATATGCCGACGAGGAATTCATCATCTTGCTGCAGAACTTCTTCTCAGGCAGATTTCACTTTCTTAGGTGTGAAACCTTTCGTAGCTAACCGAGCATTCGACTCCCAACACGTCCTTGGCCTAAGAATTCTCACAAAATCTTCGCTATATGGTGGAGGTTGCAACTGAAATCGTATACCTGCTATTTTACCATATTATTTTCGAAGATAAAATTTTTATTTCTTTTCCCATCAATAATTTTGCTTTAATAATGAAGGACCTAATTTTATGTGGATCTTGGACGACCACTTAATCTACCTAGCTAGGATAACCTAATAATTAAAAAAAAAATCTAAGCCATGAAGTTTTGATAAGCCAACCAAAGAAAAACAGAAGTAAGGTTTAAACAATAAACGGCAGCAAACAAATGCTACTCTTATCAAAAATCAAACCCATCGCACTGAAATATGGATAGAAAGAAATCAGACATTGGCACCCTTCACTACCCCTGAAAAATTATAGGGGCACTTAGGAATGGGAGAGGGGAACTTTGGAGAAAATTTACTACGTAGAAAGTTAGGGACGGCAAGATATAGGTATTTGGTTATTATTAATAAAGTTGAAGCAGCGATATAAACAAAACCGACCTTAGCTCAGTTGGTAGAGCGGAGGACTGTAGTTGTGACAGCTATCCTTAGGTCACTGGTTCGAATCCGGTAGGTCGGAATTTTGTCTCTCTCTTTTTTGCCTTGTGCAGTTCAATTTACGCTTACGCTTGTTGCTCAAAACGGCAAAGCGATATTTTCAGTCATTCCGAACATCAGTTCCTCGATGGAGGAGCCGGCCGCAGCGCACGAGAATTCAGTATGCAGACTTGGTTGTTGCGAGACAATGGACACATAAGCACCATGATAATTCCAGCTTCAGCAGGCTTTCCGTCGTTGACATTAAACTTTTTCCACCATCTGTCAATCCCTTATAATTATTAATATTATTTATTGGTACTCAAAATTGTGATTCGGTTGGATCATGGAACTCAGTTTGATTGCTGAGATTTCTTACTATTTTCATGCTACTTTGTCATATATTTATTAGGGGATCTCTTCGGTCACATCGCATGCAGCTCTTGCCTTCTGCCAAGGAGCACAGGAATAGTCACGTTCCATGAACAAGTGATGAGATGTTTCTACCACAAAGAGGAGACAAAGCGTCCACCTGAAAACGGCAAATCGATCCTTAGTCGGCAATCTGCCATATATACAGGAGGTCGAGCTAAGACAGAATCTGATGCCTATTGCATTTACATTATGTCGCTGCTGCAAGGTCTGTAATGTTGCGGAAAAAGGACCGGTTGATAGCGGAATACCTTTTCCTTCCTTGTGTATGATTAAAATGGGCAAAACAAAGATAGCAGAAATAGAAAAATAAAGACACCAAATTTTACGTGGAAAACCCTTAAAGTTGAAGGGAAAAACCACGAACCTTCAACTATGATGATAATAGGATTACAAGTAATTCTTCTCTAGTATGAACTAGAGGCTCACTCAACTTCTTTATCCAAAAGAGGATGGATTACAAAGGATGGACTCTCTCACCGACTAAGTGGTGGAACACTCAAACTTCGCTTGAGAAAATATGAGAACTTTTCCCAAGCACCTCACTTTTGTAGTGACTCTCTCTTTCTCTCTTTTTGTAGAGGATTGCTTGCTTTGCTTGATGCTCTAAGCCTTCCCAAAGACCCCTATTTATAGGAGTAGAAGGGGGTAACCCAAAAACCATAAGATGACTCTTGAATGCTCTTCTATTAAATCAAACCAATTAACCTTGGTAACTTACACATGAGAAAATGCACTTGCCTTCTCAAATTCCCAAGAGTTATAAAGTATTAACCATCTTTGTAACTCATGCATCATCCCCACTATTATTGTTGTTAGGAAACCCCTTTAATTAAGGAGGGACCCCAACAATCTCCCCTTTCCTGACTTAATTTGGGGGAACCAGCATACCAATGCCTTCACAACAATCTTTAAGCTTCTTGGTTGTTATTGTCTTGGTCATCATGTCCGACCAATTCTTGTCGGTATGAACCTTCTCGAGTTGTAGCTGCTTCTCCTCTAGCACATCCCTTATCCAATGGTATCGAACATCGATATGTTTTGTGCGAGAGTGATAGGCTGAGTTTTTGGCCAAGTGAATGGCACTCTGATTATCACAGTACAAAGCATATTTTTCCTGCTCATGACTCAACTCTCGAAGGAAAATTTTCAACCATAACATCTCCTTGCATGCTTCTGTAGCTGCAATATATTCGGCCTCTGTAGTAGATAAGGCCACACATTTCTGGAGCTTTGATTGCCAAGAGATAGCTCCCCCTGCAAATGTGGTCACATATCCCGAAGTGGACTTTCTCGAATAAGTATTTCCAGCCATGTCAGCATCTGTGTATCCCTCCAACACAGGTTTCCCATTGCCAAAGCACAGACACCTCTTAGATGTACCCCTGAGGTATCGAAGTATCCACTTGACAGCTTCCCAATGCTCTTTTTCTGGTTTAGCCAAGAATCGACTCACAACTCCAATTGCATGGGCGATATCAGGCCTGGTGCAGACCATGGCATACATAAGACTCCCAACAGCAGATGAATAGGGAACATTCATCATTTCTTCCTTCTCTTTCTTGCTTGTTGGACTTTGGCTCTTGCTCAACTTGAAGTGACCAGCTAGTGGAACATTTACTGGCTTTGCCTTATGCATGTTGAACTTCTCACGCATCTTCTCGATGTAGTGTTCTTGAGACAACCATAACAACTTCTTGGGTCGGTCTCGAATAACCCTCATCCCAAGGATTTGCTTTGCTGGACCCAAGTCCTTCATTGCAAAGGCACCACTCAATGCTTTCTTGAGTGCCACAATCTTCTTCATATCATGCCCAACAATTAACATATCATCCACATAGAGGAGAAGAATAATAAAATCATCACTTGCGTACCTCTTCATGAAAACACAGTGGTCGGTGTGATAACAGAGCTTTGTGGTAAGACTCATGTAACAATGAATAGTAAGATAATGGTATTTGACAATTAGTAAGTATCACGAGAACGAATCCTAAATCGGAATCGAATGAGATTATGATGGCCTTAATGATTCCTCTATGTTATCTTGGACAACCATATGAATGAGGAATGCCTAATGATATTGGAACGATTGAAAGTAAAAAAGTATCTGATTGTCGTGCTTTTTGTTATCACCTTAATTAAGACACTAATACTTAAAGTGAAAGACCTCGAGATCGGGCATGGTGGCTCTTTAGGAGTCGCTACCCTAAAGACTTGGTTTAGCCCATGATTATTCTGGTATTTGTTGGTGTGTCTTTGTGCCCCATGCCCTAATATCTTACTCTATTTAGCTCTACGGACCTACTTAGGGGGTATGCATACTTATGGATTAGGTGTCCTTGTCAGTAGGGTACTGAGTTAGTTGTATGCACCGGTATGACCAAGGCACCTCTATGTCCCTAGGTTGATAGTACAAGGGTAGTGAGTAGCTTGTATGCACTAGTGCGACCGGTGTACCTTTGTGTCCCGGGATCTTAATCTCCCCTCCGAGGCAAGTGAATTGGAATTGATGTGATTATTAGAAGGAAAAACAATAATAGTGACAGTGAAAGACATGTGAGTCAGGGTCGGATTGGTCTACTGGCAAATAATAGTGGTATGGAACGTTCTGCCCTAGACGTATCCCGGTCCACCAACTATAGTAGTTGGGTTCCCGCACTCTCTCTCTCTCTCTCTCTCACACACACACACACACACACACATATGATTTAATCATGGAAATACTAATCACTTATAGTGGAACACCATGTGAGTCGGGGCCAGATCGATCCACTGACGAATAATAGTGGGCAGGAGCGTTCGGCCCTAGTGACCGGTCCATCAGCTATAATAGTGGGGTTCCTGCACTCACATGGATATATATACATAATCCGAGAGATGATAGATTAATGATGGACTAATGGCTTAAGGCCCTAAAGTATTGATTGTACGCTTTGACCCATTTATATTTGATGGACTTGGTAAGTATGTGAATGTATGAATGTAAACATTATGTATGCACCTCTCATTATGTATGTATATAGTATTGTATCATGTGTTGCATTGTGGGCTTACTTTTAGTTTGTTTTAAAGGATTACTCAGTACCATAGTATTGAAGGGTTCCATTTGTGGGTCCCCTACCTATTCAATGGGCAGTGTCCCTTGTAGGTCCTTTTCAGGTGTTATTCAAGTGGGAAATGGGAAACAGAGTAAGGAACTATCCGAAAAGTTCTAGGGTTGTACTCTTTCTCTTTTTTAAACCCCAGTTTAATGTGGTCCTTGTCCTTGTAACCACCACTGGTGGATTTTATTCTTGTAAATGGTTTACTATGTAACTCTAATTTAATTATGGTTTGAGTTCTCATAAATTGTATTTTACACTTTTAGCCTTATCACTTGGTAATGAAACGTTAGGAGTGAACCGGTCTGGTACTAAGTGTGGCGGTAATATCCTTAGAATTCATAGTTTGTTATTTTGCTTCCACTAATCCTTTTAATAAAACAAAATTTTTTAATAGTAAATTTTGGGGGTATTACAGCTAGCCTCCTTCTCCCTCGCGCTGGGCCTCTTGCCCACTCCCTTCCTTCTCCCTCTCCTATGTGACAGCCCCAGCCTGGTCCTCCCCCTTTTTTCTTTTCTTTCCTTTCTTTCCCCCTGATTGGGCCAACCCAACTCCCCCTTCTTTCTTTCCCTTTCCCTCACCCACGTGGGCCGGCCTGCTTCCTTTTCTTTCTCCCTCTCCCAGTTGGCTTGCTTCTCCTTTCCTTTTCTTCCTCTTATTTTTCCTCCTTTATTCTCCTTCGACCACCGCACACCATGCCTCCTACACAGTCTAAAACTACTACCCCTGCAACCTTGCTCCCTCTCCCTCTCTCTCCCCCATCCCTTTCCTTCCATTTTCATGCCATACATGCCCCTACACTGCATGCCCCTTCCTTCCCCTTTCTTCTTTCCTTCTTCCTATAACCCTCCACCCTACCCGTCCACCTACAACCTCCCCCTGCCACCACCTAGCAGGCGCCTACCTCCTCTTCCCTCCCTCTTCTTTTTCTTCTTCTCCCTTGCCTATTTTCTTCCCTAGAGATACATCCTTCCCTACCTACCGAGCCTTCTTTTTCTCCCTTCTTCCCTCTACTCCTCCTCTCTTATTTTCACTTTGTCGCCTTCACCAAAGCCACCTCCTTGACATCCCTTCGACCTCCCTGCACCACCCCATCACCCCCAATTTCCCTACAGCCCCTTCCCTTCCTTCCTTTTCTTTCTTCTCCTTCTCGGCCTCCACCCAGCACCACCACCATCGGCCACCCTCCTTCCTCTTTCGCCACCTCTACAACCACCAATCTACTCCTTGGAACCTCCCCTACTACCACCTTACCTCTCTTGGCTGAAACCCAGCCCTGCAGCTCCTCCCTACCATTCTTTTCCCTTCTTTCTTCTCCTCCGCTGCCCTTGCATCCACTTTTCCAGCCTTGCAGTAGCCGCCTCCGTCGCCAATCACCGATCACCGACCGCCGACCACTATCTACACACCTACTCCCTCCCCGCATCTAGCCACTACCCTAACTCCCCTCCACAACCCCTCAACCCAACCCCCAGAACCCTTACTCGAACCATCCCCCTTCCTTGTTCTTTTCCCTTCTTCAACCCTTCTTCCTTCCACCTTGCATGCAGCTCATATTGCATGAGCAGCGTGAGTCTACTACGCTCTTCGGTAATTTTTGGTTAAGCCTTGAGGTATAATAATGGTTAACATTAGTATGTATCTAATTAAGTTTTGATAAAGGTTTTTTCTTTTGATTTTTCTTTTTCTAATATGATAAATATTAATATTATTTTTAGTTATTGATTTTACTAATCAAAGCTCAAACCTTTAACCGGGGTATCGGTAAGGTTTGATTATTGCTTGAAATAAGGTAACTGTTATACCCTACTAAAATGTGTGGATATATGTATGCTAGCACATTAGGGTTTTTAATATGTTTATATGCATAATATATGTTGATAAGTATAATGTATTTAGTGGCATATGTTGGTTGATGAAAAGAAAAGCATGTTAATTTATGTGTCATGTGTAGAAATAATGCTTAAGGAAGGAGCCTTGTTGTTAATGATAATGTTAAGTACATATGAGTGATATGATATGCTAATATGGCCATTTATTGTATGAATAATGTTAATATGAGCCCTAGGGGCATTTCAGTAAATTTTCTTGTGCAAAAGGTGTGGCCTAAATAAGTGTGTGATAGGTGCTAATGAGTATTAATGATAAATAATAATAGTTAGTGGTGTTGGATGATGTATATGGACTATGTATATGAATATTTATATGGTGAGAGTGCTTCAGTAAAATTTTTATAATAAGGGTAAAATGGTAAATGGATAAGTAAGGAGGGCATTTTAGTAACATTACATGGAAAAGGGGATAACTTGGTAATTGTTGTGAGTAAAAAAGTATTTTGGAAAATTAATAAAAAGGACAGATATTTTGGTAATTTTTGAAAAGTAATGGGTAAACTAGTGATTTAATAAAGGAGAAAGATATTTTGGTAATTTTGTAAAGTAAAAGGGTAATGGTGATTTAATAAAGGAGAAGGTATTTTAGTAATTTGGCTTAAAGAAAGGGTATTTTGGTAAATTGGCATAAGGGAAGGGCAATTTTGTAATTTTATGAGTAAAAGGGGAAAAATGGTAATTATACTAATTAAGAACGGTAATTTGGTAATTTAACCCACCAAAAGGATAACTTGCTAATTTTAATAAGTAAGAGGGCAATTTGGTAATTTAACTAACCAAAAGGACAATTTGGTGATTTTAATAAGTAAGAAGAACGATTTGGTAAATTAACCAACCAAAATGGGCAATTTGGTAATTTTAATAAGTAAGAAGGGCAATTTGGTAAATTAACCAACCAAAAGGGTAATTTGGTAATTTTAATAAATAAGAAGAGCACTTTGGTAATTTAACCTACCAGAAGGGTAATTTGGTAATTTTAATAAGTCAGAAGAATAAATTGATCATTTAACTTATCAAAAGGGCAAATTGGTAACTTTAATAGATAAGAAGGGCAATTTGGCAATTTGACCAACCAAAAGGGCAACTTAATAAATTTAATAAGTTTGAAGGGTAATTTGGTAATTTAACTAACCAAATGGATAATTTGGTAAATGTGACAAGTATGAGGGGTAAAGTTGGTGATTTAATAAGTATGGAGGGTAATTTGGTAATCTAACATATACAAGGGGTAATTTAGTAATTATGCAAACATGAAGGGTAATATGGTAATTTGGTAAATAAAAATGGATGACCTGGTAATTTTACAAATAAGGAGTATTCCAGTAATTTTGTAAGGATGATGGAGGTAAATTAGTAACTTGCATATAACATGTCGATGGATTAAATGAGACTTCTTAATAAGACATAAATAATATTGAATAATAAGATAAGGGTATTTGATAAGTCAGTGGGTGTCACTAGTGAGTATCACAAAAACATGGCATAACCTAGGGTTGGATGGATAATTAAGGGTATAATATGGTGTTTATCTTATAATCATGCAAGATGTGCCTAGTTTGTAAGTATGCATGGAACTATATGTTAGATATATTCAAAGTATGTGTTAGGGTTTTATGTATGCCATGATCCTTGATATAGAATGTTTGATTCTATGGCTAGTATAACTTTGTGTCTCTAGATTTTTTACCTTTTTCCTCCCCTTGAATAGAATAAATGGACCTATTGAATAATATATGAATAAAGTACTAATTACGTAAAGTGAAAGATTATTGAGCTAGGCTCAGACCGATCCACCGGCATAATAGTGGCTAGGTGCAAGATGCCCTGGAGACCGATCCATCGACGAATAATAGTGGTCAGGTGCATGTTACCCTGAATGTTTTCAATCTACCGGCTATAATAATGTGGGATCCCAAGCTCAAAAAACCAAACATTGGATGCAAATAAATTATGGGAAGATACTAATTACTTATAGTGGAACACCATGTAAGTCGGGGCCAGACATATCCACGGGTAAGAATAGTGGCTAGGTGCGGGGTGCCACAGAGACCGATCCATCGGTGAATAATAGTGGTCAGGTGTGTTTTTCCCTGGGTGTTTCCGATCCATCGGCTATAATAGCGGGGTTCCCGCACTCACATGGATATAATGGGAGAGATGATGATTGAATAATGATTAATTAATGGCTTAAGACCAAAAGTAATGATTTCACCTTTAAGATCTATTGTTATAATATAAGTTCAACCTTGGTGCATGTCTCCCTCTTTGTATGTGATGGCATTGCTAAATGAATGGATCTTATGCTATGCAGTTCTTATTGTATGAGGCGTTGCACTATGTATTATCTCTTAAGTTGCTTACAGTTATCTATGTGCCCGCACATGTTATCATTGTATATTGTTATGTAATATCTATTGCATGAGGGCCTTGCTTTTTGGTTTGGTATAAAGGGTTATTCAGTACCATAGTACTAAAGGGTTCAATTTGTGGGACCCTGCCTATTCAATGGGCTGGGTCCCTTGTAGGTCTATTGTAGGTGTTATTCAAGCTCATATTGGGTAAGAGCGTAAAGATTATCCAGAAAGATTTCAGGGTTTCTCTTTTCACCTTTTATTTCCATATTTACATTATTTTACTCGTGTAACCACTAACAGTGGGGTTTTACTACTATAAAAAATTTATTGTGCTACTCTGATTTAAACAAAGTGTGAATTCAAGTAAATTATATTTTGTTCTCTTTTAGCCTTAGCACTTAATACAGGAACGGTAGGAGAAAACCAATCTGGTACAAAGTGTAGTGGTAATATCCTTAAAATTTATGATTTTTTCTTTCGTAGAATTTTCAATAAAACAAAATTTTTCACTACTAAATTTTTGGGATGTTACAGTACGAACCTGTTTAGTGGGAGGAGCATCAGCAACCCCATGAATGTTGGTGGAGGTAGTTGATTTCTTCTTTGTCATTTTACCTTAGCAAGAAGAATTTGGAATGATAGGGAATAAGTGAGAAATAAGGCTACTCAAACTTATCTGAGGGAGAAGAATTCAAAATTATAGGATATAAGTGATAGACAAGGCTGTGCAAGAATGAGGATTTTCACAAATGATGAGAAATAAGGAAAAATAATGCACCTTTTGTGTGAAATTATCTAAGGGAGTAAAAATATAGTCCTGATTTAGTCTTTAGGTGAGTTAGTTGAAGGTAAATTAGACAAATTAAAAAGCTAAGTATTTGACGAATTACCTTAATTTAGGTGAGTGAGAGTGAAATTGATAGATATTGTAGTTGAGAAATGATTTTGTGTCATCGATTCGACCTTGATAAGTTCTATTTTATGTATTTTGACAAAGGATTGGTTGATTTGAAATGGAGGGTGAGAAGTTGAGAAAAAGGGTTAACGGGTTTGGGAAAGCCAGGGTCAAGGGTTGATTGAAAAGGTGAGGGTCGTATTTATATGCCCGATGAACTAGTTGATTGTTCATATTACCGATTGACTAGTATTGGTCATCCAATTCATTGGTTTTGCTTAGGATAGACATAAACCAGTAATGATTTTACCCCTTTGGTTTATACTTGCTGATCAACCAAACCTCTTAACCCTTTGATTACTTTGTTGACCAGTCGAGTAGTTCACCCAGTTAGGTCATATTTTTAGTTTTTCAAGTCCCTTTGATTGAGAGCCATAATCCAATACACACACATACACATATTATTTATTAAACGTATCACATTAATAAATAGTCACATAGGTCATGTTTTGAATTAAATTTATGTAGTTTTTACGCCACGCTATTTTGATTTTGATTAATGTCATGATTAATCCTTACTTTTTCATATTTTTGACAATCTTGGGAGATATTTAATTTTAATCATAGAACTTTCATTCCAAGTTATCTCCTAATTATTGTGAATATTTCTTTGTTTAATAGATTAGTGAAGATATCCCCCCATTAATGCAATGTAACCATAAATTCTACACATTCATCTCATTTTTCAATATGATCTCTTATGAAGTGATGTCTTATTTTTATATGTTTAGACTTGGAGTTTTGAACGGGATTTTAGTGAGACATGTAGAAGTAGAGTTGTCACATCTAATTAGAATATTTTTTAATTTAAGCCCATAATTACTTAGTTGATGTTTCATCCATCTTATTTGTGCACAACAAGCACCGATTGCTATACATTCTACTTTAGCTATAGAAAGTGCTACATATATTTGAAATCGTGTAGTGTGAATTTGAAAAGTTTACTATAAATCCTTTCTCACGTGGTTGGCTAATGCCTATTAAATTATGTTTAAGGACATAAACCATATACACATTGTTTATGAAGGGTTTAGACACTACAAAATAAATGATTTGTGCCAATAGGGCCTTATCTATTGATAAAAGCTATTTTTCTATTGACAAAAGCTTTTACCAACAGAATCTTTTTGGTGATAATATTGTGGGTAAAAACTTTATGCTTAAAAGTTTTACCCACGGGTATGTATGATCTATTGGGAATAATTGATAATGCCCACAGATTTTTATCTATTAGTAAAACTCATGTTGATACCTATATTTGTAAGTAAAAGTATTAACCACACAATAATATCTGTGACTAAAAGTATTACCCATAAAATAATATTGATAACTAAAACTATTATTCACAAAGCAATATCTGCGACTAAAGGTATTATCCATAAAATTAAATCTGTGATAAAAGGAATTGGCCTCACAATCATATTTGTGACTAAAAGTATTAAACATAATATTATATTTTTTACTAAAAACTATTGCCAACATCTATATTGTTGGTTATACATATTTTAACCCTATATATATAAATATACCAAAACGTAAAACATTTATTGATATTACGTTTTACCACATTATCCACCTGTAGTAATAATTTATCTTGATGTAAAATTAACTACATCATATATAATTATCATTGTGTAGTACAAAATAGTTAGCTGTTTAGCTCCCAAAGCCATAACAGTCCTATAAGTACAATACTATATATACAACTTGTAACATAAGCTATTATACAAAAACATCTTCATACACTGACATACAAAAGCATCGAGCATCTTCGTAAGCTGACAAGAAAAAGCACCGAGTATCTTCATTAGCTGACATATATACAAAAGCACCGAGCATCTTCATAATTTGATATACAAAAACATCGATCACCTTTGTAAGCTAACAAATAAAAGCATCGACCATCTTCATAAGTTGACTCACAAAAGCATCTATATAAATGCATCAAACATCATCTTCTTCATTCTCATCTTCAGTGTCATCCTTTTCCTCCTCCATTTGATAATAATCATCAACATGTTTTCCCTAAAAATATATATGCATTTAACTTAATCATATTAATCTAAATTCATTTCATAAATCTAGATAATGAGGGTATTTTAAAGCTTTCTAAAAATAAAATATTACCTTAAAAATATATTTTATATAGTTGGATATAGAGAAGGTGAAACCAGTAATTTAGAGAGCCACATAATATATTCATAAATGAAATCATCTACAATATGTATGAGTGTTTGATACACATGCAACATATTGGAGCTAGTCAAATCTTAATACCTATACCAGTAGTATGAAATTTTTGATTATATCATACACTCTATTCTTATTTATTACATTAATAATATATATATATATATATATATATATATATATATATATTCTTAACTATAATTATAGAAAATTCATAAATAATAGATGCGAAATTTAAGGCCAAGCTTTCAACTCAATCGATAGTGTAGTAGTAGTATACTATTTTTCGATCATGGAATGTAAGGGATGGTAAGACATGTTTGTGTTACTATTTTATTTCCAAGGTAACATTAAACATATAAAATGGTAGTTGGTTGTCTACTTTTTGTAGCAATAGCCAATGGTTACTGATTATGGTAGTTATGGTTGATGATACAAATTAATTTAGCTTGTTTGTGACAAAAGGGTCTTTTTTCTACCCTATTTTGTAAATTTAATATAATTTTTCTTTTTACTTTACTCTAGGTATGCCTAGTTGGTATTGTAATTACTAGTATCTATATATAATACTTTTACTCATACTAGAAAAAAAAGTTAATAACAACACATAATTTTTGTCTTTTAGGCATTATAGTGTAGTGAAACCATACCATAGCTACCCAACCTAATCACCATGTGACCCCTAATATTATTTTTTATTCATTCATGCACTATTTTAGTGGTAAAAAAAGATGTACCCAAAGTTAATGTGTTGTGTAAGAAATGTAAAAAAATTATCAACATTTAATGAGGAACTTACTTGATTCTCCAATATTGTATGCACTATACTAGTCAGATATCCTACTTGATCTTTAGTCTCAAAGAGATCCTTTTCCAACCTCTCAACTCTAGACTCATATTTGATCATTTTAACTCAGTCCTCCTCAAAAGCACATCTTTTTTTTTGTGGGATTGTGAAACTTTTACACCAAGACCAAAGGTTTTTTTTTCATATCCATTCCTATCTTCTTCCACCACCTTTTCAAATATTTCACGTCGAGCATTAGCATCAGATCCTTCTGGAAGTGCAGTAATCTCATCCAGAATTGCTTTATGTAAGGTATAAATAAATATTATTAAGGGGTAGTAGATGAGTTAGATTTGTATATATATGTATATATAACCCTAAAATAAAAATATATTGAAAACATACTCTTGTTGCAGCAGAAGCATCATTAAGCTTAGAACCCTTTTTCAGTTCGTGAGTTTTCAACCACATTTACAATTCATTGGGTTATTTTTCCATTTTTTCCTAATCAAAATACATATATGAAATTGTATATCAATTATACAAAGTAAAATAAATTTGTTATTGCTTAGATGAATTAATCATATATCTATTTTTTTTTCTTGGATGCATGTAAAGCTCTTTGAACCAGCATATGAACACATTTTTAACTTTGCATGATTGTGAATCCCTCTTTGACTTATTTCCTAAGCAATATGAGAAAAAATATTAGTATAAAAATAAACTAATAGAACTATCATAGTTGTAGCCTTTTTTTTTGAAATAATTAAATGAAGAATCACTACTTTTCCTTTTAAAGATTCTCAAAACTTTACCATCTCTAACCACATGCTCTCGGGTATTTATTTTGACCTAGATGTATTGCTTGATTGTGTGTTTTTCCATCAATATGAACCACCTTCAACTCAAACTTATGATCTCTCCAAGCTTCATGGATTTTACCCAATGCCCACTTATTTGGTTATTGATTTTTAGGAAAGGAATAAGATATCTATAAAGAGAGAAAATGAAATAGAAAACAAAAGCTTTATAATAGATATAGTAGAAATAAGAAAGCTGATAAAGTAAATGTTGTGATAATGTACCTTTGCTTCCTCCCAAATCTAATCTATATATGTCCTATCCATCTTTCTTCAATCCCAAATATCAAGTGGCAATTGCCTAGGATCCCTTTCCAAGAAACCTATAAGTGTTGATAATTGCCTAGCTGAATCACTAACTAGTTGAAGATGTTCATTGATATCCATACACTCAGCCTTGTTTACCACTTTCGTCTTGTTACATCCATGACCCTTTTCATTATGGGCATTGTACCTCAAAATATTCTTCTATTTGTGGTGTTATAGACACCTAAAATTGCATGCTTACTTTGTGAACCATCATTGACATCTATTATAGATGACACATTGTTGGACTGGATAGGCCTAAGACTATGTCGTTTGCCTAACAACAACAATAAAAGGGTAACTAAGTTATTCATTTTTAACATGGAGAAGGTGTTAATAAATGACAAAGTAAATTTATAATATATAGAATTACATGACTTACACATGTCAGTACTGGGATTCTCAAAGGATCTTTCCCTATCATTTCATTTAGACTATTAATCTTTGAGAAAAAAGATTCTTGTCTATGTCATTCCCCTTGAAAGATTAGAAAATAATAATAATAAATGCTAGCAATAATCTTAAAAGACCTACAAATAATACATTTTTACCATTGAATATTTTTTTCTCAATAATTTTCATATATTATAGAACCATCTATTACCATACAAATAAGGTTTTAAACTTACCCATGCGACTAAGTAACATGGACCACCTATTAATAGTTGTTTCCTCACTATTTTTCATATATTTTATCCTTTCTCGCCCTCCTAATTGAAAGAAATTGAATGAAATAAAAGCTTAGAATAAAATGTAGTCTTAGATTACTGAATGTAGTAATTAAACATAATATAAGTAAATATATACAAAATTCAGCTCTTGGAGATCCTTCCTCTAGCAGCATAGGTGTGAATATTTTGTGCTTAATTGATGAATATGTGGATGGATCGATTGCAATCACTTTCTTTATCCTAAGAGCATGTCCTATTACTTTAATTGATTGTCCTCCATTAGGACATTTTTGAATTCTAGATGTTGTAGCAATAACTTTCTGCATAAACAATACAATAATAATGATGAATTAATAGTGGTATAACTTAAAGCTACATCAAAAATTAGTTACAAACAACATGCCAATAACTATTTATGCTATTAAAAAATTGAAAACAAATAAAAGATTATAATGCTACTAATGTATAGTGAATGGTCATTGATGGCTTTTTTGTGCTTTTTCAACAACATATAGAAACTCATAAGCATTTATACATATAATTTCCATTCATCTTTTGTAACTATTGGCTAAGAGCTTGGATACAATTGCTCAACTCGAAAGTAATGAATTCACTTAATTAAGAAAATGGAAAAAAAATTATGAAGAAATATGGACTAACAACCATATTTAGTACTACTAAAACAAAAATAAACAAAAGAAGACAATAAAGCAATAATTGTAAAAAATTTACCTCTCATTGTCCTTGACTTCTTGTAGTTACTTTCTTCTTGCATGATGCCTTTTGTAAAGACGACATGGAAACCTAGTAGCATAAAAATTAGAATTAGTATTTAATTAATTATGTTTCCATATCCAACTTAGAAATCAGAAACTAACATATTAAAATAAATTTTGACCAACAATTACCATTTACATTGCTAAGAAAATGAAAGTACATAAAAGAAGAAAAAAAGAGAATGAAATATTTACCTCTAATTGTTCCCGACTTATTGTAGTTCTTTAAGAAAATGATAATTAGAGATATTAAAAGACATATAATACAAAATATATTTAAGCATAAGAAAAATAAATACTATTAAAAACTTAAAGTACACAATCTTCATAACCAAAACACACAAACATAAAATTACATTTCTAACATTATAATCAAAATTAGATAAAGATACATATTTCTAACACTACTCAGTATCATAATCATATAAAGTGTTATCTTCTTCATTACATTGGGTACTATCAATTTCTTCATCATCATTATTGCCTTCCATTATAGCAAAGAAAGGTTCTTCTTCTTCTTCTTCTTCTTCTTCTTCTTCTTCTTCTTCTTCTTCTTCTTCTTCTTCTTCTTCTTCTTCTTCTTCTTCTTCTTCTTCTTCTTCTTCTTCTTCTTCTTCTTCTTCTTCTTCTTCTTCTTCTTCTTCTTCTTCTTCTTCTTCTTCTTCTTCTTCTTCTTCTTCTTCTCTTCTTCTTCTTCTTCTTTCTTCTTCTTCTTCTTCTTTCTTCTTCTTCTTCTTCTTCTTCTTCTCTCTCTTCTTCTTCTTCTTCTTCTTCTTCTTCTTCTTCTTCTTCTTCTTCTTCTTCTTCTTCTTCTTCTTCTTCTTCTTCTTCTTCTTCTTCTTCTTCTTCTTCTTCTTCTTCTTCTTCTTCTTCTTTCTTCTTCTTCTTCTCCTCCTCCTCCTCCTCCTCCTCCTCCCGTAACAGTAAGATCATCTACACCTAAATCTGTAGGCATGCTAGTTTGTCCAAGATTTACTTCAAGTATGAGATCATCTTCCATTTCAAAATGCCAATTTCTTTCTTTAGAATTTGGGGTATAGAACACCTACAATGCTTGAGATGCTAGGATAAAAGGTTCAATTATTTTTAGAATAGCCTTTAAATTAACAAGAGTAAATCCAAGTTCATCCTATTTAACTCCTCTACTAGGATCAACCCAATGGAATCGAAAAAAATTACACTCCTTCCACGAGGATAAGTTAACTCAATAATTTTTGTCAAAACACCATAGTATGACATGCTCCCAATATATGTGTTTGAATTGAATAGAACACTATAGTTTTAGTTACACTCCTCTTATTAATACCTTTCACACGCCACCTGTATCCATTGCAAGTTATTTTATTCATTGTCTTTATCCACATTCTTGGATTAAGACTAAGAATTGTTAAATCTTCTACAACACATGCTTCATTTGGTAGATTATTGGATACCTAATAATTAATAGCACTAATTGAATGAAAATATGTATATCCAATGATATAAACATAATGATTATAAGTATTGACATACATTCATTGCAAACCATTCAGGGAACTTTATTCTATGGATGTCATCAATCGTATTGACATGTGTTGGTATTCAGCTCTTATGATATCATAATACTCTATGGGAACAAATTATAAAGTTAGAAATGTATGAAATGATTAAAAAAATTATTCAAAGAGATTTAGGACTTAATATGCAAATACTTCAACTTCATCGGGATTTGCAAGCATATAACTATGAGCTTCCTGAATCAATATATATTCCGGTTGCACATTTTTCTTCTTAGACATTGCACAAGACTTTAAGGATAATATAGGTAACCCATTATGCAATTCATTACCATCATCATCATCATCATTTTGTGTGGAACTATTTTCCCTTGTTTGAACATCAGGCAAATATCTAGAATAAAATGTTAGACATTCTTTTGCAATATATCCTTCTACAATTGATCCTTTAGGATGACTTTTATTACGAACATATATTTTCAACCTCCTCAAATAATTATAATATTAGTATCATATTGCTAAAATAATATAACCATAAGCTTAATCTTCCATTAAAAATAATAAATAAAATACCAAAATATACATACCTTTCCACAGGATACATCCAATAGTAAAATATTAGACCTACAATAATTGCCTCCTTATCCAAATGAACAACTAGTTTCACCATGATGTCAAACAAAGAACGCAAAAAATACATTCCATATGACAAAGTGTGAGAGCGATGCGACCCTCCAATATCCCTAAGTCTTGGGTCGTTTCCTCTTTCGAACAAAGTTCCTTAAAATAATTACTTAGCTCAATCAACACCTTGCTCACATTCTTGTTCCACATTTTTCTTAAATCCAATAGTAATAGTTTTTGTATTATGATGTGATGATCATGAATTTTTAAGCTAGAGATTTTTCCATCAACAATTCACCTTTTGATGTTTGTAGCATACCCATTCAGTACTTTCATAGAACCAAATATGCTTAGTATTTCCTCCTTTTCTTTTTGGGTCAATGTGAAGCATGCTAGAGGTAGATATATTTTATCTTCTATTTCAATTAGATATAGCTCATGCCTTATATCCTTTACCTACAAGTCAAAGTCTTGAATGTAAGGTATCCTTAGTTCTCTCGTCAATGCCTAAAAGCGTGTTAAGTAAATTCTCAGAAAATTCTTCTCCATATGCATCATATCTAAGCTATGTTGTAGTAGAAGATGCTCCCAATATGGAAGTTGGACGAATATGCTTCTCTTCTTCCAAGACCTTTTTTTATCCTCCCTTCTCCTTTTATTATGAGTATGAGGGGCTTTTCCAAATATGACATCAATTCCATCCATTTGGTATACCAATTCTATCCCAGAATATGATATAGGAGGAGGTCTGAGTTCTATTTTTCAATTAAAGGCCCTTCTGCTACAATGAAATATGTGATTAGAATCCAAGAAGCAGCGATGGCCCATATAACACATTTTTTTCTTCCCCTCAAATATTCATAGCAAGCATCTATATTATAATGTGGGCATGCAACTTTTCCTTTAGTTTTCCATCTCAACAAACTGCCATATGCTAGAAAGTCATTGATGGTATTAATTAAGGTACCATGAAGAGAGAACATTTCATTTTTTGAGGCATCATAAGTCTCTAATCCTAACTTCCACAACTCCTTTAACTCATCAACTAATGGTTCAAGAAAAACATCAATGTCATTCCCAGGTACCTTTGGGCCAGGTATAATTAATGAAATTATAAAGTATGATTGTTTCATACATAACCATGGAGGTAAGTTATAAACCATGACTACAACTGGCTAGATGCAATAATGAGTACCCATCATGCCAAATGGGTTGCACCCATCACTTGTCAAGCTGAGCCTGACATTTATTGAATCACTAGCAAACTCTGGGTACGTAGCATCAAAATCTTTCCAAAGATAAAAGTATGCTAGATGTCTAATCTTACCATATTTTTTCACTCCTCTTTATGCCATCTCATTAAAAGGGTTGTTTTTTATGACATAAACAACCTTTTAAGACTCGGGATCAAAGGAAAGTGTCATAATACCTTTAAAGGAGCCTTTTTACCACTAGCTAATTTCACCAAAGTTCCATCATTGACAACTTTCCATCTTAAAGCATTACAAATAGGACAATTGTCTAAACCAATATTTTCCTTCCTAAAATGTACACAATTATTTGGACATGCATTAGTTTTCTTATAACCAAGTCCAAGTTTTTTTATAATCCCATGTATTTGCCTATGAGAGTTTGGCAATGTTGATTCTTTATGAAGAGCTCTTTTAAAAAATTTCACTACAGCAACAAAGGAAACATCGGTCACTCCATATAAAAATTTCATATGATACATTTCAACAATGAAGGAGAGTTTACTAAAATCTTTAGAATTAGGATATAAGGGTTTCCCTGCATCTTTAATCAACTTAAAAAATGCATCAGCTTCTTCATTAGAATCTAGACAATTGCTACTTGCCCTATGAAATTCAAAAATATCTCCTACCATATCAAGAACATAATCACATAGACCATCATGCACATCATCAAACCCCATATCATCATCAAGCCCCAAATATGAAATTTCATTATCTTCGTTGCACCTTTGTTCCCCATCAAAAATCCAAACACACCTTTGATAGTCTATATCCATTTCTCTCATTATAAGATGACCTCTAACCACATTTATTTTATGATAAAATTGATTTGCACAAGTCAAGCATGGATAAGAAATCTTATTTCCATTAAGGACCGAGGTTGCAAATGCATAGTCAAGGAATATATCTAAAGCTCTTTTGTAAGTATTTTCAACACTCCTTAGTTTCACCCAACTCTTGTCCTTAAATACATACATGACATCAAGTTCCTATATAATTTTCAATAAGTAGAGACATAAAAATAATGAGGAAAATAAGGACAGGGGTTAATAATGAAGAATTCTTTTTTGTAGCACACGATGTGTGTGGCTTTATATATTATAATAATAATTATTATAATTTATCTACAATTTAATTGTAGGTAATGCTACATAATCCTTAAACCAATATAACATGAAAATATAATTCCCCTTTCATGTTTGGTGAAGTGATTTTGTTTTTCATCAATTGAACCATGATTAAACAAGGTAACAAATAGAGACAACATCATAAAAGTAACAAGAAGATCAAAAAGTGATAACAATCAACCAATTCAATAGGAAAAAGATAGATTGATAAATATCTAGAATTGTGTCTTAAAATCCCAATTGATATTTCGCAAAGAAATTCAATCAACAAATTCAGATAATACTCAAACTCCAATTAGAAAAGTGTAATATATATATATATATATATATATATATATATATATATATAATAGTGACATTATGCACATATGCCATTCGATAGTAAAAGAAGAACTATTTACAAAAAAAAATAAATTATGTTGCATATTCTGAACCAATCAAAAAAGATAATATAGCTACATTAACACAAAATCTTAGAGATAGATATCGTTTTAGATTCAAATATCATCAACACAAAATCAAACAAAATCTTTTATTCAAATAATTATTCTAGTAAGAAATATTTCATGGATTCATTAATGCTTAACAACCATTATGTATAATCATGTTCACTAAGAAATAAGAAGCAATAATTTCCTACCATATTACCACAAAGCAACAACAATTTCTAATAAGAAAAAGTTGTACAACCACTAATATTCAACAACCACTTAAGTATTGAGCCCCCTGACTTTACCGACAATCAATAATAGCTTAAAAGGGAAGATAACTTCTAGTGAAAGAGGAATCAACAATTTAAAACTATGTTAAAGCTTTTACACAAACTATATCACTTTTATAATTAAATACAACCCCCTTTTCTAAATTATTGGTAACCATAATACAAAGTTAGGAAGATATAAACACCAACCAAATATGATCAGCAAAGATCAAAAATTAAATTAGGAACACGCCCTATGGGTTGTTCAGACTGAATGCTCCATACATCGCCCTATTATGTGTAAAAGATAAAATGTCATCAACAATGACTAAGACAAAATAAGAAAATTCAAAACACTCTCCTAATACCAATTTAGTGCTCCTTGATAGCTCCACCAAAAACCAAAAGAATGTTAGGCCATTATAGACACAAAAAGAAAAAACCAAATACCTTAGGCTATAAAGCATTAGCTTTGAGCACTTGTAGTTTAAAAGCCTAAAAAAGACCCATAAACCCACAAATCATACAAGCAACCTATCACTAGATCAACACCATAAGCAAAATGACCAAAGAAAAACCAAAAAACTATAAACCAGTATACACATTGGGCTTTTGTGATCCACTAGAGTGTCTTCCTAGATCACCGATAGAAAACGTAAAGACTAGATTAAAAAAACTATTTGAAACATACAAATAATAGAAAGTAAGTAAATTTTATCAAAAATCACTTACACAATTAGGGTTTACAACCCCAAAATGTCAAATCAATCAATTTCATAGAATAAATCCAAATGATAAGTTAGGAACTAGTTGATTTTAACTTAATTTAATTGATTTCAGAACTTATACCCCAAAATAAGGATTTTAAAGCCCAAAATATAAATCTGGACAATTCAAACCTATTAATCCAAATTGAGCATATTAAATTTAAATTAAGGTCATTTCAAGTAATTCTATAAAATTAATTTCAAAAGAAACAACTATACTTTCATTTGAAAGTTAGAGTTTTAGGCCCAAAAATGTAATTCGGTCAAATTTATTAATTTATTTAAATTAAATGTTTAGAAATTCAATTAAATATATTTTATAACATATTGTATACTGAATTGATTAAAAGATAAAGAAAATATCCAATTTAACATAATTAGAATTTTTGAGCCCGGAGTACAAATCCGGTCAAATCTTACCAAAATATTTAAATTGACTATTCAAAAATAAAATTAAACATAGTCTTATAATCAATTTCAGAAAATAACTCAATTACACAATTCAAGTTAAATCCGCAAGAGTTTGAACTAAAAATTAAATTCCGATTAATTTCACATAAATTTCTCAAATTTATAATTCCAATATGAAACTAAGCATACTTCACAGTATAATGTATAATCAAATTATCCAAAATTGCTTAATCAAATAAATCTGAGATATCCGGACATAACCGGGTCAATAATAATAAATTTCATAAATCAATATATACGACACAATTAGCCTATCCAATTCAATCATACAATACATATATACTTAATTAAGAAACTAATATAGCTCAATTAAAGCCCATTCGTTCAAAATTAATCAAAACAAAAAGTTAGGGTTCTCGGAAAATATAACAAACAAATTCAGCCAAAATAGTGCGGATAAACAGCGATGGAGCTTTGTTGGTGGGAGAGGACCATTTGCTGGCAGTTGACCGACACTGGATGTGGCCTGATAGTGGTGTGCTGCTATTGTCTTCTTGCGCTGCTGGATGTGCCGTTGCTGCTGCTCCGTTGATGCTGATGTGCTGTCATAGATGAGGAAGACCGAATGAGCTATGGTGGTGGGGTGGTGTGTTGGTGGTTATGAGCTTGATGAAATGGAGGATGGAGCGGGGGACATGGGGGCTTCAGACCTGCAAACACAAACGAATGGACAAGTCAGATAAGTCTTTTGTTTGTTTTCAAAAAACTATTTATAAAATTTTTCAATTAAATTTAATCTAGTTAAAATTATATTTTTGATATAACTTCTTTTAGATATTTTAATAATTAAGAAAAAAACTTGTCGGTAAATAGAAATACCATTAAAATTCAATAACCTAATTAAAATAAAATTAAATGTTAAAAATCATAAATCAACACTAATATTTATAAAAATTAAGTTTTTGAGAACTGGGGTATTACACTACATATGCTGCCCCCAGACCCCTAGCTCGCAGGCCAATCCTTATGACCATTGTCCTAGGTTATCCGGAATGCAACTTAATTAATTATTATTTTTATTATGATATTTATTAAAATAATGCTTACAATAATAATAGTTATTTATTAAGTGTAAGGAGATTGAATTTAAAAAATAAGAGATTTTAAAATAATTATATAAATACCTATAATAATATTAGGCTAAAAAAGATCTAACAAACAAGGGTACAACACCCCCTAGACCCCCGTTGTGTTGATCAAGCAACGAGACTCCATCATATAGGTCATTCAAAGTGTGACTTGATTAATTATTACTTTTATTATAATTTTTATTATTTTAAGAATATTTTTTATTATTTTAATTATCATAACTTTGTTATAATAATATTAACAATGAATATAATGCTAATTATAAAACTGGTTATATATTATATTATTAGTATTTCATATAAAATTGGTAATTATGACAATAAGAGAATTATCTTATGCATAAGAGTAATAAATGAGTTGTGCCAATTGATATAAACATTTATCTTCCTTATATACTAATATCAATAGATATATGAGTGGGTATTAGTTTTGTTGGTATAATACTAATAATACCCATAGATATAAAAGTAGGAAAAAGGTCTATTGGCATAACATACTATTACCAATAGATAATAAATTTCTATAGGAAAAACTTTCTTCATTGCCCACAAAAATATATGTATTGATAGTAGTAACTTTTGCCAACAGAAAAAAAAATCTATGACTAAATTACTGTTGGCACAAGTCATATATTTTGTAGTGAGAATTACCGATGCTGAAGCTACCAACACCGATAATCTTTCCTTTGGAGTTTTCTTCAAAGCTCACGCTTCCACCATCATGTGGAGTTAACTTGGAGAACATGGTTATATCACCTGTCATGTATCTTGAACATCAACTATCTGGGAACAATTTGTGGCTTTTTGTATTGAATTTGAAGCATACCTACAAGAACAAATGTCCTAGTTTAGATGCCCTTTTAATGGGTCCTTACAGGGTTAGTGTTCAACTCATGCAGGATGGTCCCCTTAGGTACCCACACTTGCTTGAATTTTGTAGTCATTTTGGTATTTTTTTTAAAATTACATGATGAAGCAACATGACCAGATTTACCACACATATTGCATAATATTATTTTCTTATGAGTGGAGGTGAAATTTTCATTTTTTGCATGCCTACATATTGTAGATGAGTGTCCGTTTTTTCCACATATGTCATAGTTTTTTGATGTAGGAGAATCATTCACTTGATGAGCTTTGGAACTCTCAAAAAGAAATTTTGTAGTGCTTGGCATTTAATTACCTTCTTATTTCCATAGCATAAGCCCTTACGATCCTTATAATACCATTAAGCACCTAATAACACATTTAAGCCTTCTTCACCCTTTGTGAAGGTATATGAAATCTTTAAAAATTTATCAAATTTATCTTTTAGATCAAATATTTTGGATTGGAATTTTCTATCTTAACTCAGTGATCATAGAAAATATATTTCTTGTATTCATTAAATTTAGTTATTTTATTTGCTAGCTTAGTTTTGAAAATAAGCAAGTGAGATTTAAGAAGAACATTTTCATTTAATGCAAGAGTGTAAGTAATTAAGTAGCTTCTTCATGTTTTCCTTTTCCTTAGTTAGTCTATCATTATCATGTATTGAATCATGTAAAACACATAAAAATTCATCATATGAGCATGGAAAATTAGACTATAGCTCATTGATGTCATCCTCATCATCGAAGCTTTTGGTTGAGGTGGAGGTTGATGATTCCTCTCTTAGAGACATGGAAAAAAGGTTGGTGACTTACACAACACATCATATTACCATAGTCTACTTAGCAAAATACCACATACATCAATAGGAAAAAAATATTACATAGCACATGATCATGGTAATTACCAATTGAAAATGAGCTAAGAGCTTTTTTAGTTACCTTAACTCCTTTGTCTTTGCTTAGAAATTAAAGAGAATAAGGCTTGGGATGATTTGTGGTTGATAATCCAAGCTCCTTGATCACTATTCACTAGCTAAATTTGTACACGAGCCACTATTAATAATTATTTGACAACCTCTTTCTCCAATATGTCCTCTTGTCTTGAATATTTTGTCTTGTTTTGTTGTTTGATCTTTTTGTTGAACTTGAAGAATGCATTATAGCACTAAACAATCATCAAGGGCCTCACTAGATTCATTTGCATATTCTTCCTATGATTCGACCATGATGTCTTCTTCTTCTTCTTTTTCATCATCATCACTATAAGTGTCCATGCCTTGGATTTCCCTTAAGCTTAGAGCTCTTTGATTAAGACTATAGCACCCCGACTTTAATTACTTAAAAAATTTCATTTTATAGCGGAAGCTTATAACCTAAATATCGGGCGTTACCATCATAATTGATATAAGTCTGGCTTACCATACTACCCTCACATCATTAACAAGGCTAACAAAATTAAAAATAAAACATATTAAATAGAAATGAGAGTAGCTTTATAAACATAAATATGAGTTTAGATATTAGTTTTGTGTAAAACCAAACTACAGTCAAAAGAAATACCATAGATCAAAGAGTCCAAACAGGTATCTGGGTAAAACCATCATCCGAATAACATGACTCTTCATCCAAACCCTTAGTACTGAAAATCCCTCTACCCCTTACAACGCATCATAGGCGGCAAAACCATCCAACAGGTCCTCAAAGACATACACAAAATCATTAGGGTCATCTACTTGTGGGAATGAGTAGTACCTATGATAAGGGTGGTCAATACACTACATTCTAAGCAAGGTGACAATACTTTCTAATCATGATACAGTAAATACATATATTCACAAAATAAAATAGTTATACATGTAAAACACATAAAATATCACAAGTTACGTTGAGTTCAGGGACTCCATAAATTTTAAATTGATGGAATGATATTAAGCACCTCTTAGGGAAAACACTTAAGCCACTCTATTTTCCGATGGAACTTACCCAAAACCTCTTAGGAAAAATGATTCTGAGCTATTATTCTCAAACTAATAGAAAGGTCTCAAACACCTCTCAAGGATAGCAGACTTAAGCCACTATTATCGTCCGGTGGAACGAGCCCAACACCTCGGTCCTAACTCACGTATTCTTTAACTTCAATTCATTAATATCTTATCCATTAGGCTTTTTATCCCAAGTTTTATTATCATTCATATTGATTTTAGGGCCCTTCTATTCTTAATTCAGTGGAACAGGCTGATGCACCTCTTAGGTTAAAACATTCCTAAGCCACTATTATCAGTTGGTGGAACATACCTATAAAATACCTTGGCTCAACTCACTTGATCTTATAATTTAAATGATTAATTCCTTATTCATGCTTTATTTGAAAATTACATAATAAATAAATTATTTAAAGCACATCACAAAGATCCTAAAGTCATTCTCTAGGATTAAGACCCTTATATTCCTTAGAAACCCTAATTTCACATATTAGTCATAACTCCTATACTATTAATCATTTACCCACCAAAATTTTTTCCTTTTCCTCAAACATTATTATTATTATCAATATACTTGAATTTAAAGGCCTAACTCTAAGGTATTGCACATGTGATAATAACGCTATCTCAAGAGTCACTATTCTTAGGACTTATAAACCCTAAGTTCACAAGTATGTCATAAATTTTTCCATATGGATCATACAATTACCATATTCAACATAAATTCCCAAAACATAAATATTAACAACATATCTAAATTTCATGGTCTAACTCTACCATTTCATACATGTGATAATAACCATCTCGTTTTAGGGTTACTATTCCTAAATTAAACCATATTCATACTTTATTAAAAATAGGTAATTCACAACTACCCTAAACACTTCATATAGTTTCATTAGGGTATTTCAGATAATATAACACATTAAAATACCATGATTCCCATATTAAAAACTTATTAACCAAAATGCCCTTATCGATAAACAAGGTTATTATTTCATGCAGATCTTATATGTTTTGGTAACATTATTTCCATATCCTTAATTCATCACCACATAAATTATAATACTCATTTACCCATTTATTATACCTTATTAACCCATATTACAACCATATATCACATCGAGGGTTTTCATATGGAATATTATTACAACAATATTGTATAACTCTTAACTTATTTTTCCATCATATAATATCAAGTCTTATGTCATAGCATTAACAATAATACATTTAAGCACATAATATCATTAACATGTCATAAAAAAAAATTATTCATAACACTTAGCAACAAAAATCCTTGATTACGACAAGTATCCTTACGAAAAAGGCTCTAGTCTCTAAACAAGCTTATCCTATCCTGCCTCCTCCATAACTTTTGAAATATTACCTAAGAAACAAAAATAAAATACCATTAGGATTTAATAAAATAATTAGGAAAAAGCTAAAGAAATGGTGGGTAAAACAATGGAGGAAAACCAAAACAAACCAAATAAGTGTTTTGGGAAAATTAATCACAACCAAGCAGGGAGGAATGACACCAAGTGTCGAAGACAAGGGGATGGACATGACAAAATATTTAATTACTAGGTGGTGAGGAAATACCAAAGGGGCTGAAGGATGGAGGGGTGCAAAGGTGAGAATGACCGAAAGAAGATGGGGGTTTCAGTGGTTGTTGGTCGAAGGTGGAGTGTGTGGTTCATTTGGTTTGGCTGAAGATTGAGGGAAATTAGTGGCGAGTTTGGCCAGTGCATGGGGAAAAGAAAAGGGAAAATAATAAATGTAGAAAAATTTTAGATTTAGATGTAGGTTAAATAATTGAGGTTAAGGTAGTGGAATAAATTATTTATCAACCATTCGGGTTTAGGTTTAGGTTGAGAAAAAATATTATTAACCCAAAATAAAGTTTTGGGTTAGACTAAGATTTAGGATCAGAGAGCTAGGGTAGGATAGAAATATAAATTTGAGGTTGGAATTTGGCTAATATATTAATTACTCAGGATTAGGTTTCACTAAAATTTGGGGTATTACATCATTTCCTTGCATAGTGTTTAAATCCTATGCATTTGATGCATTGATTATTGAAGAGACCCATCACTTTATTCCTTCCCTTTTCTTCTCGAGTAGGACCTTGTCTTTTCTCCACAATTTTGTTACTTTAATTGGAACCCTACTTTGAAGAAGAAGCGCTCAAATATGTATTTGTCATGGTAGGAACATTCGTCTTTTAAGCCTTGTTAAACTTTACTTACTTTTCACACTTTAAAGACAAATTGATTAAATCCTCAAGAGAATCATAAGTATTTATTTCAACCTTTTTACTTATCAATTTATTGAGGCTACCTAAGAATCTAGCATATTTTTGTTCTTTTTGTTCTTGTATGTCACATATTAGTTCCAATCTTTCAAATTTTCTAGTGTACTCTTATATATTAAAAATTCCTTTCCTAAGGGTAGTTAACTTAACATACATATCTTTTTCATTCTCTCTAGGAGAAAATTTCTTTCTTAGGTTTTTCTTAAGCTTTTTCCATGACTTGAGCTTAGATTTATTTTATCTTTCACATATCCTCTTTAGGTTTTCCTACCAAACCCTAGCCAACATTTTGAATTTTTGAACAATAACTTTAGATTTTCATTCATCATCATTGAATTGAAATATTGATTCTATCTAATGCAACTACTCAAAGAATAGTTCAGCATTTAAATCACCATAAAATTTAAGAGAATCTAGCTTTATACCTTTATCTTCATCATGTGTATGCCTTGTTTGTGGATTGTAAAACCTTCATCTTATATGGGAGCTATTCGATGCATCTTTATGACCATATTCATCATAATCCATCTTTGAATTTATGTTCCCTCTTTTAGCTTGAACCACACGTCTAGCCATGCCCTCCACTCTTTCATTAGTGGCTTCCATGGTATTTTGCATGTGTATCATTGTTTCTTGGTCAACTATGCATTCCTCCATATATTGGAGTTCACTTTGCATTGTTGGAAGTCATTAGAGTTGTGTATTGTGTGCGTTCATGTTAATGTTGAGGGGTTGGATTGTAGCAAGTATGGAATCCATCTTATCTTCATTGGCCATGTTGGTCTTCAAGATGATCTCACACGTAGTATATGTATTTGATAAGAAAAGAAAGTGTATGGGTGCTAGAATAGGAAAATTGAGAGGTATAATTGGTTTCTTGCTGGATTTTTTGAGGTTCTTGGTAAGTTCTTGTATGGAGACTTACTAAGAAATGAAAGAGGGCGATAACCAAGTATGGTTGGTGAAATATGGAGTTGGGATAACGTGATTCTTTAATAAGATGTGTAGGAATGTGTTGCAATTTAGGAGGAATAATTTATAATGGTAAATGATGGGGGTATCTTCAGAGGATTAAAGATATAAATGATGATGATGACTCGAATATATGATGCGTTGAATAATCAATGATGTTGAGATGAAATATGGTTTGAATACAGGGATGATATTTGAATATGTTGAACAGAAATAAGTGAGATCTTAATTAAAGATAATAGAATATTGGTCAAACCATATTCTCTCTACTCCTTAACATAATCACTCACATTCATCATCCTCTTCTACCAATTAGTCCTCCCTCAATTGGAACCATCACAAATGCTTTTAGAGTCAAATATGTAAAAAAATTGTCCATGAGGCTTTGAACTGCTATAATCGACTCAATGAAGAAGATTTTCCTCATAACTGAAAATCTTAGAAATCCGCTAATCTAGTCTGACCATCATCAATCATGGACCCCCAGCTGTACATGGATTCTGAGGCTACCAACCATGTCACATCTTATCTCAATAACATGCCCCTCTAGTATGAATATCATGACAAATACAAATTAGTCATCGGTAATGGTATGACTCTTCCTATTACTCATCTTGGTTATTGTTGAATTCCCACTTCTTCTTTTACCATTTATTTATCTAACATTCTTTGTGTACCTCACATTATAAAGAATTTACTTAGGGTTTATCAACTCACCAAACATAACAATGTTTAAATGGAATTTCATCCTTCCAAATTATTTCTTAAGAATCTACAGGGCAGGACACTTCTTCAAAGGACAGTTGACAATGATCTATATCGTCTTCACCTTGACAATCCAATTAACTCCAATTCCTCCCATCCTCCTCATGTTTTCTTTGGCGATAATACCATTCTTTAAGGATGGCATTGTTGTTTTACACATCCCAATGAGTCTATCCTTTAGTCACTAGTTTCTCATTTTAATCTTCTTGTTACAAATAAAAAAATTCCCCAATGTCTGTGAATCTTACCAACTTAGCAATATTCATCGACTTTCATTAGCCAGTTGTAACACTCCTAAAATTTACTACTGAAAATTTTTATTTTATTTAAAAAATTAGCATAAGTAAAAAGCAAAAACTGTAAATTTTGGGAATGTTACCGCCATAATTAGTATCAGATCGGTTTCCTCCTACTATTCCAGTACCAAGTGTTGCTAAGGCTAGAAGAACAAAATACAATTTCCTTAAAATTAGACTTCATTTAAATTAGAGTAGTTCAATAACTCTTTACAAGAATAAAACACACTATTAGTGGTTACAATAGTAGAGATAATTTTAGCAAGGAAATAAAAGGGTAAAAGGGAAACCCTGAATCATTCCCGGACAACCCTTACGCTCTTACCCGATGCCCACTTAAATAACATTTGCAATAGTATTGAAAATTATACTATCCATTGAATAGGTAGGGACCCACAAATGGAACCCTTTAGTACTATGGTACTAAGTAATCGTTTATACCAAATTGAAAGGTAGGGTCTACATGCAACACATAATACAAAACGACATAAAACGATAACATGCGTTGGCACAGGGATAGCCATAAGCATCTTAAGGAATAATAGATAGTGCAACACCTCATATAAGAAGAAATGCATAGCATAAGGTCCATTCACTTAGCAATACTATAACATACCAAGGGAGAGAAGGGTATCAAGGTTAAATTTATATTGCAACAATAGATCATGAGGACGAAAGTAACTCTTTTAGTCTTAAACCATTAATTAATCATTATTCGATCATCATCTTCTAATTATATCCACGTGAGTGCGGGGACTCCACTATTATAGCCGGTGGATGGGAAACACTCCACAAGGCAAAATGCATCTGATCACTATTATAGCTGATGGACTAGAAATTGTCCTCACCAGCCCCGACTCACGTGGTGTTCTACTGTAAGTAATTAGTATTTTCCCATAATTTATTAACATGCAAAGTTTAGTTTATCGAGCTCAGAATCCCCCACTACTATAGCCGGTGAAATGAAAACACTTTACGAGGAAAAACTCACTTGACAACTTTTATAGCCGGTGGACTGAATATCACCCCACAGAGCAATGCGCTCTTGACCATTATTATAGCTGGTGGACTAGAAATTATCCTTACTGGGCCCAGTTCGATAATATTTTGCTTTACGTAATTAGTACTTTATTCATGTCGTATTCAATAGGTCCATTTAATTAATTCGAGGGAAGGAAAAAGGTCATAAATCTAGAGACACAAAGATATAATGGCCATAGAATCAAGCATTCTATATTAGGGATCATGGCATACATAAAACCCTAACATGTACTTCAAACATATCTAACACCCATTTCCATATATACTTACAAGCTAGGCACCTCTTGCATGATTATGAGATAAAAACCATATCACACCCTTAATTATCCATCCAACTCTAGGTTATGCCATATTCTTGTGATACCCACTTGTGATACCTTCTAACTTATCAAATACCCTTATCTTATTATTCAATATTACTTATGTCTCATTTTGAAACTCATTTATTCCATTAACATGTTAAACATAAGTTACCGAGTTACCCCCATCATCCTTATAAAATTACTGAAATACCCCTTGTTTGTAAAATTACCTAGTCACCCCTTTTTATTTGCCGAATTACCATATTACCCTTTATATTTGCATAATTACCAAAATACCCCTATAATATATTAGATTACTAATTTACCCTCCATTCATATTAAATCACCAACTTCACCCCCTCATACTTTTTAAGTTATTAATTTACCCTTCCAGTTGGTCAAATTACCGTACTACCCTTCATACCTGTTTAAATTACCAAATTGCCCCTTAGGCTTATTAAATTACCAAATCAGCCTTCATACTTGTTACATTTACCAGATTGCCCATTTGGTTAGTTAAATTACCAAATTACCCTTTATACTTGTTAATTTTACTAAGTTGCCTTTGGGTTGATCACATTACCAAATTTCTCTTCTTATTTATTAAAATTACCAAATTACCCATCTGGTTGGTTAACCTACTAAATTGCCCTTCTTATTTATTAAAATTACCAAATTGCCCTTTTAGACTATTAAATTATCAAATTGCCCATCTTATTTATTAAAATTACCCAATTACCCTTCTTACTTATTAAAATAACAAAATGGCCCTTTTGGTTAAATTACCAAATTGCCCTTTTTTGCTTATAAAATCACCAAATTACCCTTTCCTTTATGCCAATTTACCAAAATGCCCTTTCTTTGAGCCAAATTACCAAAATACCCTTCTCTTTTATTAAATCAACATTTTACCCCTTTACTTTACAAAGTTACCAAAATGCCCTTCCTTTATGCCAAATTATTAAAATATCATTCTCCTTTATTAAATCACCATTTTACCCCCTTTACATTACAAAATTACCAAGTCATCCCTTTTTCCATGTAAAATCACTAAAATACCCCCCTTACTTATCCATTTACCATTTTACCCCCTTTTCTCATGTAAATTACCATTTTACCCTTATTATACAAATTTTACTAAAACACCCTCACTACATAAATATTAACATACATGGTTCATATACATCATCTAACACCACCAACTATTATTATTATTTATCATTAATACTCATTAGCGCACACACTTTTAGGCCACACCCTTATACAAGAAATATTACTAAAATGTCCCTAGTGCTTATATTAACAATATTTATGCAACAAATGGATAGATTAGCATATCATATCATACATATGCATTTAACATTATCATTAATAACAAGGTTCCTTCCCTTAAGCATTATTTCTACACATGGCACATAAATTATCATGATTTTCTTTTCATCAACCAACATATGCCACTAAATACATTACACTTAACAATATATATCATGCATATAAACCATATTAAAAATCCTAATGTGCTAGCATACATATATCCATGCATTTTAGTAGGGTATAATGGTTACCTTATTTCTAGCAAAAATTAAACCTTACTAGTACCCTGGTTAAAGGTTTGAGCTTTGATTAGCAAAATCAATACCTAAAAATAATATCAATATTTATCATATTAGAAGGTCGAAAAATTAAAGGAATGAATTTTATCTAAAACTCGATTAAGTACATACTATTATTAACCATTTTTATACCTCAAAAAATTTCTAATTTTTTTAAAGGGAGGTAGCAAACTCACACTGCATGCAAGGGTTGAATGGAAAGTAGGGGTAGGTGGGGGAGTTGGGAAAGGAGAGGGTTTGGTTTGAGTGGGGTTTTGGGGGTTAGATAGAGGGCTTATGGAGGGAATTTATGGTGGTGACTGGGTGTAGGGATGGAGTAGAGGTGTAGGTGGTGGTCGAGGGTTGTTCATTGGTGGCTCAGAGGGGTGGAGGACGTGATTATAGGGTTGGGAAAAAGGGATGCAAGGGTGGAAGAAGAGAAGAAGGAAGGAAAAAGAATAGGGGAAGAGAGGATCTACAGGACTGGGTTTCATCCAAGGGAGGCAAGTTGGTGGTATGGAAAGTTCCAAGGAGTAGATTAGTGACTGTGGAGGCAGTGGAAGAGGAAGGAGGGAGGTGGATGGTGGTGGTGCAGGGTGGAGGCTGAGAAGGGGGAAGAAAAAGGAAGGGAGGAGAAAGGTGGTTGCAGGGGCATGTGGGGGTGATGGGGTGGTGCAAGGAGGTTAGTGTTGGTGTCAGAGAGGTGGTGGTGGTGGTTATTTGGGCGGTAGTAGCAGCCATTGGAGGCAACGAAATGAAATCAAGGGAGGAGGAGAAGAGGAGACGAGGAGAAGAAGGGAGAAAAAGGGATTGGCTAGGAGGGAAGGAAGGAGCTCGACAGAGGAAAATAGGTAGGGGAGAAGAAGAAAAAGAAGAGGGAGAGGAGAGGAGGTAGGGGCATCAGTTAGGTGGTGGCAGGGGGTTGCAGCTCAACAGGTGTAGGGTTGCGAGGAGAGGGGAGGGAAGAAAAGGAAAGAGAAGGCCATGCGAGGGAGGTTGTGTTTGGCTCGAAAATGGAAGGGAAAGGGACTAGGGAGAGAAAGGGAGAGAGAGCAGGGATGTAAGGGGAGGCAGGTGGTGGTTAGCGGCTGTAGCGGGCTGGTGATGGTAGGTGGTCGAAGAAGGAAGGAGAAGGGAAGAAGAAGGGAGGAGGGGTTATAGGCTAGTCAGGTAAGGAAAGGAAAGAAGAGGGCGGGTCAACCCTATGTGCGCGAGGAAGAGGGAAAGGAAGAAGGGTTGCGTTGGCCCAACCTAGGGGAGAAAAGAAAGGAAAGAAAAAAAAAGAAGGGGAGACGGGTCGGGGCTGGTCATGTAGGAGAGGGAAAAGAAAGGGAGAGAAGATGGGCCAGTGGCTCAGCGTGAGGGAGGAGACTGGCGGCCTAAAGGGGAAAAGAAAATAAAAAGGAGAAGAAAAAGGAAAAGGGGAAAAAGAAAAAGGAAAAAAGGGGAAAAATAAAATAATTTTTAAAATAATGGCATTTAATATTTTTGATAGATAAATTACTTTAATAATTTAATCTATTATATATATATATATATATTAGTTTAAAAAGAGTGATTTTAGTATATTATTGGTTTGACAAATTATTTAAGTAAAATGAGTATGATAAAATAAAAAAATATCTATTTTAATTTATTAAATATTCATATCCATTTTATATACTCAAAAATCCACAAAATGATTAAATCAAATAAATTTAAAATTAAATTATCCCAAATGAACATTATTTATTAAATTATAGGTTTTAAATTTTTGGGGTATTACACCAGTAGTCATATCTCATGTAGTTCTCCTTTTGAGCTTGTTGATTTTTATTTATGGTGCCCTTCCCCTATTCCATCCATCAATGGTTATCATTACTTTGTCATTTTTATTGATGAAGTCACTTAATTTATTAGGATATAGTTTATGTCTCGCAAATCGTAAGTATTTAATATTCTTAAATTCTTTTACACCACATGCTTTGTTTTCAATTTAACACTCACATCAAAGCTCTCCAAACATATTGGGGTGATGAATACTGAAATGTATACACCTTTCTTCACTCTCTTGGTAATGCTCATAGATTTTCCCATCCACATATTCAGGCCTAGAATGGTGCTGTTGAGCATCGTCACATAATCATTGTTGAAAAATGACTCACTTTTCATTCACAATCCTCACTTCCTCTTCTTTCCCTCAAATCTCCCTATGAGTGAGTGTCTTTACAACCGCTTTCCTAACTATTAGTTCAGGAATTATTTTGGTGGCCTATGATTTCCTTTTCTCCATCCATATAATCATCATAAATTAGAATTTCAATCCTTAACATGCATTTTCCTTAGTTATAGCTACAAACACAAGGGTTATCTATGCCATCATCTTACGTCCTCTAAAGTCTATGTGGCTCGTCATGTTATCTTTGATGAAAACATCTTCCCTTACACTCTTCATGCCTAATAACTTCACCTAGTTGGTGCTCAATCCACTTCTTCCTTATGTTTTATACTTGTGCCTTATCTTTCTCCTACTCATTCTATAACACCATACCCTCCTTCCCACTACAGCTCTGTCTCTGCAGAAACTCTATCTCCCAATGTCATCGTGCCCTCCCATTCTTCACCTTCACATTCCTTTTCCTCCACTAGCACTCCATCTCTCTCTCTCTCTCTTCTTGCATCCTTACCCTATTCAGTGGATTGCCATGGTGTTGATTCTATTATCCATCTATCTCCTTCATATCTCTATCCCTCTCATTCCTCCATTCATCCCATGATCACTCATTCATTCACAAACTCTCTCAAACCTAAAGCACTTTTGACTAGTCCTCATTCTCTTCCTTCCTCGTCTATTGCTCATTCAGAACCTCACACCTTCCTTAAAGCCTTTAAGCATCATGATTGGCATTGTTCCATGCAGGCTAAATATTCTTCTCTTATGTAAAATAAAATGTGGATTCATGTTCTTCTTCCAAAACACAATAATATCATTGGTTTCAAGTGGATTTATTTGGGTCAAACAAAAATCGGATGGCTCCATTGATCAGTTCAAAGATAGCTTTGTTGCCAAAGGGTTTCATCAACAAGAAGGTGTGGATTACTTTAACACTTTTAGCTCAGTCATCAATCCCAATACAATTCGTGTGGTTCTCTCTTTAGGTCTCACACACCATTGGTGCATTTGCCAAGTTGACATTAAAAATGCATTTTTAAATGGGGAGTTATCTGAAGTGGTGTACATGGTGCAACGTCAAGGCTTTGTTGATCCCTCCAAACCTCATCATGTGTTTCAGCTTCACAAATCTTTGTATGAACTCAAGCAAGCACCATGTGATTAGTTCACCAAGCTAAAGTTTTTTCTTCGCTCCTATGGTTTTAATGTGTGTTGCTCTGATTCCTCCACATTTATTTGCCAAACTTCATCATCAATTTGCTACACTCATTAATTTGGATGATCTCCTAATAATAGACATTGACCAATGCTTTTTTAATTAGTTTATCTACACTCTTCATCATACCTTCATTCTTAAGGATCTCGAATCACTTCGCTATTTTCTTGGTATAGAGGTCACTCATGGCTCCTCACATATGCATTTATCTCAGACCAAGTACATTCAAGATGTTCTTGGCCACACTAAGATGCTAGATTATAAGCTCATAGCTTCTCTAGCTAAGCCATATTCTTGTCTCTCTCTTCAAGATGACCCCTTTTAGGATCCCCATCTATACCGTAGTGTGGTTGGGGCTCTTCAATATGTTACCATTACTAGACTTGAAATCTCTCATGCCTTGAACCATGTTTGTCAATTCATGCACAATACAATTGATATTTATTGGCGAGTTGTGAAGCGCATTCTGCGCTATCTTAAATGAACCATTAACCTCGGTCTTATTTTAAAGCCTCATGTTCATCACCATCTCTTTGTATACTCTGATGCAGGTTGGGCCTTGGATTCTGATGACTATTGATCATAGCATGCCTTTGCCATCTTCTATGGTGATAATCTCATAAGCTGCTCATCCAAAAAGCAACAGTTTGTTTCTCGATCAAGCACAGAAGTAGAATATCGAGCTCTTGCTTTTGCCTCTGCTGAACTCTAATGGCTTCAACAACTTCTTTATGAGCTCTCTGCTCCACTCACCTATCCTCATGCTTTTTACTGTGTGACAATCTTAGTGACACCTATCTCACTACTAATCCTATACTTCATCATCAATCCAAGCACATTCATATTGATTATCACTTTGTCCGAAAGCATGTTGCCACATGTTATTTCTTCATTCGTCACATTCCTTCCTTATAAAAGTGGGCAGACATATTCACAAAAGTTGTTGGCATTGCCCATTTTGCCCATCTCCGGTCCAAGCTGCATGTTCATCCATGTCCATGAGCTTGCGAGAGACTATTAGAACCCGTCTTATCTCTCCATATCTTTTCTGTTATTATGTACAGGAACTATTATATGCGAATAATATAATTATTGAGTTACTATTTAATCTTTAGGAGAAATCTCTGGGATGGAGAGATATATTCCTTTCTGTTGTACAATGGCCTATTTAAAGCCTTGCAATCGTCACAGTGATTAATGAGTTCAACTACTTTGTTACCTTTTACTTACATATTTGAAGATCGCTATATGTGCACGAGATTGTTGCAGACGCGCGCTCAGATTGGTATGCTCGGACAAAGACATAGGCTATGCTGCTAACTAGCACTAAGAAGAGGCAAGAGGGCTAATCTGTAATGTAAGAAGATAGTCAGACTATGACATTATGATCGCGTAAGAACGTATGACATCTTCCTACGATAGCTACACCAAACCAACTACAAGAATTAAGTAGCTTCTATTATATCGTAATTTATATCCTTGCTGAAACCTGTGTATTTTCAACTCATATTATAATGTGATTCATGAATCATGGTGATGGTGGTGTTCAGTAGAATTTTGATGAATTATTATTAGCTGTTTGTCCGGTTCTGGGAAGTCGCATGAAGCCATGCAGTCTGATATAATTTCTGGATTGAGCTGAAGTTGAAGCTAGCTAGGTGGAAGGCATGCAGATTGCTGGAGTATGAAGAGATCGAGGAAGGGTATATCGGCTGAAATGAAATTCCCCATCCGTTCTTTCTTATCAATCTTCACACAACTTGTGGTTTCCTTACTGTCCCTCAGTATCTCTAGTTTTCCGGCGTTGTCTGTGATCGACTATCCTTGTTTGTTTAAGGCCCAACCCGAGAATCATGGTCTGAAATGAATTATTGAAGAATATATATATATATATATATATATATATATATATATATATATATAAAGAACATCGAATGATAACTAGTGATAACTGAAAATTAGGACTCTTAATTAATTTTTTTTTATCTATAATAGGTGATAAGAATTACCATTAATAGGAAGATAAAATTGCCGTAAATAGTTTAAAAAATTAAAATATTTGAATGTTAGAAAAAAAGATGATAATATTCTTATAAATATTATGTAATTTATGTTTCAAATTTTAAAACTACTAACAATAATTGATAGAAACTACTTTTAATAGGTAAAAAAATTTATTATAAGTTTTTAAGAAAGTATATTATTTGAGTACTAAAATAGTGGTAGTATTTTTATAATTATTAGATATTTATATTTCACATTATAAAACTATCCAAAAAACTATTGTATTTAAGTGCTTGAAAAAAGTATTAACATTTTTATAAATATAATATATTTATATTTCAACTTAGAAAACTACTTTCAATAAGTAGTAAAAATTACGGACAATAGGTGGTAAAAACTATCATAAATAGGTCAAAAAATTGGACAGTTTTTTGTTCTCATCTTAAATAATGATTCTTACTAAATGTGCATACTCACTAAATATACTCTCTCTTTATATGTATACTAAATTTCCATCCGTGGGATACATAGAAGAGATATTTAAGATTATTTATAATATATTATAATTACTACAATAATTAATTATTAAAAAAAAGTTTATAATATTTATAGGCGGAATATTAAATATTACATAACTCTCCTTTTATGTATATAATTGTTTGCCTTCGTCTTCATAGCCTCTAGGCCGGAATCGAAATACCATTGAAAGTTTATACGGGGGACACCAAGTTGGGTACGTAACGAAAGGTCGACTGTTTTACGAACAAAACAAGCTCACGTTGTTTTTAATTGCCGGAAGGTATTCTACTTATATTAATAAGCCTGCAACTTGATTTATTTCAAATACCACCAGTTGTTTCTATCGATTACTGTTTGAATATCTTGATGTATCAGGGACACAATTATATATAACACAAATTCAATTCATTATTGACCGTTTGGTGATACATATATATATATATATATATTCGAAACGTTAAGTTTGATCAATCACGACAACATACGATAAATACAATATGATTAAAATGGAAGGTCTTGGATTTATATCATCTAAAAAGTCATCGTCATCACATCTTGCTCCTTCGTTACTCCTCATTTAGGGCTAGTTTTGTATAGGATAATAGAGATAGGAAAAAACTTATTGTATTTTGTGTTTTTTATATTAAGTATTTAATAATAATTAATAAAAATATTTTAAATAAAATATTTATTTTAGATTAAATTAAGATTTAAAATAAATATATTTTTTAAATTTTTTATTTTAAATATATTATATAAAATATATGAATAATTTTTTTTACTTCTATTCTGCAATACCAAACAATCACTTAGTTGTATAGAAGGTAGGCCGTAAATAAGTCAATTTGAATTATTTTTTTTCCCTGGGTTAATCAATATCAAGAAAAGTTGAGACTTGATTTTACTCATTTGATTGCAAAATTGATTATGGGCACAATTTATACATGTGCTTAAACCCTTTTTTTTTTTTTTTACAATTAGACGTAATATTATTACAGAACTTGTTTTGCTAACTCAATTATACTTGACTTGATCGTTTGCATACATCATGATAATTAGTTATAAAATTAATTGTAGTATTTGATCAATTCACAAAAAATATTTATAATGTAATACTTATTGTTGAGCCTCTAATGAACCTCAAATGTTCCTATAAATGAGCTTATATAACTCCGGTTTAGCTTATTTTTCAGAAAAGCCTAAAAGTAAGGATGAATCAACTTATTTAATTAAATTAATATGTCAGATATTTATCAAGCCGAGCCGAGTTAACTAAGGCTACTTGGCTTAGGCCTTATTTTCCTCACCTAATTTTTCGGATTTGATCTATTTTGTGCTAATCTAATTTGATCTATTTTGATTAATATTGATATCAATAATAATCATTATAATAATGATGATGATGATGATTACTATAATAATAAGTCTAATAATTATAATATTAATATTAATAGTATATTACTAATAATTTTCTTATAATAATAATAAAAATACTATTAATAGCTATACTTTTATTAACAATAATATTAATAGTATTATTATTAATGATAAATATTATTATTATAATTAATCATAAAGATAATTAATATTATTATAGTTATTATTTTGATTTATGGTAATATTTATATTATTATTATATTTATGCAAATGATAATTATTTAATCAATTATAATATAGATACAAATATTATTATAATATTTAGTATAATAATTTCTCATAAATAGATATGATTTTAATTATAATAATAACAATAATAATATTTATAATAATATTATTTATTTTTAATAATTATGATAATAATTAGTAATACTTATAATATTATTATTATTATTTCAATTATTATAATTAGAAAATAATTGTATTATAATAATTATAATTATAATGTTAGTTTTAATAAAGATAATAGTAATAATAATAACATTAATAATTTTAATAAGAATAATTATAATTATAATAATATTAATTATATTTATAATTGTAATTATTATTATTATAATAGTTATAATTATAATTAATTAAGAAATATAAAATTATTATAATAAATATTATTTTATATATATTTTTATAATTAATAATAATAATAATTACTATTATCAGATCATATTTGATTGGTACTGATCTTATTTAGTCTACTATAAAAATAAAATGAGGATAACAAAGTCTTACTTAGAGCCCCCTAATAACATGTATACTTGTTAACCACAAAAACAATAAGGGATATAAATGAGGTGGGTTTTACTTAAAATCTAACGGATATGGAGACAAGTTCGGGGAAAGATACATCAAGTTCGGGTACGAATACGGATAACAGGTCTTCATATATGTACCTACATCTATATCTATATCCGTACCCACCTTCATTTACTCAATATAAACTTACTTTTTTACCCTTCATTTGTATAACATATTAATATGTTTCTTAAGATTATAAAAGTAATTACATGAAAATCCTAATAATCTATACGATCTAAATTTGATTATTTTCAATAAATTTTTTTTCGAAATATGTAATTTGTATTTTGCTCTCAATCTCTTTGTGACTCTATCCTTCAACCCTCACCATCTAATACTCTCTCTATCTCTCACAACTTGCTTAATTATTTTTCTCATTTCATTCATTTCATCTTCTAAGAGATCAGGAATAGCAGTGCTAGTGCAGTAGCAACACTCTCAGTCGTTCCCTCCCATTGTCAACTTTGAGTCTTCAATGTTGCTCCCTAACCAGTTCACCACACCACAAGTTCGTTGTCTTGCCAATTCTCTAGCTTTTTAGTTCACACATAGCCTCACCTTCCTCCATTCCTCAACTCCAGATCTCATCACCATCTTCAACGTTGCTCCCCCATGCTACCTTCCTCTGCTCTTCTATTCCAAATCTAATCATCGTCTATGATGTTTCTTCCCATGTCTCCATTTCCAATATTGCTCCTCGCCTTCCTCCATTTCTCTATTATAAGTCTTATTGTCTGTATTTTCATCTTTCATTTTCTGGTAAGTAACTTAATGTAAGTTGTAGTTTTTTTTTAATTAAGGTTAGCACTTAGCAAGTTCATTTTCTAGAATATGTATTATGGTTTAATGGTTGATCGATGTTCGACACTTCAACTATATATTTGTAATTAGAGTGTATATTTAATTTTCTGGTTGTTTTGGTTGAGCAAACAAGTATCTCAAATGGCATGAAGATGAACACAATAGTTTATTAGGTTCTAAGATCTAAATTGAAAATGAAAATTTTGGTATTTGAGCTATGGAAATCAAACTAGGAAAAAAAAACTACAACTTGTTGATTATAGTCAGTAATATATGATGACGTGTATATTTTGCTTATGGTTTGATCTCTTGATTTATTATTTGGAGATTTGTCACTTGATTTCCAAAGTTTAAACCCTTAAGATATGTTATTTGCTATCTAATTAACATGTTTGTTGACATTGTTGTATACCAGGATGTGGTCTTTGCCTATTTTGATAGTTATTTTTTGGAGGGCTCTTAATCAAAGATAATTATTGATACAAACATATTATTAATTGTAAGATAGTATCATCCGTGCCTGTATTGATAATAATAATAATGAGTATATATAATTACAGAATCGGCAGGGACGACATGATCAAGGACGTCGTGTGCGGTGCAGTGAATAAGAAACAGGGCCGACCACGAGTCATACAGGCTATTTTCAGAATCAAGAGTGATAGGGATGTGGTTGCGGATGTTGGTGACAGCCATGGCAGGATGAAAACGGGAGGTGGTGGCCATTGTCAAGGAAGAAAGGCAGAGAAGAGAGGGGCAGGGAAGAGAGGATCGACGGCAAACCCTAGCTTGATACCATGTAAGATAGTATCATTCGTGCCTGTATTGATAATAATAATGAGTATATATAATTACAGAATTAGGGTTACTAATCTAAATATGGAATGAATTAATGATAAGCTAAACATAAGCTAACTATAGAAACCCTAGTCTAACATTAATATATGACAGAAAAGGTTAAACCATTTGATGTATGAATAATTCATTCTAGAATAGAAAAAAGAATAATGATGATGATGATGATATATATTATTTTCTAATTTTTAATAAGTGAGAAGTATAGTAATAATTCAAAATACCCCAATTATTTTTTCATATGACTATATAAATATATGTATTTATTTTTCATGTAAATATAATAAATCTTAAGGAGACAACTTATTTAATCTTGTAATGACTATTGATGATCTTAGATGGTGTGATCAAAGATGTTGAAATCTTGTAATGTATCTCGATCACAATGTATTCAATTTCAACATCACAATGTACTCATTATTAATGTATCTTAATCACATCATCTAAGACAATGTTTCCTTCGATCAAATTTTACACATGGCATGGATTACCACTATCACTGGTTGAAGACAAAGATTTATCCTATATATGAAAATAATAGATAATTAAGAATGTCATGCTTTTATAAATGATAGAGATAATATTATTCTACATAAATAAGTAAGAGTAAGTAAATGTTTTATTAATATTGTATGCGACTGTTACCTCGAGTTGAGCTCTTTTAGATGATTGTTCCTTATGATAATTGTAACATGAGTTATCAACATTAGTGTGATGATATCCAATATTAAATACCTTTTACAATAACTAACTATTATAATTTGTGCCAAATCATTGAGACTATGTGCATAAATTATTAAGATTTTATTGATTGTAATTTTGCTTTCTTCTCATGCATTGTTTGGGATTATTAGTTAGTTTAACGGTATCAAGTAGCCAACCTAATATTGATTACAAAGTCTACCACCATATTCTTTCGGTGTAGTTAGTAATCCTACACCTAGTGAATCATCAACCAATGAGGAGTTAGAAGAAGTTCATCCATTTTCTTTAGTGTAAAAAAAGAAAGAAAGAAAACTTTGGTTGTTAGGGATCACCTTAAGGCGGCATAAATTAATGGTGCAAAAAATGTAAATTGTAAAGGTTTGAATAAGAGTTTGAGTAGTGATTCAAAAAATGGTACTTCTGATTTGCATGATCATTAAAGGAAATACTTATATTTAAGGCCTTTACAAGGGGTAGGCTAAACTATGATTTTTGACCAGAAGGGGGAAAAGAAAAGGAAATGTTATGGTTGTGAAATTTAATCAAGAAGTTTTGATCATATGAGTTTTCATCTGAAATTTAGAATTATTAATTGAATAAAATGTAAGTTATGATTCAAATTAAATTATTAGATCAAATAGTTTCAAGTTGGATCGGTTTATTATCTTTTAAGTGTACTTTTTTATCCAATATTTATAATTTACAACATGTTTGAAAGTTTTAGATATTCAAAGAATTATTTGTTATCTGATACAAAATTTTAGATATTTGAAGTGTAAGCTTATTTTGGATATCAAAAGCTTTTTAGTGATTATTCGAAGATCTTTATCAGACGATCATTAAATATCCGAAACACTTGATATCCGATCTATAAACATCCTTAGCTAGATTGCTAATGTAAAACTCGATATCTGTCGTATATGATCAATGGAAATAGTTCTTATATCATTGACGAGAGAATATCTTGTAATTTAGTATGTGACAATTTTTTTTCACTTTATAAACTTTAATTAGATATAAAAACTCATTTTTATAATATAATCAATTTTATTTTGGCACATAAAGTCACTTTTATAATTTACAATTCTTATATACAAAAATGAGGTCAAATTTATAATTTATAATTCATATTTATATATGTGGTATCATTTTTGTATCTTTATAAATTTATTCCTAAACATAGGTTCATTTTTATAAATTTTACAACTTTTTATTATAAGCATATTCATCAAGTATGAACACAGTGTAAATTTTATAACTTTATAATTCTTATCTATAAAAATAGGTATATTTTTTGTAATTATATAATTCTTGTTATATATACATATGTTCAAAAGTTATTTTAATATATGAGTGCATGTTAATTATATATAAGATATAGATTCATCATATATAATGTATATAGTCATCACACGTGACAAATAGATTTATAACATATAATATATAGGTTCATCACATATAATGTATATGTTCTTTAGATATAACGATTTGATTCATCACAAATAACATTTAAGGCCATCATATATAATGTCTCAGTTCACTATAATAAATATAAGATATATTAACAACCTTTTTTTTTACAGCTAAAGTTGTCATTATCCAGATATTTTGACATCTAGAAAAAATTACTGCTCATTTAGTATGGGGGTAATAGGGGTGGAAAAATTACTCTCATATTTTATATATATTATATAATTTATTTAAAATTAAACATTTTTATTCTAATGAATATCCATTTTAGATCTTAATTTAATCTAAAATGAGTATTTTATTAAAATATATTTATTATTGTTAAATACTTAATATAAAATATGTAAAATAAAAGAGAAAATTTTACACTCCTTTTATCCCCGTACCAAACAAGTAATGTGATAAAGGCTATCAACGTTATACTCATTTAATTGAATTTTATAAATTCAAAAAATATTTCAATTTTTTTTGAAAAAAAAAATGTTATAATACCTAGTTGTCGTAAATTATAATACGCCGTCAAATAACTTTGCTTAAAATGTTGCGGGGAGAAATAAATCTGAAATGACGCGCTACTTTAGTAGAAGGGGTGTTGTCATAATAGCTTTAGGCGCCGATTTACCCCTTTGGCAAAATTCTACTTCTAAAATTAGTTGAATGGGAATCTTCAATGATGAGCTCTTGTTATATGGCTACCAATCAACGTAAAATTTGTCTCCAAAACAATATCATTTTATTTTTTGATTGGATACTACGACGACGCATCGTTATAATAGACAGGGGTGTCGTCGCTATAGCTTTAGGCACCAACTCTCCCTCTCAGCAAAATTTTACTTCTAACATGATCTTAATGAGAATCTACAACGTGATGTCAGGTAATGGGCAGGCGTTGTCATAATAAACCACACCAAAACAACTTTCGTTTTATATATTTGATGCTAACTACAACAGCATTGTCATTATAGTAGATGGGGGCGCCATAATAGATATGGGTGGCAATTTTTCCCTTGCTAAAATTTGTCATGTAAAATTAGGGTAGTAGGAATTTGTAACAGCAATAAGTCGTTATAGATACAAGGGTGTTTTTTACGCTTACAAGTGTGTTTTGTTTGTTGCATTTTATATTTTCTAACAACACCTCAATTTTTTCTTAGATTGTTTGAGTTCAATTTTTGTTTATTTGGGCAATTAATTGAAGTTAATGAACAATAATTTTTTAGGTTTATTATTATATAAAAAATTGATTTCTAATATGAATGTTTTTGTATGGCGGAGAAATTTTGGGAGCCCTCAACTCTAATTTTACGCACCCGAGTTGCCACCACTTATGCTGCCATTGTTGCTTGTTATTAATTGAAATTAAGTATATTTACCTAATTTAATAATTTTGTGTTAGTTTGTTTTAATTAACTAAATGTGCATAATCTCGATATTTTTGTGACTTGTTCATTATTTGGTTTGTATTATTGATTATTAATATGGACATTTATTAGTTGTGTGATGTATAAGTATGGATATTTTTGTTGAATTTGTTGGTTGCTTGATATTTTTATTGAATTTGTTACTTATGTGGTTTGTATTATTGATGATTAATATGGACATTGGTTGGTTGTGTGCTACTTATTATTGATAATTAATATGGACATTCATTAGATTCAAATAAATATGTTAGTAAATATGGTATTGTTGATAGATGTTACCTATGTAATTAAAAAAAATGGTAGTGTCAACAAATTTTGTCTATGTAATTAAAAAAAATGCTATTGTTAATAACCTTTTCCTATGTAATTATATTGTGCGTAAGTAAACATGTTGTTTCCAATTTGATTTCCCCTGTGTAATTAGAAATTAAAAAAAATTAATAAGCATGTTAGGAAAATTTATCATATTATTAAAAAAGTATGTTAGTATAAGATATGGTTTGTGCTATTGTTATTATGTTAGCATAAATAGTAGTCATATTTATATAAGTCAATATTATTATATTTAGATAAGTATGTTAGGAATAAGTTAATAAAAATCAAAATTTTAGATAAGTATGTTAGGAATAAGATAATAGAATTTAAAAAAATAGATAAGTCAAATTATATGAGTAATAAGTTAATATAATTTAAAAAAATTGATAAGTAAAATTATGTTAATAATACATTAATAGAATTTTTTTTTTTAAAATTAGATAATTAAAAATATGTTAGTAATAAGTTAATAGAATTAAAAAAAAATAGATAAGTAAAATTATGCTAATAATAAGTTTTTATATATATATATATATATATAAATCAGATAGTTATGCTAGGAATAATTTAGCAAAATTAAAAGAAATAGACAAGTATGTTAGTAATAAATTAATAGAATTATAAAAAAAATGTAGTAATATAACTAATTAAAATAGTACTTATAGGAGTTATAATATGTTAAAAGGTTTTAATTTTGAAAATTAACTTAGAACCCTAAACCTAAAACCTAAGCACCAAACCCTAAACCCTAAGCCCTATGCCACAATCCCTACACACTATACCTTAAAGCCTAATCAGTAAGCCCTAAACCCTACACTTTAATCCATTAGTACCTTTAGTTTCAATAATAACCCTAATAAGATTAGATTGCTTCCTCTTTTGTAGGTTATAAGATATCTATCTTACTTGATACATGCTTTCAAGCTTACTTTTTGATGTCTCGTGACAAAGATATTAGGTACTACAGGAGATGGATACATGATAAGATACACTACATGTTGGAGTGGGATTATTATATAAAACCATGCAATTTTAGGTCACATCATGTTTTGCATACCTTACCACATAGTCACCCATAGTTATGAGTGAGGGATACATACATACAAACATACATACATCCATACATCCATACATCCATACATATATACATATACATCCATACTTTTTGATGTTTTACACCCTAGGTTTGTTGAGGATGGATATCTTAGGAGAGACTATAATCATATTGTAAGGGAATTAATATTGATTGATGCAAGTGGATGTCTTAGCATGGGATATAGCTGAGTATATATCGTGATTACCCTAATGATGCTTACAAGTCTTTTAAAGAAGTGAGAGAGGAAATGTTTCTATGAGAAGTTTGGAATCAATGGACACTATGGAATTAGAAGTTGGTCTTAATGAGATATTTTAGGTCATAGCAGCTTTCTTGTAATATGTATAACTTGTATACTTCATTTATGTCTGTGTGTGTGTGTGTGTGTGTGTGTATGAAAAATTTTTTTGGCTATTGAAATTATTCTATAAATATAATGACCCAAAAAATTAGGGAAAAAATGGTCATACCTAAATTGACAAATGAAAATGTTTCATATTTATAGTATATATAACCTGTAATTATTAAGTTGATATATAAAAATCTAATTTATATTTTAATTACCTCAATTGATATATTATGGCAATTGATAAGAGTTGGATGAGGAAATATAATAAAAAATCCATTGAGTTTTGGGATGGCTTTTAGATGTTTATAAGATTAATAAAAGATATTCGAATGGATTGACACGTTATCTTTGTAGGAGGCGTGTCTATATTGGATGGGATACTGTAACACTCCCAAAATTTACTATTGAAAAATTTTATTTTATTTAAAAGGATTAGCGGAAGCAAAATAATAAACTATGAATTTCGGGGAGATTACCGCCACACTTAATACTAGACCAATTCACTCATACCATTCTAGTACCAACTGCTAAGGCTGAAAGAGTAAAACACAATTGACAAACCATATTTAAATTAGAGTAGTGTAATAAACCATTTACAAGAATAAAATCTACCAGTGGTGGTTACAAGAACATGTTACATTTAAACCAAGGGTTAAGGGAGAAAGAATGGCACCCTAAAAGTTTGGATTACTTCCTTACGTTCTTTCCTGTTGCCCACTTGAAAAGCACCTAAAAATAGACCTGCAAGAGACACTGCCCATTGAATAGGTAGGGGCCCCGTGAATGGAACCCTTCAGTACTATGGTACTAAGTAACCCTTTAAGATACACTTAAAAATCAAGCCCGCAATGCAACACATGGTACAATACTATATACATATATAATGAGAATGCATACAACACAATCACATACTTAACAAGTCCATCAAAGATTAATAAGTCATGATGTACAATCAATACTTATGGGCCTTAAGCCATTAGTCCATCATTAATCAATCATCTTGGATTATAAATATACATGTGAGTGCGGGAACTCCACTATTATAGCCGGTGGACAGGAATACAAATAAGGTAGAATGCTCCTGATCACTATTATTACTGGTGGACTGGTCTCTAAGGCAAAACACTCCTGGCCACTATTATTCGCCGATGGATCGGTATGGCCCTGATTCACATGGTGTCCCACTATAAGTGATTAGTATTTTCCATATTTATTCACATCCATGATTGGTTTTATTAAGCTCGGGATCCCCCACTATTATTGCTAATGAACTAGAATACATATAAACATCATCCAGAGCAACACGCTCCTAGGCCACTATTATATCCGGTGGATTGATACTCATAATCATCTTCCAGGGCAACACACTCCTAGCCACTATTATTTTCGGTGGACTGGTACTCATAATCATCATCTAGGGAAAAACACTTCTGGCCACTATTATAACCGGTGGATCGGTACTCATGATCATAATCAATTGGGCCTAGCTCGTTAGTCTTTCACTTTTTTTATTAGTGTTTTTTTCCTTTTTAATCACCGCAACAATTCTATTTATTTGTCTCGGATGGAAGATCAAAATTTTAGGATACAAAGGTACACTGGTCATACTGGTGCCTACAAGCTACTCAGTACCCTTCAACCATCAATCTAGGGACGCAAAGGTACCCTAGTCATACTGGTACATACAACTAACTCAGTACCTTACCGACAAGGACACCTAATCCATAAGTATGTATACCCCATAAGTAGGTTCATATAGCTAAATAGAGTAAGATGTAGGGACTGGCTGGGGTACAAAGGTACACCGGCAAATACCAGAATCGCCATGGGCTAAACCACGCCTTTAGGGTAGCGACCCCTAAAGAGCCACCATTCCCAATCTCGAAGTCTTTCACTTTAAGTATTAGTGTCTTGATTAATATGATCACGAAAAGCATAACTATCAGATACTTCTTCACTTTCAATCACTCTATATCATTAGGTATGCCTTATTCATACGGTTTCTAAGATAATATAGGGAAATCATTAAGGCCATCATAATCTCATCCGATTCTTATGTATGATTCGTTCGAGTGATACTCACTAATTTTCAAATACCATTATCTTACTATTCAGTGTTACTTAATTCGTATTATAAACTTCGTTATCACAATAACATATTAGATATGAATTACTAAATCACCCCTTACTTGTATGATTGTTACGTCATCCCTTCTTTACTTGTCAATTTACCATATTACCCTTCGGTTTGGGTTAGCGAGTCATCTCCCACACTTATTAGGTCACCAGTTACCCTTCATAATTGTTACCCTTATCATATTTCCATTTGGTTGGGTAGATTACCAAATTGCCCTTCTTTATTATCATAATTACCAATTACCCTTCTCCATTATTATAATTACTATTCTACCCTTCTCCATTTTTATAATTACTATATTACCCTTCTCCATTATCTTAATTACCATATTACCCTTCTTCATTATCATAATTACCATTTTACCCTTCTTCACTATCATAATTACCATTTTATCCTTCTCCATTATGATAATTACCATTTTACCTTTCTCCATTATCATAATTACTATTTTCCCTTCTCCATTATTATAATTACCATTTTTCCCTTCTCCATTGTCATAATTATCATTTCACCCTTTTCCATTATCATAATTACCATTTTACCCTTCTCATAATTATCATTTTACCCTTTTCCATTATCATAATTACCATTTTACCCTTCTCCATTATTATAATTACCATTTTGCCCTCATCCATTGCCATAATTACCATTTTACCCTTCTCCCTTATCATAATTACCATTTTACCATTTCCATTATTATAATTACCATTTTGCTTCTTTACTTCTAAAATTACCATAATACCCTCAACTTTCAAAATTAGCATTATACTCTTTTACTTATAAAATTACCATTTTGCCCTTTATTTTCGAAATTACCATAATACACTCAACTTCCAAAATTACCATTATACCCTTTTACTTATAAAATTACCATTTTGCCCATTTACTTCCAAAATTACCATAATACCCTCAACTTCCAAAATTACCATTATACCCTTTTACTTATAAAATTACCATTTTGCCCTTTACTTCCAAAATTACCATTATACCATTTTACTTATAAAATTACCATTTTACCTTTTACTTCCAAAATTATCATTTTAACCTTTATTACACCACCTTTATTACACCACCTTTATTACACCACCTTTATCAAATTATTACAACTACTTAAAATAGAAATATTAATACTCTATTCTCATCATCCAATTCCACCAACTATTGTATTTCAACATAATTCTCATTAACAACTACACATATTAGGCCACATTCTTGCCCAAGACATATTACTAAAATGCCCTAGGGCTCACAATAATATTAACCATCCATTAATGGTCACAATAATATACTATAGCAAGGATAATTACTTAACATATTCTTAAATAACAATTCTCCTTCCTTAAGCATTTCCTCCATACATGGCATATAAACTAGAATGCTTTCCTTTTTATCAATCAACACAAGAAACTACATATATTATATTAAACAACATATATCAAGCATAATAACATATTAAAAACCCTAATGTGCTAACATACGTTTATTCATGCGTTTAAGTGGGGTTTAATGATTTTCTTATTTTTTGCAAAAATTGAGCCTTATCGGTATCCCCATTAAAGATTCAAGGTTTGGTTAGCAAAACCAATACCTAAAAATAATACCCATAATTATCATATTAGAAGTAGGAAAACTAAAAAAGATAAAACTTTATAAAAAATTAATTAATAACACACTTTACTTAGCCATTAATATACCTCAATAATTAAATAAAGCAAATCCCAAAATAATGTGGAACTCATGCTACATGAGCAGCGTGAGCCACATGCAGGTTATAAGGGGGGAAAAGGTCAAACGTAGGGAGGTAGAAGGGAGGGGGTGATGGTTGGGGTTGGGGTCTTGGGGGCCAAGAGGAGGGTAGGTGGAGGAGAGCTAGGGCAAGAGAAGGTTGTAGGGGTGAAGAGGGGGTGTAGGTGGTGGTCGGGGATGGGTTGTTAGTGGCCAAGGGCAGCATCAGCAGTGAGGTTGTGAAGGTGGTTGTCGAGGTGGGGGCTGAGGGGAGGGGAAAATGAGGGGTTGCAAGGGTTGGTTTCGGCCAAAGGATGTGTGGGGGTGGTATAGGAGGTTACAGGGAGTGGTTTGGTGGCTTAGGTGGTGGGACAGCGGTAGAAGGAGGGGTTGTAGGGAAGGGAGAAAAAGAAAGGAAAATGAAGGGGGGAGGAAGAAGGGGGTTGTAGGGTGGCTTGGGGTGTTGTGGCGGTGCAGGGTTGAGGTAGAGGCAAGGGGTGGTGTAGGGGGTTGGTGGGGTAGTGGAAGCGGTGGAGGGAGGTGGCGATGCAAAACAGGGATGGAAATGGAAGGAGAAGAAAAGGAGAGAATGAAGTCAGGGGAGGGAGAATGGCTTGAAGAAAAATAAGCCAGGAAGGGCCAGTGAGGATAAGAAAAAGGAGAGGGAGAGACAAGGGGCAGATGGCAGATCAGTGGTAGGTTGTAGGGTGGTAGGGAGGTGTCAGATGTTAGGTGGAGGGAAGGGAAGAAGAGGAAGGAAAAGGGAATGCAGGCTACATTTGCAGGGGCTGGTTGGTCCAAAAATGGGAAGGAAAGGATGGTGTAGAGAGAGAGGGAGAGAGGGAGAGTTGTAGGTGGTGGCAGAAGGTGATCGGGCATGGTAGTTGCAGGGTGTTGAGGGTCATGGACCATGAAGCAAGGTCGGGGTAGAAGGTAGAAGAAGAAAGAAAGGGAGAGGAGGGCAGTAGGCCAGGTGTAGGGGAAAAAAAAGGTGGGCCAGTCTGGTCTAGGGGAAAGAAGGAAGGAAAGAAAAGGAGAGGGGTTAGGCTGGTCGATGCGGGCGGGAGAGAGGGAGAAAGGGCCTGCGGCCCAGGCAATCAGGGAGGAAAGGCTGGCCTGGCGGCTCAAAGCCAGGAAAAAAGAAAAAGGAGGAAAAATGAGAAAAAGGAGAAAGAAAAGAAAAAGGGAAAAAGGAAAAGGAAAAATAGGGGAAATTATAATAATTTAATTTATAAAATAATAAAGTGTAATATTTTTGGGTAATAAATTTAATTAATAATTTGATTTAATATAATTAAATATATGGGTTTAAAAATGTTAATTTTAGAAGAATATTAGTTTGAAAATTTATTTAAATAAAATGAGTATGATAAAATAATAAAATATTTATTTTAATTTATTAAATATCCCTATCTAATTTTATATCCTTAAAAATCCATAAATAATTAAATTAAATAAATTTAAAAGGTAATTTATCCCAAATAAAAGTGATTTATTAGTTTATTGGTTTTTAAAATTTCAGAGGATTATAGATACAATAGATACAGTTGAATTCCACATTTTATGTAATGGGTTCATGGACACGATTATGATACGCAGGTATATTAGGTTGAACCTCAACTTGTGCATATAGAGGAAAAGGTAAGAGATAAGATGGTAAATGTAAAAAAGGATTTATGAAGAAACAAATGGAAAGAAAGTACTACACAAAGTGTTGCACTATTTCCCTAAAAACTAAGACTAAAAAGATTATATGATTGTAGACACACTACTCAAGACATGAGATTAAACTTGAATGGATGCTCTAGAGAATCGTGGAGCTTATGATATGCAATTAATGGTTAGGTGTGGAAATATTTGGATGTAAATAATCTAAAATTTGTAATTAATCATCACAATGATTGAATGGGGTTGGTATTAGATGGGTTCAATCCCTTTAGCATGAGCTGAAATTACAACATGTGACCGGTATGCTTGACAACATACAACTTACCCCTATAGTAGTGCATGAAAAGTTTTTTCTTTATGTTGTCTTTGTTCATTTCTTACATGTCATCTCCTATGATGGATATTGATTTATTCCTTAGAGCAGTTGTTGACAACTTGAATGTTTTGTGGGTGTATACTAGAGATGCAATTGATAATAAAGTGTTTAGAATTGTGTGTTGTAGTTTTATGGACCATTAATGATTTTCCTACACATTCAATTCACTTTAGGTGGTTATGAATAGGGTACAAAGCATGCCTTAATTGTAATGAAGACTCTCCTTCTATAAGGATAAAGTGTAAGATGGGTACATCAATAATCGATGATTCCTCCTAATTAACCATCCATGACAAATGAATAAATAATTTGATGGTAAAGTTGTTAACAGAACCCCCTCCTTAAAGATTGTCAATAGATGATTATTTGAAGCAGTTGAGCTGTGTTAGATATTATCCATCAAGTAATCTTCAATACATACTATTTTTGAAGGAAGAGAGAAGTGGATGAGTTGAATTGGATGGGAGTATATTTTATGAGCTTCTGTATTGGTCATCAACTATCCTAAACTTAGATGTGATGCATTAAGGATAAATTTTCTAAAATTTTGCTTGGGATGATGCTTGGTAATAATAACAAATCAAAAGATAATGAATATATGAGGTATGATTTGATGGATATGAATATTAGACACAAAATGCATCTATACTATGAAGGGAATATATTTATGAAATCTATTGCTTAATATACTCTTTCCCCCAGGGATAAGAGTAACTTTTGGGGGGTTTTGAAGAGTGTAAGGTTCTTTTATGGCTTTCTAGAAAATTTGAGGAAAAAATAATTAACAATAATGGTAAATTAAGTACTTTAAAATCTCATGACCATCATGCTATAATGCAACAATTGTTGCCTATTGGTGTGCACTTATTCTTGAGGAAATAGATTATTGATATCATTGTTGAATTGAGTATTTTATTTTATCACGATGTGTGTAAGGACACTTCACTTGTCTGATTCTAAGAAAGTTGAAGAGTAAGTGGTTATCATCCTCTGCAAGTTAGAAATCATATTTCCCCCTAAATTCCTTTAGTGTTATGGTTCACCTTATAATGAACTTACCAGAAAAAGCACAATAAAGTGGACATGTTCATGGAAAGTGGGTGCATCATGTTAAAATAAAGCTAAAATAATTAAAGGATTATACGAGAAATCAAGCTCGCTCATAAGGTTATATTGATGAAGATTATGTTGCATATGAAATCCATGACCTTTTTTCTAGGTATTTTCAAGGGGTTGAGGCATAGTTTAATAGGCGTGATAAAAATGAGGATGATGCTTTGAAAAAATGGTAGTTGTCTCTTGTCAGTGTTTCAATCTCAAGGTCATGGAATTGGTAAATAGTTAGTTGTTGGTATCCTAGAGAATAAGTTGGATCAGATTACTTTATATGTTTTCAAAAATTATTAAGAGATATAGAAATATATGGAGTACGTATAGATCAATATTCATTAATAATGGTACTAATAATTATATGTTTCTAGGGGTTCATATTAGTTTTGCCTTTAATGCTATAATGAGACAATATATTGATGTAGTGGAAATTTAGGTGATATTTAGAGAAAAGAGTTTCCTAGTTGGTCTTATTCTATGGTCAATCAATGTTAAGTTCAATCAATATTCTTAATTAATTAGATAGGCTCTAAATTGATAATGATATTTATTAACTATGCTGTAGGTGTACAACTTAGATAAGTTGGGGTGCCCAAAACACACTAATGAGTTATTATGTCTAGCTAATGGTTCATCAAGTGTGTTTATAACTTATACTAGATATCATAAATGACATATTCTTAACTCATGATACAATAGAAAAAAAAGGAACACAAACAATGATGTGTTTGTCCTTGGAGTCGATGGTGAATGTTATTATTAACATGTATATCAAATCATCAAGCTATCTTACTTACATGATTATTTTGTTATGTTATTTATGTATAAGTGGTTTAATACCTGATATGCGGAAGAAAATAATTATATGAAAAAAAACAACATTAAAAGTGTTTTGTTTGAGTTATGAATGATACGAGGATGATTGTTATATGTTAGGATCCCAATCAAACCAAGTTTAATATGTTGATGATCTATTGAGTGGTCATCATTGGCAAGTTGTCTGAGAATTCAACCATAAACACATTTGGGATTTAAATTATGATGGTTATGAGCATATTGATGTGGTTGATGAGATTGTCTCATCTACTATAGACTTGGATGTTCAAGTAGATGGTTGTTATCAACCTACCTTTTCAATGTGTCAGTGTAAAAAATGTTGAGGTCCAAACTGATGAGGCTCCTACTGAGACCATACCTAGCACCACAAATAATTTTGTCATTATGGATGAAGATTCTACAAACATAGATGGTGAAGAACATGCATGTTGTGATCATGATAGTACTTATAGTAATGATTAGTTTAGCTAGTTGAGGTCTTTTACTTTGTACTAATTATTGACTTTCACTATTAATTTTAATATATTATAATTTATCTATCTATGACTTTTATTGAGTTATTATTATTATTATGTTTGTCCATTTGTTGTTTAATATTGTTAGATATAGCTAACATTATGACAAGATATCACTATAAGGATGGAAATAATGATCCCCTTTATCTCATATTTCATTTTAGTGCAAGGTGGATAATAACTTTTATTGCTATATATTAGATAAAAATGTAATGACATGTTATATTTTTTACTCATTGGGTTAACTAATATGATACATGTTTTAGTTCTAGCACACCCAACACGTAAAAAATCAAAATATAATAATATGTGTAAGGATTTTAAGAAAAACAATTATGTTAAATTCTATCTCTAGTTCTTGACATTTGACAAGGAATGGAGGCATGTTGGTAATACAAGTACATTATTTATTAGACACGTAGAGAATGAGGTTAGAAATTGAATAGATGTAATATGATGACTAGAATAATGTTCCATAGGAGGAAAAAGATAAGATTTACCCTACTATTAAGGTAATAGTAAATTTTAATTAGCTTTTTAATTTCTAATTTATTTTCTTTATAAATGACTAATATGTAATTTTTCTCTATCTATGTAGAACTACTTCAATTTAGATGAGTGGAAGGGGACTCTAAACTGATCGTGAGTATGCAAAGGCATTTGTTGATCATCTCGCGACATCTATTGAAGTAAGATGGGCCAACTCAAGATTTTGTGTCAGAAATACCTTGGGAAGAAACCAACAAAAATAGGTTATAAAGATTGGAAGAATCTTCAAGAATTTTGGGATTCTCCTAAACAAAAGTAATTTTATAACATTATATACAAACAAACTTAAAATCATTAATGCTAGTTAAGTGTTATATATATTTTTTGATATTTGATATGCTGAAAAAATCTAAAAGAAATGCAATAAACAAATCCTAACAACATTATCGTTGCCTATGGATGCAATCATTTGAGATTGAATGGGTCTACTAAGCTAATATAGATTGATGATGTAGAGATTGTTTAGGAAGTTTTTCAAATATGTTGTAGTTATTAGAGATTTATTCATAGATTGTTGAAGGGTTTTTCATCTACATCATCTTCACTAGTACCACCATCACCACTTTCTACCAGTGCTATCACTTTTGCACTTGACACAATTTGATTGCATGGTAAAATGTTAAAGCAACGAAAAGAAACCATTAAGTTGCTGAATGTTGTAGCAATAGACTTGAGACGACAATTTATGGACTAGGAGGAGGAGTAGCAGCCAATTAAGATAAGGGGTGGTTATTTATCATATATTAGAAAGGGTATATATTTTTAATACTTTTTATTTAATGTTTTAAATTTTATTTATTTTATTTTCTTAATATTATTTGATATTAGTATAAATCTTAAATTTTAATTCTTAATTAATAACTAATCAATATAATAAAAAACTAAAAACAATTAGAAATTTAAAAATAAAATATTGAATTACATTCAATAATTGTTCCAATAGGCTATAAGGTTGTCACAATAGGGTGGAAATTTTTTTTTCAAAATATTTGAATTTGGCTTTTAGTGATAATGGATGTCAATGTAATAGACTCCATCATTGTTGTAATAGGATGACACAAAAAAATTCAAATATTTGAATTTAGCTTTTAATGACAACTGGGGTTGTTGTAATAGACTCAAGTATTGGTGCAAAAGAGTGTCGCAAAACTTTTCAAACAAATTGAATTATGGTTTTAATGATGGTAAGGTCATTGTAATTAACCTTATAGTCATTGAAATACAATGAAAAAAAAAATGAATTCTACTTTCAACGATGATGGGGCATCTCAATAAAGTGACATAATATATTTTTTTTAAATTCTATTTTGGCTTTCATGAATGAATGTGTTGTCGTAATATATCCTTGAGTCATCATAATATATAATTTATATTTTTAAAATTATTATTAAATAAGGAAAAATAAAAAAGTAATCGTTATAGTTGGGTTATGATCATGTTGTCGCAATAGGCCCTATTTTCACTAACGACTCCGTTTTATCTCCACCTTAGGTCTTTTACAACAAAGCATTCATGATAGCCATTCTACAAAAATATATCGTCTCAGTATGTCGTCTATGATGAGAAGTCTAGTTTTCTACGACAACTTTTATCACCCCATATTTCTTATAGTAGTTCATAACATAAAACATATGAATTCATGATATATAACAATTAGGTTCATCATATATTATTCTTAGGCTAATTATATTTAATAAGTAGGTTGTTCATAATATAGAACACTTATGTTCATAGTATAAAATTTAAAGGTTTATAAAATAGAATGTATAGGCTCATAATCATATAAATCCTCTCTAATCTGATTTGTATCGGATCCTATGAATTTAGTGAAATAATTTATGTGGTAAGCCTATAAATTTTATGTGTTGGGAATAAATGTTTTCCGTAATGAAACTAGGAATTATTCTCTCTTCTTCTACTTATAGATTATCCTTTGGACAATATAGTAGTAGTTAATCTTGCCTCTTTCTATTTTACTCCAATAAAGTTTTGGATCAGGCTTTTAAATTTATTTTTCTTTCATGAAACTAAGTACCAAATCTTTGTTTCCTCTTCTTTTAATTATTTTGATTTCCCTCTAGATTCAGAGCCAAATATATGCAAATGTTAGTCGATAGGATTAATACAGTAATACCATTCACCTTTGATGTAATTAGTGCACATATCTTTTATGTAATATTGAAACGACCTCGAACTTCTAACATGTCCATTTTCATCTTCAAATTCCATTGCTTTGAATCCACTTAAAACTTTGATGATTTTGGTGCTTTAGGGATCCGTTCTCTACTTGATGATATGTGGTGGTAGTTTTTATCTCTTGCTTCCAAATCCACAAATTTTATGCTTTCAAAATTCACAAGAAAGAGGAGAATAAGAGATAAGGGGAATCAATGAGTTCAACAAAAAACATGATAAAGACAGTTGTTAATATAATTATTATCCCATATCTTGTATGATTACACAAATGGTACCAAGTACATATTACAAGATGCTCTAAGTGTATGATATCAAATGCAGTAATAAAAATGTAACATCCCAAAATTCACTACTGAAAAATTTCATTTAAATTAAAATTTAGTGGAAGTAGTTAAATTAAAACTTTTGAATTTTGAGAATGTTACTGCTATGATTAGTACAAGCCCGGCCCACCACTACCCCAAAAAGTAGTTTTAATAACGGTTATTTTACTGTTTTAATAACGGTTTTCAACCGTTATTAAAACGCCCGTTATTAAATCTTTAATAACGGTTCATAACCGTTATCAAAAATATAAAAAAACCCGCCAATATGAGCATAAAATGCATGTTTAATAACGGTTTTTGAGAAAAACCGTTGTTAAACAAGAGGGTTTTAATAACAGTTCTGATGAAAACTGTTATTAAAACATAAGTTTTAATAATGGTTCTTATGAAAACTAAAAAAAACTGGAGTTTTAATAACGGTTTTCATAAGAACCGTTATTAAAACTCCAGTTTTTTTTTTAGTTTTTGTAGTTTTGTTCCTGCCCATATACACAGTTGTATGTTCAAATAATTACCAAATCTGCATTGTAAAACAACATCAATTGATAACAAATCTGCAATCACACCATAATTTCAATCAATCCCTTGTTAATACACCAGACATATATACTCAAGAATCAAAATTAGTAGGCATACCACAACTTGGTAGCTCTACACGCCAAAGCAAAATGTTTATAAATCTAGCTTAGAAGACTTAAAGACATAGACAAAATACAAACCTGAACATGCATGTAGAATATATAGATCTCTACCTAATACCGAATGAATGAGTGCACATGCTTGGCCTATTGCTCTCTCACTTCATCAATTTCTTCAACATTGTATTGCTGTCCTTGTGCATAGTCATCGGTGAAAAACTACAAATCCCAAGTTTTGATTAATATACAGTTAGCACTTACGTCAAGTATCAAAAATACATGTCATGATTCATTAATGGAAAAATATCGAAAAGAAAACATACATGGCTTGGATCTATGTTGACCGATCTATTTTGGACTATCAGATTCATTGCTCTACATATATAGTATCCACAATCTTTGTCGTTTTGCTGTTGTGGACACTGTCAAATAAATTCAGTTAGCTCTCTAACTATTAGATATTAATTTTAATTAAAATAAAATACGAAATAGTTGCCTTCCTACTTACTATGACAGGCTCGTATTGAACATTCTTTGGGTCTGGGACACCATTCCCACCTCTCCTTTGATACGCTGTCCGTAGTGCCCTAATTAATAGAGTTGGATACACAATATTGTAAGTACGCATATATACCTCAAATAATGAAAGCTAGCTAGGCGAATATATGTATAAATAAGCTAATGAAGTAAGAAGTGAAAAGTATACTAACATGTCGATAAATTCCTTCCCACCACAATGAGCGACTTCAAAAGGCACGTCATAGGTTCGAAGGGAATCAAACACATAGACTTTATTAAGATCAGGTCGGACGGCGTACAAAATCCAATGTTCAGTTGCGAGGTGAGGAATGAGATAGAGCTTGTTGTGTCCCTCAATCAAAATGCGATCCGCTAAATAGTTTATGTGCCTACCCTCTCTTATTGTACTACCGTGAGCTATGTAGTATGGGCACACAAACACAATAGAGGACAACATTCCCTCCATCGTAGCTCGAGTAGCTACCAACCTATGGACAACAAAAACAATGCATATTTGTTAATAAATAATAACTCATATAAGAGGTCATAAAAATTCCAATTGTATAAGTTAAGAGTACTAAAATCTCAAAATGAAATAATACTTACGCGACATAGACGGCGACACTTATGGTTGACATCCATTATTGATTATAAATGTCGCTTATGTCAGCCTTCGATACCATGTAAGTAGCATCGTCCCTCCCAACATACTCAGGACGACAATCAATGAAAATATAATTGTCCCTGAGGTAGTTTTGGGCATAAAAATATAATATAGCTAATGCTGGTGGAGGTTGGTTTTGCTGATCTGAAGAAGGAATCTTTTGTGGGGCAACTGATTTTTCAGATTTAGCTCTCTTTCCTTTAGCTGCGCCCTGTTTTGTGTTGATCATTCTGCTAGTACCTCTCTTGGTTTTACTAGCAGAAGCAGTCTTCTTTTTTGATTCCGTTTTTGATTCCTTAATTGATAATATTAAACAAAATATATATTGAGCATATAAATATATATATATATGAAAAAGGTATATATAGTGTAACTACTAAACAAGGTCTAATGAAGATGTCAAATGTCAATACCTCTTCAGTAGTGAGACATATTTGATCTGCAGGCCAAGCCACAAAGCTTCCATGAGCTTCTAGTACTGTGGTTGCCTCATCGCCCTCTTTATAACAAGGCAAGTGTGCACTGCCAATGATTGGAGTGTCAATACTCACCGGCCTTGTATTTAGGGCTAAAGTTTACCCGTGGATTGTTTGCGTTTCAGTACTGTGACTGATGCGGACCCTTCATTTCGCCAAAATTGTTGAAAGGTCATTCGCTAATAAGTCACATTTATGCAAACCCTAAACAAAAATATTACCCATTATTAATAATTTATTACACCGAATACATTTAATAACAATTCATAGTTTGTAATGCTTACCTCGGGAAGAGTAGAAAGAAATGCATCAGCTTCACAACTATCTCTGACGCTATTTACATTAGGTATGTGAAGCTAATCATGGTCTACTGAATCGGATGGCTTATACCCTTGAGATTTAATAAATGACAACTCTTGCTCCATTGTTGCCATCCGTTCAAATGCCACGTTCAATTTTTGGGTGAGGATGGCGACTTGCTCATTAGTGCTACGAGAACCACGAGATCGACCACATATGCTCATTCTCGTAACACCCAATCCAATGCCCCTGTGTCTTCCAGGGTGTTCTACAATTCCTGTAGCCTGGGTCACAATGCTATATTGGTCCACCTCCTCACCTTCTGACGTTTCAAGTTCGTCCTGTATATTTAACTTATAGGAATGAGCATAATATAATAGTTTTCTAAAAGAAAAGTAAGTAGGGTTCTAGATATCTACAAACTTACAAATTTTTTGGCTGCAACATCAACATATTCATTAATATATCCATCTCTTGTTGCTCTAGCCTTCTTCCATAATGTACCAATATTGATGGACGAGGTACATGGGTCCAAGTCTTGGGCTAGGAGCTACAAATCAAAAAATATTCTTAATTAAGAATATTATTATAAAATTCAACATTTTCATGTAAATAGATAATCACAAAATGCATACCAACTCCTCTTCAAGGCCCGCATAGCCTTTACGAGCCATATTATGCCGGTATTTATTTTGCTTGGCAATCTTTTTATTTTGGGTACTTTTTTCCTATGTGACAAGCCAAAACATAATGACATGGTTATTTCAATATTAAGCATAATACTGGGATTGATACAAAAATTTTAATTGTTATCTAACAAGTACCTTAAAATCCATCATAAGACGATAAGCAATGAATTGGTTCCAACTTTCTTGATCGATGAAACCGTATCGTTTGGGTGGGTTCTGTCGTACAGAACCATCCTTCTTTCTATACATTTTTCTACGAGCTAAATATGACCTAAAGGTTCTTAGACACTCCCCACTATGTCTAAGAAGCCATTTCTTCGTACTCTCTGAGACATTGAACACTCTCTGCAAAATAAGACATGTAGATGTATACCGATGTTAATGTAATAAAATTAATAACATTTGACATACAAAAATGATTACATAAAATAGCATATTTACCGTGATTTCCTGCCAAATATTCTCCTTATGACCCTGTGGAACCTACTTCCAATTAATATAGGAGATAGGAACACGGTTACGGGTCACAAGTGAAATGTAGGTCAAGAACATATCTGCGTAAGGGCCGATGGGAAGATTGTAAGTATTCCATCCCAACTCGACTACTTCTCCTCTATTCCTCATGTCTATGATAATTCTCATAATCATAGGTCCTCTCTTCCCTTCTTCATCACTGCTATCCCTATCAATGTTTTTGTTGGACATATCTCTACAAAGAAAAAATTATGTTAGAATGTTATGTATTGAGCATAATAATGTACCATTATATTATCGATACGAATCATGCTTAGAAAGAATTAATCTCAAATGTATTATGCTATTCTATATATATATATATATATATATATATATATATATATATATGAATCATGCTAACACGTTTCCAAAAAGATATTAATACTAACCCTAACCCTAACCCTAATTAACCATAATAAACGATAAACCCTAACCCTAACCCTAGCTAATTAACCATAATTTATTATAATAAAACCTAACCCTAAACCACAAAAAAAACCTAATCCCTAAACCTAGCTAAATGTAATTAAAGCATAATATATAAATCATATTATTATTATTATTATTATTATTATTATTATTATTATTATTATTATTATCATACACAATTATTTCTCTCTATTTAATTATTCACTTTTATATATTCCTTATTCTCTATATCTATTTAATCCTCATCAAATAGCAATCATTAACATATGCATATGTAAACTATATTTGCATTTCATTATATGACATTTCCTATATCTTATTGCTAGTCTCCTATACTTATTAATGAAAATGTGTGTGTGTGTGTGTGTGTGTGTGTGTATATAGTTTTTATGAGTGAAAATGTATATAATTCTACACTCACATTCATATTATATATATATATATATATATATATCTGTAAAGGTCTCGGCCAACAAATGCATTTGTTAATATATAACAATAACGCAACAAATTCAACAACAAACAGCAAAATTTTCAGCCAATACATTCAACAACACATTTTCGAACGACAAACCACAATCTTTCAATAACAAACAAACGAAACCCTGTAGCAACATGCATACATTTATATATATACATATATAAGTAGATAAAAAGTTACGAGAGGAAGAACAAACACATACATAAAGTGAGCTAGCTACAAACACGACGGTGAGAATGTTGAGAGAGGCAAGGGCTTCAAACACGACGGAGGATGAAGGTACAAGTGCTAGCTAGCTTCGGAACAATGACAGCACGCACATGCAGAGCCGACAATGGCAGAGGCGTGGTGGAGAGTTGGCGGTGCGAGGGTTTCCTTTACTTGAGAGGAGCCGGTGTGGTGGTGCGAGGGTTTGCAAGGAGAAGGAGAGCAAGAGAATGAAGGTGCAGAGAGTCTGAAAATTTTGGCACGAAACAGAACTAAGCGAAATATAAGTTTGATTTCGGGGTTTTAATAATGGTTCCTGAGAGAACCGTTATTAAAATGAGGATTTAATAACGGTTCCTGAGAGAACCATTATTAAAAGCTTCTGACTTTTGACAACGGTTCTAATATGAACCGTTATTAAATCCTCTTTTAATAAAGGTTTCCCTGAAACCGTTATTAAAACATTAGTCCAAATTATAACATTGCCCTTTTAATAACGGTTTTTAACTAGAACTGTTATCAAAACTCTCCCGCCCATTAATTTTCACGCGTTTGATAACGGTTGTCGAACTACCGTTATTAATGTCCCGTTATTATTTCCCGTTTTCCTAGTAGTGCACGATTGTTTCCCTACTAACCATAAGGCTAAAAGAAATTTAATAACCATCATAAATCAATCCCAAGCAAGACTTCAAATAAACATTAAACAATTAAAATATAGAAATTAGAGTGCGTAGTTAAAGTTCCTAAAAAGGAAATAAAGTTTACATCCGGTAAAAATTAAGTCTAGGATACTCAATACAAAAATAGAAAATCATAAAAGTAAAATCTAGCCATGCCACTTTCAATCTTTGTGCTAAGTCCATACTCAGCACTTAGCCCCACTTGATTCCTCATGAACATCGAAGGCATCAAAAAAGATATCACCAACCTGTACAAAGTCAGAAGGGCATTTTGCTCGTGGGAATGAGCAGCATCCATGAAACAGGTGGTTAGTACGCTACATACTAAGCAAGATAACGATACACTAAACCAATACACAAAAGCACATAATCCAAACATGATAACATAACAACATACAATCATTCAAATAAATAAAATAAAGGCCCAATTATAGTCTGAATAAATTAATTATTTAATCTCTAATCAATACTCATTTCACACCATGATTTTTTTTATCAATCTATGTGAGTACATGAACTCCACTATTATAGCTGGTGGATCAGTCACTTGCAGGGTAAAACGTACCTAGCCACTATTATATGCCGGTGGATTAGTTTTCAGGATAAAATGCTCCTGGTCACTATTATTCACTGATGGACCGGTCTAGCCCCAACTCGCATGGTGTTTCATTGTAAGTACTTAGTGTCTTTTATGTATCTTAGCAAACTTAAGGTTTGGTTTATTGAGCTTGGGATCCCCCACTATTATAGCTGGTGGATTGATCACTTATAGGGTAGAACGCACCTAACCGCTATTATAGCCGGTGGATCGGTCACTTATAGGGTAGAACACACCTAACCACTATTATAGTAGGTGGATTGGTCTAGGTCCGGCTCAATAATATTTCATTTTACATGATTAATGTCTTACATTGTCTTATTCAGAAGTTTCACCTTAGACATGCATGACTAAATCCCTCTACGCTTATCCTCCAAAAGGGGTCATCCCATATCATGAGACTCCTACACCCCCTAAATTGCCCCAACATCCTTTCTCCTTACCCCAACTCACACTAGAGGCCCAACTTCTAAGTGTGTGGGTCAAGGACCACTACCTTACACCTCCAAGTCTACTCACTACCTCACTCTAGGGTTTTCTCTAGAAAGCCTAATTTAGCCCTATGTGGCTCATCCTCCTCCATCTCACACAACCTAAACTATTTTAACACCCCATACATCATAACCCTTAGATTCAACCCTCATCATCATAGTTTACTCCCCAAGTATACATGTGATCATGAAACCTTAAGTAGCCACACCAAACCCTAGCATCCTCCTTTCCATATGTCACCCCTCCATTTCTCACCTTCCACTCTTATCTTTCCATGGTGATCATTCTTATCCCTCACATGAAGATTTCCATCCTCATCTCGTACTCCACTCAACCTCATTTATTTCTCCTTTTTACCAATTTCTTAGATTAAGGTTTTCTCCCAAACCCTACCTCGGTCTCCGATGTACCCTTATACTATCCCACGTACTATTTTTCACCCAAAGCCTCCAATCACCCAAAAAACTCTTTCATTACCTTTCTCACACCCCAAGTCAACTTTTTATACGTAAAGTTCACCCCCATACAAACTCTAACCTTCCTATGCAAACCCTTGAAGTTTTTCATGCAAAATCCTAACACTCCTATGGAAACCTTAGATTCTCCGATGCAACCCTAGATTTACCCATGTAAATCTTAGATTCTTCCACTCTTTCATTTTATTTGAAAATCCCCTTATATTCATCCACTCATGGATCATGGAATACTTAGGTCAATCCCACCTATGTTAGCCAACTTACATCCTCTCAGTCATCTCACTCTCCCATTCTTCTTTTTCATCTTTCCATCCCATAATACCGCATTAAATATCCTCACATGCATGTCCTAAAGAACCACATCACATTATATCACATTTCACCACATATACATATGAACACAAGAGGGCACATAAGCATACCTCAACTCCATGCTGTACTACACATAAAATAGTTAAATTAATAGCACATGTTACATAACATATCATTATACATGGAAATCCAAAGCATATACAACACATAGCACACATAAGGCCTTAACTATACCCTCATCTAGTACGTCACAGGGCTTGGAGCATGCTCCTACGCCTCTTTAGGGTTTTCACTGGTTTCACCTATAAGAGGAAAAAACTAAGGATTAGATTCCCTCCTACCAAAAATACTATTATTTCCTATTTTATTCTAAGATTAGGGTTATATATAAAATAATAATATAATAATAGTAACACTAACAAAATACTAATATCGCTAAGGATAATAGTAATAATAGTAATATTTGAAAAGATGATAATATAAGGTTTGAAGATTTTTACCCTCATAATAATATTGATACTAATAATAATAGTAATGATAATAATAATAATAATAATAATAATAATAATAATAATAATAATAATAATAATAATAATAATTGAAATATTGACAAAATAGGGTCTCGGCCCTTAATAATAATAATAATAATAATAATAATAATAATAATAATACAATTAAAATGAATAAGGCTTAATTAATTGGGGTTTAAGGGTTGAGAGATTTTAGAGTACCACCTAGGCTTGGTGGTGACTGGCGACACCGACAGCAATGCATAGTGGCGGCAGGAAAAGAGGGAGAAGAGGAGGTTAGTTGAGTGTTGGGAATAGGAGAGGGGGGAATGAGGGTGGAAGTAGGGGTGGTTGTGGTTTCCCAAGTTGAGAGGGTTGGAATAAGGGTGGTAGCGTGGCCAAAGGCGGCGGTGCAGGCAATGGTGTTGTGGTGGCCGAAAGTGGTGGGGGAGAAGGAAGGTGGAGTAGAGGGAGTGAGGGAAAAAGGAGGGTAGAGGGAGGTAGAGGAAGGTCTGTAGGAAATTTTGGGGGTGTAGATGGTAGTGGTTGTGGCGGGAGTGGTGGCAAATGGTGGTGCAAAGGGCGGTTGAGGTGGAAGTGTGGTTACTTGGGAAGGAGACTTTGCACGGCTGGGGTGGCTCATACAAGATAAATCGAGGGCGGAGGATGGTGTGGTTTGGTAGAGGGTGATGCAAGGAGTGGGGCTGTGGGTGGCTCAAGTGGCAGCATTGGACGACGGTAACGGTGATGGCAAGGGGTGTCTGATCTGGTGGTGGCACACGAGAGAGATTTTCTGAGCTGCGAAAAAGGTTTAGATTTTGGCTGCTTAAGGGGTATATATATAGGCTAGTTGGAGGGGGAATAAGGTTAGAGGAGGACGAGAGAATAGGGGTGGGTAGTTGAGGGCGCACCGGCCAGCAATAGCAGACCGGCACAGATCTGTTCTTGGTAGGGGTGATTGGCTAGGAAAAAGGGAAGTCATGCGTGACAAGGAAGGAGAGTTGGTTGGGTCAAACGACAGGCGAGTTGGGGGAAAGAGAGAGAAGAGATGGTCGTTCAATGAGTGTGGTTGGCAGGGACATTCACGACGAAGGTTAGGGGAGAGTTTGCAAGCTACGACGAGGAAGGAAGAAGAAGGAGGAGGTGGACCAGGCGGTCCAGGAAAGAAAAGAAAGAAAAGAAAAGAAGGGAATCGACTGGGCGAAGAGGGAAAAAAAGAAGAGAACAAATGTGGCATTCTGGGCTGCACCGAAGGAGGAAAAGGAGAGGGGATTGGGCCACAAAGAAGATAGGCCCAACCGTGAAGAAGAAAAAGAAAAGGAAGAAAAGAGAGAAATAAATAAAGAAAAAAGGAAAAGAAGGAGAAAAGAGGAAAGAAAAGAAAAAGGAAAAAGAAAAATAGGTTGGTTGGGGTATTTGGGATATTTTGAATTTTTAGGATATTTAAAAATAATAATATTTAAATAAAATAATATTTAATTCCCATTTTAGACTAATTTAGGATTTTTGAAAGGTTTTTCCTAAATTCCATTTTAATTAGCAAAACACCCAAAAATTTTCTAATTAAAATATTTATTATATTCTTCTTGATTTTGCCTAATTAATTCCCTTTTATTTTAATAAAAAAAATTAATTTAATTAATTTTTCTATTAAATCCTTATTTGGCCATAATTTCTAAAATAAGGGTTTCAGGGTATTTAAAAAAAAGGTTAATTATTGTGGTGTAATAAACTAATTAATAATTTATACTAAGATAAAAAAAGGGTTTATAGTGAAGACAATTATTGTTGTTGCAGGCCAAAAAATTTTCATTGTAGGTTTATATAGGCGTCATGTTTTTGCTTTAATGTTATCACCAATGGCTTGTGGTTGAAGGTTTCTTCGGTGAGGATAATTTATCATTCTATAAAGCAATCAATAGTTGCAACAATGTCATTGTTGTAGCTACAACAATTCAAATATTTTTTCTATTTTTTTTAAAAACAAAAGGAAGCTACAATCATGACAAGTCGTCGTTGTACACATATATAGCCACAACATAATTAAATTTTTAATTTTAAGAAATAAAGCTACAATAGTGACTTATCATAGCTATGTGTAAATAGAGCCTTAACTTGTTCAAATATATTTTAAAAATAGGCAAATATGTTTTTTTTTTGTTGAAATTTTTTGGAGGGGTATTCTCCTACTTGAGGAATAATGTTCATGCACGTTCAACATCTACAACAAAGACATGTTGCCGTTGTATCCTTCTGTTCCTCTCTCTCTTTGATAAAAAAAATTAAGAAATTATTCTTCATGGGAAATAATTTCTCGTTGTTGTTGTAGGTGTACATCGATGACAATTTCCCTCCCCAATGGTTTTTGTCACCACTTCATTTTCATATGCAACATGCCAGTTTTACGGTACAATAAGGACTTTTGTTGTCGCTGATGTTGTCAAATTTGTAGGCACTTTTGTTCATAGTATTTGTTCTAGTTAGGTAATTTAGCTACTTAAAAAATAATAATTTAAGTTATGGTTAAATTTTTATCAAAATCTTTCGTGTTATAATGAAACAATTTATTTTGATAGCTACGGTGTTTTTTGAGTAAGTGCAAATTAGACTAGGTTATGATATGTGTTCCTATATTGTTGGATGCATATGTAAGAACTTCAAGGCATTGATCAATTATTTCGAGCTTATATAATTGGTAAAATAAGCGATGAAGTAAGACATATAGTAAATACTCTCTTCATTTTTAAAAGGAAAACCTTACAAAAATTTAAGGATAAACTTTTACTATTTTAATCTTTTAATGTATATTTATAAAGATTATATAAATATATTATAAAAATACTTTCCAATATGAACATAACAACTATAATTTTATATGATAATGGATGGATTATGCTTTGAGATAAATAAATTACTAAAAATTGTTCTAAAAAATTGCAAGTTTTGTTTTGGAGACCAATGTAGAATATATATATTTATTATGGAGAGACAAAGATTGTTCAAAGAATAAGCTTCATCATATTAATATTTAAAATGAAGAAGGGGGGAATAATCAATCATATGGCATGAATCATACTAGATTTAACATGAAAAGAGACAGACAATAAATAATTGATCTTTCGGAGCAAATTTCAAGGTCTCAGATTAAATAAGTATTTAATAATCTGATTATACTAATACGTAAGACTTTTGTTTAGGTCTTAGTGTATGTGAATTACAATTTTAACATTTACTTTATCTGATATATGTAATAAAAAGGCTACTGAATAGAAATTTTCAAAGTTCGACATCGACGTGGTGGAAAGCTAGGCTAATTTTTTATGCCTTAGCCCTTATGGTGCCCGCTTTATCACTGTCAAAAGATTCAAAATCCAATGAAGATCAGAAGGGCCGCATGGGTTGTGGGCCTTGCGGTCAATGTTAGAGATTAAAAATGTGGTGGTTTAGTTCTATTAAACACATATTTTCTACTAAGAACAAGAGTCAAAAATGCTTGTGATCAAGATTCCTTAAATATTAGTATTTTATATTTTAATTTCTAGAGTAGCCAAGAAAAACGTTAGTCAACAAATGGATGTTTAATTGACAGAATGCAGACAAATGTATGTTTATTTTAGATATCATATATCCGATAGTTATCGTAGCTATCGTCTAAATCTGTACACCTATTTTCAATACTTTAGGTATACAAAATAAAATATAGATGATTTTCCCTTCGAAGTCATCACTTGACTAGACACTAGAATAAGGTTCAATTGTATGCAAGTAGTGTAGACTTTTGAGTATATGCTTGTGACTTATTTCGTCGGTCCCAACTGATATACTTTAAGCGTAGTATTTAGAAATTTCTTTAGCTAGCTAGCTAGCTAGGTGTACGCCGTATACGAGACTTTAAGTAAGCTTTCTATTTTTCAATGGTATAATCTCTTAGTTTCGACTAGTTATGTAAATATCTCATCAGAATGTTCACCATTTTAAAGCCCGGGCCCTCTAATGTTCATCATATATTAATGTCGCTATACACGGAGTGAGTTCGCGGGCTTTTTGGACTTACATTGTTCGTTTAAGTAAATGAGTAAAGTTTGAACTTTATTTTTAAACTTGTTTAATAAAAGGATCGATTTTGGACAAGTAATATTTGGGTTCAAGCTTGTTTATATTAAAATAAAAAAAAACTCTAGAACGTAACTCAACTTGTTTCCTACAAAATCTCATGAGCCTTTCGTCTCGTTTATAAATAAGTCGAGTTTGAATCTCATTTTTAAACTTATTTATTAAATGAGGTGAGTCTAACCCGACTTGACTTATTTACATCACTCGATGTCATGTTCTCCCATATACATCATGACTAACACTTATAATAGTAAGATATTGTTTTGATAGTTTGATGTCTGAGTCAAGCTAATATGAAGTAATAATAAAATAAAATATTTTGTATATATTAACTATTTATTACTAAATGTAATTGAAATAATAATATTATCTAGTACCTTATCTGAACTAAAAATAAAAAAATTAAAGTATATATGATTAGGTCATATCTAATAATGAGAGGATGATGATATGAATATGATAAGTAAAATAAGCAAGACAAATCCTATATTATTAGATAATGTATATATAATATGGTTACCCAAACAAGGTATTAGCAATGATACGCGCATTTGTGTAGCATGGATGTGAATCTTTTTTTTTTATAGGAGTTTATAAGAGAGAGTATAATTTATCATACAGGTATAATCATTATCATAAATGTATATAAGTAACAATTAAGGGACCGAGAATTTGAACTCATAATTTTGATACTTACTATTTGAATATCAACTACCAACCTATAATCTCACTGATAACAGATAATACTGATATGAATCTCAGTTGTGTAGACTTGCAACATTGATATATACTTATACACAACCATATATTATGTTGCTGAGTTGCTAATATGAATTGCATGCATAAAACATGATGTAAGCTTTACATGCATTTCAATTTGCAAATATACCTGCTAGTTTGATGAATGAGAAAAGAATAAAACAAGTTACTTGTTGGTTCAGAGATGTATTGGAGCATAAGTTGGGAGAATTATTGTTGTTCGTTGGTTGGTAATTTGTACCATGTTGTTGTATGCACCTTGCAAGGTATATATAGTGGCATTTTCTGTGTCATTTTTTGATTGACCCATATTGGTTTTCTGTGTGCCCGGCCCTATCTTGCTTAGGGCTTGGAAGATCTTTGTCTGATCACGCTCCTATTCATCTCTCTGACAAGAAGTTTGGTGATGGGCCAAGGCCTTTCAGATCTTGGGAGATGTGGTTTTCTCATCCGTAGTTCCGTGGTTATGCAACAAAGTGCTGGGCCAAGCTAGAGGGGACCTCGTGTCAGAATAAACTAAAAGGATCTGAATAGCATGCTTAGATAATGGAACAAGAAAGTGTTTGGGGATGTTGAATTGAAGATCAAGACTTTTAAGCAAGAACTAGAGAAGGTGGATATCCCAAGTGATGATGAGAATTGTGACGAGGTTCTGTTAGCTAGAAGAGCAGCTTTAAAGAAGTAGTTATGGAAGTGGCATAAGAGGAAAGAAGCTTATTGGCTCCAGATCTCTAGAGTAAAAGGCTTCAAAGAAAGAGATAGGAACACAAGATTCTTTTATACTGTTGCCGCCTTGAGAAAGAAGAGAGTTGTTATCAGTAGGCTTGTGGACAAAGATAAGGTGATATTGATCCAACAGGGATAAAGGAGGTAATTATAGCCTATTTAAAGCCTCTATAAGTAGCCGGATCTTTTGGACATTAGTATTTCAACTGATGGCTTCCACAAGCTCATGAGGGAGCAAAGTAGGGCTCTTGAAAGCATACCTCAAAGTGAGGAAGTTCAGAAGGCGGTTTGGGCATGTGATCCTCTAAAAGCTCTTGGGTACAATGGGTATCATATGGGTTTCATATGGAAGATATGAGGATTCATAGGGAAGGAGTTCACTAACTTCGTCTTTGATTTTTTCTACTCTTGTAGGTTACTGCACGTGCTTAATACCACTTTGATTACCTTGATCGCCAAAGTGGAGGAGATCAGTTAGTTCAGACCTATCAGTTTGATAGGGTGTATCTATAAGGTTATCTCAAAAATTTTGGCAAACAGATTAAAACATGTTGTTGATTGCCTAGTTAGTGATTCTTAATCAGCTTTCATCGAAGGCAGAAGTATTCAAGATGGGGTTCCCGTCACCAATGAGATAGTTCAGTGGATTAAGAAGAAGAAAGGATCGAGAGGTGTGATGATCAAGCTGGATTTTCAAAAGAAGTATGATTAGATGGGACTTTGTGGATATAATTTTGAGCATAATGGGTTTTGGGAATATCTGGAGAGGATGGATAAAGGAGTGCATCTCAACTACTAGTATCTCTATTTTAGTTAATAGGTCACCTTTCACTCCCTTTAAGATGAGAAGGGGTCTCAGGCAAGAGGATCCCATTTCCCCTTTTCTTTTGTGCTGGCTGCAGAGGCGTTCAATCAACTTATCAAAAAAGGCCTTGATAAAGGCTTGATCCAAGGTTTGAGAGTAGGGAGAGATAGGTGCAAGGTGACCCATCTGTAATTCACGAACGACACTATGATCTTCTGTGGAGCGTCTCTCGACAATATCAGGAATTGGAGTTGACTGTTGGATTGTTTCTATCTGTTGTCAGGGCTGAGCATTAATTTCACAAAGTTTGAGATTATCAGTCTTGGGGTGGATCCACCGTTTTAAAAGGAAGCCACAGATATTATGAAATGTAAGATCAGCTTTTTGCCCATTAAATACCTTAGCCTCCCATTGGGGGCTAACTCAAGGAATAATCAGGTCAAGAAACCAATGGTTGACAAGATTAAGCAGAGATTGGTTGTATGGAAGGCAAAGATCCTTTCCAGAGCTGGGCGACTAGTGCTGATAAAGAGTGTTCTAAACAGCCTGCCAATGTACTATATAAGCATTTTCAAAATACCAAAAGGGGTGGTTAAGGAGATTCTAAATGCACAAAGGAACTTCTTTTGGGGTGGTAGTAGGGAGAGGAAGAAGTTACAGCTGGTTAGCTGGAGTGTGATCCAACGGCCTAAAAGTTTGGGTGGATTGGGGGTCAGGGACTTACTTATGAGGAACAATGCACTTTTGTTCAAATGGTGGTGGAGGTTTTATACCATAGAGAGGGCTTCTTGGAAATGGGTCATATCTTCCATTTATTCTAGTGACCATATTGGAAGCTTAGAGATATTGGAATAAAGGAAAGGGTAGACTCTGTGGGTGGACATCGTAAATCTTAGAAGGAAGAACTCCATCCTTAACTCAGGTATAAGGATTGTTCTAGACAATGATAGTAGTGTGAGGTTTTGGCATGATAAGTCGATGGAGCAAGGTACTCTGAAAAGTTTATTTCCAAGACTGTTTCTGGCTTTAGGTTAGCAAAAGGAAAAAGTAGCGGATATGGGCTTTTGGGACGGTGTTCAGTGGAGGCGACAATTATTGTGGAGGTGTAGACTCTTTTCTTGGGAGGAGGATTAGGTGGAGCAGTTGGGAATTTTGATTCGGTAGTATTCCTTGAGCAATGATAGGAAGGATACGATTAGTTGGGCCTATGATGATAAGGGGGTCTTCTCAGTTAGATCCTTTTGTGAAACCTCGTATCAGCTTCTTCATGAGGATGGAAGGACAAGTAGCATTTACAACTGAGTTTAGATCAGCATAATGCCACCGAGGATTGAACTTATTGCTTGGTTCGCTGTCCAACAGAGACTTAACACAAGAGATATATTAGCTAGGCTCTAGCTCATTGATATAAGGGAATCAAGTTTTCCTTTTTGCAAGATTGAGCAAGAGTCCGTCAATTACGTGTTCCTTCATTGCATAGTGACAGAAAAGATCTGGTATGAGATTTTTGAGTGGTTCGGTTACATGTGAATCAGCATAGCGCCACCAAGGATTGAACTTATTGCTTGGTTCACTGTCTAACAAAGACTTAATACAAGAGATAGATTAGCTAGGCTCCAACTCATTGATATAAGGGAATCTGGTTTCCCTTTTTACAAGATTGAGCAAGAGTCCGTTAATTACATGTTCCTTCGTTACATAGTGACAAGGAAGATCTGGTATGAGATTTGTGAGTGGTTCGGTTGCACATAGGTGATGTTGAGGTCCACAGTGGATAATGCTCTTACTTGGCTAGGAGGTGGAATGAGGGGTCTTAGGGGGAAATTTGGACTGCCCCATTTTTCGCAATAATGGGAGGTATATGGGAGTTCAAGAATAAAATAGTGTTTGAAAGTCATCAAGTATACATTAGGTGGATGGTTATGCTTATCAAATCAAGGATCATATTTTTGATCAAGAATAGGCGAGAGGACTTTTCATACAAAATCGATGAGGTGGTTTATAACGTGCAGGCTTTCTTTTGAGCCATTTCTTCCGATGGTGTTTTATTTTTCAATCATTGTATTTTTTTTCTTATTTTTACAACTATAAAAAACAATATATATAGTGGCATTTTCAAATAGATATAAATTTTACACAATACAAATGCACAATTTTTTTTGGATAAGGATACACTTATTATATAATATGAATACACATCCTAGATGTAAATTTTGGACAAACTGTCAAAGTAGCACATTTATGTTTTGGAATTACTGGAACGAAGCACCGAATTTTAAAGTATCTAAAATAACACGATTGGTAGTGAATTTTTTAACCTTTTTAATAAAAATTAGTGTAATACCCCGTATTTTTAAAATCCAGATTTATTAAGTTTAATGATTTTATTAGCATAGTTTGATGTAAACAATTAATTATTTTAATTTCGAATCGTTTTACGGATTTATCGATGATTTCGAATTCATAATTGAATGTAATTAATCATTGTCGTTGCGAACTATTCTAGATAAATTCGTTCACGACAATGATTTTATTATATTCTTATGATTTCGATCTTCGGTTAAAAATATATATTCCCGTTCTTTCTCGTATTTTGGTTTTTAATATTTTTAATTCGTTTTCGATTATAACTTCGTCATGTGATTACGACTTTGTTTTGAAGTTATATTTCGTTAACGAAATATATTACTTAAATTATAGAATTTCTATTTAAATAGTTAAATTTATTTTAATAATTTTATCCGTAGAAAATATTTCCGACTTTAAATTTATTCATTTTCGGAAATCGTTAATATTTTTGGGAAGTTTTAAATTAAAAATATTTTCGAAGTTTATTTATGAATTTATTTTTGGAATTAATTTTTCTTTCGTTTTATGCTTTTTGGGTTTGCGGAAAACCGATTTCGGAAATTATTGAAATTATTCTCGATTTATTAGAATTTGACTTAAATATTTTATTATATGCTTTTAAATAATTTTTCGAGGCTTTATAATATATTCTCGTAAATAATATAAATTCTTATGTTCGTTGGTAAATTCTTCCGAAAATGTTTCCGAAATTCTTTATATAGCTTTTTATTAATTTTAAGTCTTCGGATCCGTTCGAAATAAATTTTCATTAAATAAATTTTAGATAAAATCTTCCAATAATATTTTGATATTTTTAGTATTTTATTTTATGTGTATTTGTATTTAAAAAAAAAAAACCCCGGAACCTCGACCGGCTGACCCCCCTCTCTTTCCCTTTTCTCTCTTCTCTCCCTTCTCCTCTATTTCTTTTCCCGTGGCCCCTGTTCCCCGACTCCCTGTCCCGCAACCCTAACCCTGCGCAACCTCCCTCACCGCCTCTTCTCCCCAGCTCCTCCCCGCTCCGGCCAACCTCGCCAGCGCCCGTCGACCACCGCCGCAGCAACCGCGAGCAGCCGCGCACAGCAACCATGCACAGCAGCCGAAGCAGAGCCGCTGCAGCGACTGTGCGCAGGAGCAGCAACCGCAGCAGGTCTTGCTGCCGTCCGACCATGGCGAGCTCGGGCAACGACCGGCGAGCCACCTCTGGCCTCCGACGAAGCTTCCCCGACCCTCCTTGCTCGGATTTTTACTGATTTTTGTTGGTATAATTTTCTGGAAACCCTAATATATATATTTAATTAATTGGGTATGATTTAGCTTGTGATAAGCTAAATTAATTGTTTGATAATGTATATATGTGCTGTAAGATTGATTTGGATATGTTAATTGTATGGGTTGTGTTGGGAATTTGGATAATTGAATTTTAGGTCGGGTTATGCCTAAATTTTTCGGATCCGTCCGATTTGGCGATTTGGATAAATTGATTTTTCAATATGTTTTTAAATGTGTCTAATTTCATGTTGGAACCGTCAATTTGAGAAATTTATGAGGAATCAATCGGAATTCGATTCCTAGGTCAAAATTCTTGTGTAACAAAATTGGATCGCGTAATTGAGTCGTTTCGCTCAATTGATTTTACATTATCGTTTGAAATGTATTTAATTTCATATCGCAAGCGTTAATTTGGGAAAATTGTGCGTAATTGATCGGAATTGGATTTTTAGGTCAAAACTCCCGCGGGTCTAAATTGGATTGTGTAATCGAGTCGTTATACTCAATTGACTATACAATTTATATTAGAATATATTTAATTACATTTCCGAACCGTCAATTTATATATTTTAGTAAGAATCGATCGGATTTGCGTTTCGGGCTCAAAAACCCTAATTATGCTGAATTGGGTATTCCTTTTATTGGTTTTGATAAATTGATTAATTAATATGTTATAAAATGTGTTTAATTGCATATCTAAATATTCAATTTGATTAAATTAATAGAATTCAACTGAATTGTATTTTCGGGCCTAAAACCCTAATCTTCGGAGAGTGTTTTATAAATTGATTTTTGTTATGCGTCTTTTATTTAATCGATTTATGTCTTTGGGTTTTAAATCATTTAAATTATGTTTTAATCTAATCGGTTTGGATCTAGTTCTATATAAATTGTCGGTTTACCTATTTAGTTATAAAACCTAATGAATAAGTCATTTTCGATAAAGTAATTTATAATCGACTATTCTTTCTTGAGCTTTCCAAATTAATTTGCAATGTCCTAAGTGGTATTTGTATTAATCCGTTTTGATTTATACTTAATCTTAAATCTTAATAGAGCTATGCTTTTAAGTCCTAAGTTTTGGACGCGTTTCCCAAGAAAGATCGTTTTTGTTCGTTTTTGTTTATTTAATTTGAATATGTGAATTATTGATTGATAAAATAGTTTCTAACCTAGTTCCGATTTCTATCGGCGATCTAGGAAAACTTTCTCGTGGATTGTTGAGCCTTCGATAGCTCTCCCTCTTTCTCAATTTGCTTAGCTAGCTTCGGATCCAGGTAAGTTTCTACTTACCTCCACTTATGGGTGTTTCGTAAGGATGTGGCTAATGTCCCTACGTGTTATGTGACTTGTATGCCTTGGATGCTTCGTACATATATATCATGTCCTGTTGTGTATCACCTGATTGTCCTTAACGTGTTTTATGCGTAGCGCAGCTTGGAGTTAAGGTGTGTGGTATGTGTTTTTCTTATTATATGAATGTGATATCCATATGTGGTGATTATGGTGTGTTGTGGCATGATGCAACCCTCTAGGAATGCATGCTAGGGTGATTATTATTATGACATGGATATGAAAGGATAAAAAGAAATAAATGGGAAGTGAGTTGCTAAAGAGGGGTATGAGGTTGACCAAATTGAATAGGGGATGAGAGCTATGCATGGAAAATTCTAGGGTTTGCATGGGAACTTCGAGAGTTTGCATGGGTTGGATAAAACTTGCATGAGGATGATCGTTACGTGAGAAAAGTTGTATTAAAGTGTAAATAAGCTAAGGGGAGAGTTGTGGAGTGTTTGGAGACTTGGGATGAAAAATAATACGTAGGTTGGTGTGAGGGGTATAAGGGACCCGATTAGGGTTTTGGGAGAAAGTAGTGATTGATTTGGGATTGAACTTAAAAGAGATGAGGTGTTCGACGATAAATGAATTAATGAGAGTAAGGCAAGAGGAAATTGGGCCACATAGGTCCAATTAGGGTTTCAAGGGAAACCCTAGAGAGTGATAGTGGGTGGAGTGTGGTGTCACAAGGTGTTGGGCTTCAACCCACACCCTTAAGAGTTGGCTTTCATTATGTGTAAGTGTAAAGGGGAAAGGATATCGAGGCGTGATAAGGGGCGCAAGAGTCCCGAGATATGGGACGGGCCCTCCTGGGAGGATAAGTGTGGATATAGTTAGCCATGCATGTCAAGGGTAAAATTCTTTCAAATAAGATATGTTAAGACACTAATCACTTAAAGAGAAAGATGTTGAGCCGGACCCAGACCGTTCCACCGGCGAATAATAGTGGCTAGGGCCGGGGTGCCCTACATGACCGGTCCACCGGCAATAATAGTGGCAGGGTATGTTACCCTCATGACCGGTCCACCGGCTATAATAGTGGGGGATTCCGTGCTCAACAAACTGAACGTAATAACGATAAGACATTGGAAAGATACGAAGTAATTACAGTGAAACATCATGTGAGTCGGGGCCAGACCGGTCCACCGGCGAATAATAGTGGCAGGGTATGTTACCCTCATGACCGGTCCACCGGCTAAAATAGTGGCAGGGCATGACCCTCATGACCGTTCCACCGGCTATAATAGTGGGGTTCCCGCACTCACATGAATTGATAAAGACTATGATGTGAATCGACTATATTACCAGAGGTCTAAAGAATGAGTCTACTCGATCGGGGCTGAGCATGTCCCTAAGTAATGCTCGGGGCCGGACATGTCCCTAAGTAATGTCCGCGAGGCTAAATGCCCAATTGGTTTGGTTCGGCATTGTCCATAAATACTTGGTTGGTTTATCTGAATCTCTTTTCGGTTTAAGATATTACATATGTTTCGCTTGTTATTATATGTGTATGGTAGGACTTGTGATGTGGGTTTGATTTTGCGTAATATTGTATCAACGTATTGTATCATAATTTAATATGTACTTGATGTTATAGTTTACGTCTCTTCCATAAGGTAGGGTAGTGGGATTTACTCAGTATTGGACCCGTACTGATACTACACTGGTTGAATGGGTCCTGTGATGATCCACCGATGGTGGGGAGCAGACCTCTTGTGCAGGTTTAAGATCGGATACTGTTTTGGGGTGGAAGGCTTGACTCGAGTGAGTAGGCGATCCGGATAATTATCCTTCGGGATTTGTTTGTTTAATTGTATTCTCCTTTGGAAGTTGCAAGCATTGTATTTAAGTTTTTAAGGATTTTGTAATTGATTTTTAATTTCTCGTAACGCTGTTATGCTTTAAAATTCAGATTTAGTTGTTTGACAGGTTTTAGCCTTGCATCTAACATGAGATAGATGGTTGACATTTATCTTGTGTTAGATGTGGCGGTAACATTTCCCAAATTCGCTCCTAGCTTCCGCTTTATTCTTTCAAAAAAAAAAAATTTTCAGGAGTGAAATTTGGGGGTGTTACAATTAGAGAGAGAAAACCTCTAATAAGGGCACCTTTATTTAATTTATTAAAACTATCTAAAATATATTCGACATGGGCAACCTCAAATCCTAAGTCCTTTCGTCGTTTCATTCCTTCATTTCTCATTTCTACTTCGTTAATTCGTCTCTCTCTCATTCCCAAACTTTCCCTTCTCTTCTCCAACCCTCCCATCTCCATCTCTTCTACACATTCAACCTAAGATTTTTACTACTCCATCACCAAGTCAAGGTAATTTCACCGCTTTATTTTATTTTTTGCCTTATATGAATATTTAATTGTTAAATCAAGTGATAATTTGTTTGAGAAAATTTTTAGTACGACAAGTATATGTTTATGTATATATATTTTTTGTGATTATTTAATTTTTATATGTTATTAAAATTTTTTTATACAAAAAATTTATGAAAATAGCTTCATTGTTTTATTTACTATTTGTAAAGTGTATAAATAGTTATAATATTTTTTATGTTAGTTTGGTAAATAACTTGATCCTTTTTTACATTATATTTGTATATTTTGTTATTTGATTTTATATTTAGTTCAATTATTATTTTATTTTATATGAAAAATAATGAAAATTAGTTTGTGTAAAGTTTCTTAAACTATGAAAATGTAATGACACACACACACACTTACTTTAATTCTATTCTATCTAGAAAAGTATTATAAGATAAATTTCTAATTGACTTATAAATAAGTAGATTGGAGCATAATATTATTTTATACTTGATCATGTTGATTGCATGAGATTCATACATTTATTTAATTACTGAATCCAAAAGCTTGTTTGCTTGGGCCATTTTATATATACCATATATCAATTTTATGTTAACAAATATATGATGTAAATATGGGTAATGTGGACCGATGTAATATCTTCCTTCATCTTGCTAGGAACACATGCAGTTGTGGACTAAGCATATTCCATGAGTTTGTAATTGTTATGTGAAATTGTACTTCCTTGAATGTATATTAAGATAATTCAGAATGGTTTAATATATTCATCCTACAACATACATGGACCCCAAATTGCATAAAATGGATGGAAAAGGGCATGTGAATATCAATTAGGTTGTAGGCATGACTAATATATTGTGGTTTGGATAAATGGAGATACGAATATCTGCAATGACGCTATTGTTGAATCAATCATATCAGAGGAAGAGGAGGAAGAGTACTTGATTTGTTGTCATCATATCATAATTCAAATTGGCCCTCCATCATTACCCAATGTTGGTGTACTTAAATTTCCAAAATATAAGGTCATAACTATATCAAATGGGTTGTAGGCATAACCAATATATTACTTATTGGATAAATGGAGGTATGAATATCTCCAATGAGGCTATTGCTGAATTAATCATATCAGAGGAAGAGCAAGAATAGTACTTGATTTATTATCATCATATCACACGTCGAATTGGCCTTCCATCATTATCAGGTGTTGGTGTACTTAAATTGTCAAAATATAAAGTTCGCCTAGGGTTATAGTGAAAAATGGTATGTGCTTCTTTACATACAAGTATTATAATAATAAAATCTAATGACAAATTATTATTATTGTATTGTAAAGGTGGACACCATGTAATTTATTGTAGCAAAATGCAAATGCTTATTACAATGTGGCGTTGATGTTCAATCATGTCATCAAACTATGGAGGAAATAGCAAATATAGGATCCACTGTAGTCCTTGAGCAAGTTGGTGAAGAGGATGAATAGTTGGAGGACCCCATTGAAAGTGGAAAGAGAAGAGGTATATGAATGGATGATGACATGGCTACCTGATACAATAGCATTCTCATTTGATCATCACAATTTTGTCATTAATTTTCTCAAGTTTGAGAGCCACAAAACTCTCTTTACTTGAAAAAATTAATAATCTAACAAAACCTAATATGCAAGCCATGCAAACCTTGTCAACCCCTCCTCCCTTTGTACCATCCACAAACCACCCAAAAAGAGGGCACCTAAGGCCACATTTTTCTCAAGTTTCCCCCATCTTTTTACCCATTTCCCTTAATATATCAGCCTTAAAAATCCACAAAAAATAATAATAATGCAACCCATCTGCACCCTTAGAAGCCACAACAAAATAGCCACAAGTCCTTCTCAAGTTGAATGTCAACTTATTTTCAACATTTGGGAAGAACAATGCATATATGGGGAAGAACAAGGAAGGATATAAGACATTCCTTACTTATTTTTGTTAGTTACAAGATTAAAAGGACCTTTGTATCTTTCCTTTTGAGTATTATGACTGCTATATGAGGTAGTACATGTGCTAATGGGTAAGGAAAGTAAAAATATTCTCTAAACTTCCACCCCACAACCAAAACTCATGGGCTAGAACTTAGGTAGATTTTCTCCTTTATTTTAGCTCTAAACACATGTATTAGTTGGCTAAGTTGTAACCCTTAATCCTACACTTGTTCTATAAATGTCAAGGATAGAATGTAAAGGATTACCAATAATCAATTTTTATCCTCTCAAATCTCCCCCATTTCTCTCTTGCATTTTCAGTTATTCTTAAATTCTAGAATGCCAACTTTTAGCAAGGGCCAAGTTAGATCTCATATACATGATCATCCAATCATAGGTTTCCCAACTTGAGACATTAATGTTTAACTTGACATTAACTATGTCATCAGAGAGAACATGGCATAGGTCATAGCTGCATATTAGAATAGTCTTTTAAAATATATATTATATAACATAAATATTGTAGTTTAATTTTATAAACACCTATGTTGTTCAAGTTGAAAAAAAAAAGGTTATAGTGGTTAGATTTTGTTACGACCTATTTCTTTAAATATTTAGATATTGAGTGACTTAAATGTTGTTGTTGTATTTTGGATCATTTCAATTCACTTAGATATGACCTTTTTTTTAATATTTTTAAAATTATATATTTGTACTCATAATTTTCACTATATGTGTAACTAATTTATACTAGAAGTACAACTATTTTGTACTAGAAGTAAAACTAATTTGTACAAGATATAACTAATTTATACTGTAGGTAAAACTAATTTGCACTTGAAATACAACTAATTAATACTAGATTTAAAACTAATTTGCACTAGGAGTATGACTAATTTGAACTAAAATTACAAATAATTTCTACTAGAAGAACAACTAATTTGCACTAGAAATGGTGGAATGAATAAAGGAAGTTTCAAAAGCATTTAAATTGATATAAAATAATTTTATAAAGTCAACAACAAAAAAATATTTGAATTTAGAATTCATTGAGATCTAAATTGTATTACAATGGATAAATGTTGGCCAAAATAATCTCATTATGAAAATAAAAAAATTTGTAATTTTGTGATTTAGAAGGACCTTACAAACTTAAAGAATTTTGGGATGAATGCCTAAGCTTAGAATATTTTTATAAGTGATAATAAATTTTATGACGAGTTATAACAAGTGAGAACCGACTTAGATTCATGCACATTTCCATAAAAGAATAAAATATTTCTCCAAGTGAATAAATAATCAACAAAAAGCTCAAAAATTATGGGTAAAGTATCAAAATTAAATAATATATATTTGGAAATATTTTTAGGAATGAATTAAGAATTTTAGATGTTATGAAATAAGAAAAATTAATTAAAAGTGGAAGAATTGTAGAGAATGTGACTTTTTGCAAACGATTAAAATAAGCTATGGAAGGTTCAAATTTACTATGAATGATATGGGACAAGAGCGAGTAAGCATATAAATATTTTAGGAATGATTTATAAGTTTATAAAAAATCAAAATAAGTAAAAATGACATGATAAGAGAAATCGTGTAAAAATGTAATTTTCTATAAATAAATGAAATTAATGATAAAAGGCTTAAATTTAATATGAATGACACAGAAAACCCTATTATAAAATTTTAGAGTGAATTACAAGCCTAATTATATAGTAATTAAATACTATTGTTAATATACTTATGAAATAAAGTATATTTTATTCAAAGTCTATAACTTACCACAAAATATGTAATTTGAATTACAATAAAAAAATATAAACTATTGATAAAAAAGTAAATTTGGTGTATATATATATATTCTCCAAAAAAATATATGCACATATTTTAGAATATAAATTCTAATATTCTAATATATATAACTAAAGATATACCCAATCTTACAAATTATACATATTCTTCAACAAAATAAAAAGTTTAAAGGACATAGATACACATCTTCTTAGAACATGAATCCATATCCTTTTATTTACACAAATTTAGAGAATAGATACACATATATGAATGCATATACTAGTATAAGAATATGTATTTTATAGGATAAAAATACATGTCCTCTAGAATAATAATACACATATTCTAATATAATACTACAAATTGTTAAAGAAGTGTATTTTTTTAGAATAAAAATACACATATTTAGATTTTGATATGAAGAATACACATTGTTTTATTCATATAAATGTAAGAAAGAAAAACACATATTTGAAAACAAATACACATATTATAGGATAAGAAATACACATTACTAGGAGGACACATGTTTGATAACATATATGATTTTTTGGGGGCAAGAATATAAGTATGTTGTATAGTAAATACACATTTTATTATGTTATACAAATGCATGAGGTTGGGAACAAAATAGTAATAGTTGAGAATCAAACACAGGGCTTGTTTCACATTATCTTGAACACTTCACCCACTATGCTACTATAGACTATTATATATTAATCACTCTCTTTGCTCCCCTATTGTAACTTTCCCATTTTTAGTACTAATAAATTTCATTCAAAAGAAGTGTGACTATTGAAGCTAAAATATTAAAACACAGGATGCTACCTTCACACTTAGCATAAATCCAGTCTCATCTACCTTTTTTATAATAAGTTTTACGGTTAAGACATCACTTTAACTAGTTGAAAGAACATCATAAGAGTCAACTAAGAGATATTACATTATAAGGTTACAGCTATTTCAATATTACGCAAACATATTAGACAAAAGATACAACATCTAAAGAAAAGTAGCACAAATGGGAACATAAGAGTCTACAAGATATTTGGATCAAAAGATACCAAAACAATCATCGGATAGTACTAACTCTTAACCCCAAACCCTAACCATCTCAAGAAAAACCCTCACAACACTCTTGTAAAGTAAAGATTATCCATTGAATCGGTAGGAGACCATGAAACATAACCTGTTAGTACTACATTATTGAATAAACCATATATAACTCTAAATATGCAAAGGCTGTACAAAACACATAAGAAGTCAACACAAGTGAGAGTCGTAGCATAAGCATATTAAAGAATACATACAATAAATAAATGCAATAAATATGCTATAACTCAAACATCACCATATGTCACATGTTCATCATGTCATCATAATTAACCATATTACATCCATATCATTATTCCAAAACATACTATGGGTATCTCACAAGGTAATTCCTAAAACCATACATAACTATATCCAAAACCACATCAACATATTTCATAACCATATGGGATAATGCACTAAGGTAACTACCAAGCAATATACCAAAACCAATGTTATTTACTAAAGTGGTAGTGCATAGAGGCAACTATCCAATGAACATACCAAGACCAATTCCAATTAAATCACCATATAAGAGTTACTTCCATTTTAATTATTTAAGGAGGTACAAAATAACTCAAAGACATATAAAGTATATTAGTTATATTGGTGCACTAAGGCAGCATAGTACCATTCGTCCTTGTATTACTCATGTCATAGTGGCACACCAAGGCAACATAGTACCCTTCATCCTTGAAACTTGGAGATGTATAAAGTACTCTGGTCATACTAGCTTACCAAGGCTTTAGATTACCTTCCATTCTAGGTCACATAATTCTTAAGTATGCATATCCTCTAAGAAGTCTTAAGGACTAATTAAGGTATATGTAGAGCCTTAGTCAAAATATCAACGCACTTGACAAACTATCAAACTAGTCGAGGGCTCCTGTCTTATCGGTGGCTAACTCTAAAGAATAAACCATTTTCAAATCTAAAGATCTTTTAATTTAAATGTTAATATTTTATTGAAGTGATTACGACAACACATAGGGCACATGCAACAAAAATTTATACATAATTGTTTCTAATGCAGACATCATCTAGTAATTAGATATCGTCATGCCAAATAGGCCCCACCTAAAACCCCAAGGCATAATCGCCTAAAATCAACTAATATGGATCCCAAAGATGTAATATCCTGGGAGGCCCCAAGCGTAATCGTCATAGATGAACCCTAAATGTAACACTCCAAAATTTACACATTTTTTTAAAGCAATACTCATAAATTAAAACCGTAAATTCTGGGGATGTTACCGCCACACTTAGTACCAGATCAGGTCACTTCTACCGTTCCGGTACCAAGTGCTAAGGCTAAGAAAACCTTATCAGTAATACCATACAAATTCAAATTTATAAAAACAGAAATCAGAGTACTCGCAAGTCTTACATAATTCGAAATGCCAACTATTGTTTCTCAAATAATAATTAAACAACATTGATAAAGTTGTTTCTGCAACTAAAACATAATAAAAATAACATGAGTCATAAATTAAAAAGAGAACGGCCACGTCTCTCTAGAAATTGATCTAGCCCAGCTATCACTCTACCCCTCCTGATATCCCGTAGATATCGATAGCATCAAAGTAAATATCTCCTACCTGCAACAGATCAGACGGGCCTCCTGCTCGTGGGAATGAGCAGCACCCATGAAACGGGTGATCAATACGCTACATACTGAGTAAGGTAACCGAGTACTAAGGCCGGAATATAACACATTAATTCATGCAGGATAATGATCAACATACATTTACAAACCCACACATATGATACATAGAAGCATAAAATGACATCCATAACTTATAATCAACAAGTCTACATCTAAGGCCCAAAAAGATCCAGATTAATCATTTAGTCTTTCTTTTATCAAAAGTCGATACACACCATGCCTTTTATCAGATCCATGCAGAAATAGTACCTCATGTCCTAACCACTATTATTACCAGTGGATCGGTCACATATAGGGTAAAACCCTAACCACTATTCCTGACCGGTGGATCGGTCTAGTTCCTGCTCGCATGGTGTTCCACTGTAAGTAATTAGTATCTTTTAAGAGCCTTAACGATTCTGGTTTGTGTTTATTGAGCTCGAGTCACCCCACTATTGTTGCCGGTGGGCCGGTCACACATAGGACCTCATGTCCTAACCACTATTATTACCGGTGGATCAGTCACATATAAGTTAAAAACCCTAACCACTATTCCTGGCCGGTGGATCGGTCTGGACCCGGCTCAATAATCTTCCACTTTAAGAGATTAGTGTCTTAAGCATTTTATTCAAAAACATTTTTCATTCACAAACATTTGCCCAAACATGCATGACTAAATCCATGCAACCCTAGCTCCCATGCAAATCCTAACTCATCGTAAACCACACTTCCATGCAAACCCTAATTCATGAGCAACCCTAGCCCCACATAGACATAATTCCATGCAAACCCTAAAATCATGTCATTTCATGCAAAACCCTAACATCATGCCATTCCATGCAAACCCTAACACCATGCCATATTGTTACACTCCCCACCATTATTTTACAACCCTAATATGCATGTCTTAAGGCCACATCATACAATAATGATAACATAAACATACACATAGTCCTCATGCCATGATTTATTCATACCAACATATTTCAACCCTATAATCATGCCACATACGAAGTAATTATTAATAATAAACATAGAATACATGGCATACGAAGCACATAATGCATATAAACACACAAATGGCCTTAGTAAACCCTTACCTAAAACGACACCGGTCTTGGTGCACGCTTCTATTCCACTTGAGGGGTTTGACTGGGTTCACCTATTATATAAAAATATACTAGAATTAGGCTCCCTTATAAAATTTTATTATTTTCTAACTTATTCTAAGATTTGGTTTTTAATTAAAATAATACTTAAACATACAAATAAATTATTATTTTCATTCAAAAGGATGGTGATATAAGGGTTTCTACCCTTCACCAAAATAGTAATAATAATAATCATAAAAGTAAAACATTATTAATAATACTCTTATTAGTAGAATATTAATATTAATAATACCATAAATCTTAAAATTACAAGGTGGCTTTCAAAACCACCCCATTTAATAATAATACTATTTAAAAATGTAATAATGATATTAATATTATATATATATATATATATATATATATATTTATAATATAAACGTTAATAAAGATAATAATAATAATAATATAATTAGTAATAATGTTAAAAATGTTAATAATAGTTGTAAAAAGCAAATGTACGAGACTTAGTTAAAATTTTAGGTTTCTAACCCTCCTTAAATAATTACAATATTAAATAAATAATTACACTAATAATAATATTAATAATATTATTAATAATAATAGTAAACATGTAATAATTCCATTAAATAACCAAAATTCAAGAATAATAATTTATCTAACTCAAGAATACTCCCAAACCTGTCAACAAAATTTAGCAATTAGGATTCAGTTGATAAAAAAATAATAATAATTATAATAATAATAATTAAAATTGAATTAACATTAAAAATTAGGATAAAAGCAGAATAATTTTCAATAAATCAAAAGGAAGTGTTTAAAAGGTCTAGGGTTTCACCTTGAATTGGAGGGGATGGGTGGCACTGGCGGCGGTGCTCGGAGGTGGCCGGAAAAGTGATCTAAGAGGGGTGATGAAGAAAAAGAGGTAAGGGGGAAGGAGAAAAATAAAATAAGTTTATGGGTCGGTGGAGGAGACTTAGAAGGAGATATTGGGTGGTTTAGAGGGTGGTAGAAGTGGCTGATATGGTGGTGGACGGTGGTTTAAGGTTTCAGGTAGAAATTTCTGGCGAGAGAACTAGCAAACTTTGTACGGTTATGGAGGCCCGTGTAAGGAGAATCGAAGGGTGTAGATGGTTTAGTTAATTAGAGGGTGTTGCAGGGAAGAGTTTGGGAGGAAGAAGAGGCGGCGAGGTTGGCTAACGGTGGAGAATGGGGCGTCTAAAGGTGCGGTGGCGTACAGACAGGTGCTTAGGGTTTTCGTGAAAAGAAAGCTCATTTTCGAGCCATACGAGGGGTATTTATAGTAGTGGAGGGTAAGCTTGAGTTGTGGAGGTTACCAGAAGATCAATTTCGGTGGGAAAATGGGATGGTTATGAGGTTGGTCGGGCGGCATAAATTTCGAAATTTTCCCGACCATTACGAGGGAAATTGGGAGCAACGTGGGGAAGGAAAAGGGAAGTGGGGCATTTCAAATTAGAGTGTGCATCGAGAGGAAGAGAATGGGTGGGAGAAAGGCCGATCACGACACGTGTGGCCAGCGGTGCCATTTTCGGGGGAAGGAGGAAGGTTGTAGTTATGGTGTCGCGCTGGAGGAGGAAGAAGAAGATGGGGGAGGTTTGATCGGGCAGTTTGGAGGAGAGAAAAGAAAGAAAAAGGAAGGAAACCGGGCAGTTCGGCGCGAGGGTTATGTCGTTTAAACAGAACGACGCGTTTTGGGTGCAAAAAGGGATAAAGAACGGTGTTCCGAGGTTGTCGCGCAACGGTAAAAAGTAATGATCAAAACACCGCATTTGAGTGGGAGAAAGAATCAAAACGCGGCGCAGCGATGGAGGCGGAAGAAGGACGATCGCGCGGGCCGGGCCGCACTGAAGGAAAGGAGAAAGGGGAAGGAAGACTGGGCCGCAAGCCAGGCCCAGTTCGGGGAAGAAAAAGAAAAAAGGAAAGAAGAAGAAGGAAAAGAAAGAAAAAGAAAGAAAAATGAAGAAAGAAAAGGAAAAAGGAAAAAGGAGGAGAGAAAAAAAAATAGGAAGGTTGGGTTAAATAATTTAATTAAAATATTTGGGGTATTTAAAAATAATAATATTTAAATAAAATAATATTTAAATTCCTTTTAGGCTAAATTAGGATTTTTAAAAGATTTTCCAAAATTTCCATTTTAAATTAATAAATCACTTTAATTTTATTTAATTAAATTATTTATAAAATTAACATTAATTTGAAACTATTTTTTCTTTCTTGATTTGAATAAAATAATTTATTTAATTAAATTCCCAGATTAAAATCTTTAATTAGATAATATACCCAAATTTCCTTTACTTAACATATTTATAAAATTTCTTATTAATTTGCCCTACTAAATTCCCTTTTATTTTAGTAAAAATAATTTATTAAATTAAATTTTCAAATAAAACCTTATTTAAATATAATCTTTAATATTAGAAAATTTCGGGGCATTTCACTAAATCTATCCAAAAGCTAGCTCAAGAGTGGAGGGTTGACCCTTCCATATAAACCATTAAGAGATCTCCTCAGTTGTTGATGTGGGATTATATCATTTCCACCCACTTTAGATTGCACATCCCCATGTTGCCTTTGTTGATGATCGACACAAGTTCATAGGGAGGTTTCAAATAAGGTTAGGCTTTGATACCAAATAATATGAAATTCATCTAGCAATTATATATAGTCAAGCCAAATGAGCCCTTCCTAGAAACCCAGGGCGTAATCACCTAGTACTGGCTAATATAGACCCCAAAGACTTAATTGTCTAAAAGCCTTAGATGTAATCATTCGAGAAGAGCCCTAACTCAACCTAAAAGCTATCTCAATAATGGAGAGGACCCTACCATATAAACCATCCAAATGTTCCCTTGGTTGTCCATATGGAGTCATATGGGTTTATCTTTAACTTTGATTATTTAAGGCTAAGCATAATTAAAGAAAAATATATAATGTGAAACAAACACACCAATGTTACTCATAGTTAACCCATAAATCCATCCCTTAAAAATTCACATAATTGTCCTAAGGGATCGATTGATTAATTTGGGACCCACAACAACAAATAAATCATATAAAACAAAACACTTGTTGACTGGTTTAGGACTAAGCAATCAACTAGTAATCTAGCTTGTTGGTTCATCCCCTAACCAATTGGAAAGTGTATTTGAAACCAAAATATACAAAATCTAGCTTAACCAATCGACTAGCAAATTAGTTGGCTAGTTTTACCCTCAAAAAGTTATCTGGTTTTATAGGGCAATATACTCATGCAATTAAACTTAAATAAATCCTAAATCATATATTATTTTCTAAAATGCTCTAAAACATAAAAACTCATGCAAATCATGCCTCTTACATTCAACTTAGGCTTAAAAAAATAAAATTAATCAACATGCCTCATAATCACCGAAGCTCACAAAATTCCACCAAATGGCTAAAGTGGCTACACATACTATCATACTTCAAGAATATCATGTATAGTACCAAAATCATGTTTACTAATACTAATGCTACAATCATGGATTATCACATGTTTAAAAGAAGTATAGGCTTACCTCCTTTCCAAACACACCTAGCAAAATAAATAAAAAGAACTACCTAAGGCTCTAACCTTCAGCTATCCTTTTTCTTCTCCTTAACATACAAAACCCAAAATTAACAATTCTTAACCACCTAAAAGCAAGAATAAATAAGAAAATATTTATGCTCTACAATAAGAATGACACATCAATAAAGAAAAGAGAAGGACATTCATCAAATCTTTCCTAAGCCTAACACTCTTATATGTGGTAAAAAGATAAAAAAGGGTTAGACAAAGGATTAAGGTAAGAACAAAGCAAGGAAAAGGAGGATGAGAGAGGAATAAGGCTCAATCACACACAAGAGGAACAAAGAGGATGTGTCTTCAACACTTGGAAGAAAACAAAGAGGAGAAAGGAGAAAACACTTTGCACCCAGGGTTGAATGATGGAGTAAATGCATAATAATGCATAAGTAGAGATGATGGAGAAAATTATTCCAACAGGAGGGAGATAAAGATGACCCTAAGATTACTTGGTTAACATTTAATTGAAGGGGTGATAGGGTAAGGTGAGGGTGAAAGTGAAGTTACGTGTAAGCAACAAAGCATGGGGTAAGAAGAGGCTGATTCAACTCAGCAGACTTTTTCCACTAGTACTATAAGAATTTGATAGAAGAGGGGGAATAGAAGAGTTAACTCGGTGAGGTAATGAGTAGTTGGTAGAAAAAAACACTTATGGTAGATCTTTGGTGAATTAATTGAAATAAGGTTTTACAAGTTAGGAGAATAATCATATAACTCATAAAAATGATTATTGGCAAGAAAAAAACAAAACATGAATATTAGAAAAGGATTGTATAAGATTAGGAAATTAGAGTAGGTTGTAAAAATAACTGTAACACCCCAAAATTTACTGCTTAAAAATTTTGTTTTGTGGAAGCATAATATCAAAATAATAGCGTTACCTACACACTTGATACAAGTATGGTTTCCTCACCTTCCTTATGCTAAGTATTAAAGTTTAAAACAGGTTAGATCGAAAATAAAGCAGTGGAAAGAAGAGACAAGAACATAGGTAAAAGTTATGGATAAACATCATTTGTACAATAACAATAAATAGAATACAACATGGGATATAAGAGTTTAAAGGAAAAATGACTACACTAAAAGTTAGCACTCGAAGGTATGACATTGTTTTTCCCTAACTCTTATACCCAAAAGTCTACTATGAGAAAATAATCTCCTTTCAAGGATGTTATTGAACCTGCTCAGACTTATATGCCATACCCCATTCCATGACCCACACATAATCATCTACATATGTAGTATCAATATGACTTCCTTGTACTAAATAAATCAGTAACTCCACAAAATTTACTACTTAAAATATTCATTTTGCAGAAGAGTTAATTATCACACCAAGTGTAAGTCTAGCATCCACTACCATTTATATACTACGTACTAAGGTTAAAACATTACGTTGCTTAAATAACATTTATTATGTAAGAACAAAATAGTGACTTCATTATAGATTAGCATCGTCCTGATAAATACAAGAGGATCAGGTAAAAGAGTTACAATATAACAAAAGGAGAAATAGCAAGGGACATAATAGTCCAAGAAATATTTAAATCAAAAGGTATCGAGGTGAACGCCAGATAATCCTAACTTGCTCTACCAGAAGCCATAAAGTTGAACCTTCAAAGTACTCCTACAAGGTAATCACTTCCCATTTAATATAAAATGGACCAAGAAATGGATCCTATTAGTACTACAGTAGTGAGTGAACCATTACATAATACAAGGCCACATGAGGCATATAGGTAATAACATGGTAGGGATACATTAAGAAAATCATGTGATGTTGAAATGACCAAAGCTGAAATAATCAAATAAACTGCAAATACCAAGGGTAGGGCACCGAGACAACTATTAAATGAACAAATCCAAAACAATATCAAATATCAAAGGTAATACAATAAGGCAACTACCAAATCGCATACCAAAACCGGGTAAAGCACAAAGGCTGCTATCGAACAAACAACCTAGAAAAAATATGTTACATTCTTACACACTAGTTACTTATGTTATTAATTATTTAAGGAGATACAATAATAACCCAAAGACATAAAAGTAGACCATTCATACTGGCAATATAGTACCATCCAAACCTAGAACACCTAATTGTTAAGTATTGATACCCCTTATAGGGTATGTAAGTTATTTATAGAGTAGACTAGGGCCTTATCAGGGCATAACAACACATCACCAAACCAAAAAAGAAAGAAAACTTGGGGCTCTTACCTTGTCTCTAGTTTAGCTAACCCCAAGGAGCAACCATTCCCAAATCTCAAGGTCTTCTCCTTTAAGTATTAGTATATTATAGGGTGATCACAAATATCACAAATTGCACAAAAATTTTCATTTTCATATATAACCATTTTTCTTTATTTTCAATTATCCAAGTTAACCCTAAAGTCGATGGTCTAAGTCAAGGTTAGAGTCAACACTAAGGTCAACCTATCAATTCTAAGGCTATCTTATGTCCAATTATTCATGATAAGTGTATTGGATCAAAATGAGCAAACTACCCTCAAAACCCTAATTTCACCATTATTATCCAATTTCGTAAAAAAAATTATTATTATGAGAATTTGTCATGAAAAGGCTAAAAGATAATAATTCATAATATTTTAGCACAAAGGTAGTCTTTACGATTTAGTGATTGACTATACTTTCTATTTTTCATGCATTTAGTAACTTATATGTACAAACTCTAATCATGTGTTTCTAATATGTCATATATTCTATGCAACACATGCATACATATTTATAGCATACTATGGAATTTAAAAAGGATAATTTACATCATAGTATATAAGGGACCATTTCTAACCCTAGATCTTAAGAATAACAATCATCGTATTCTAATCCTAATTGTGTGTGCATGTTTTGATGTTATTTATATCAACCCCATCTACTGTAAAATGGCAATCATGGAACATTTAGCATGTCATTTGCATCATAATTTCCATAAGATCATAAATCTTAACAAACCCCAAAGACATGCATACGTTAACTATTCAAAAAAATACACATGTGTATATCTCATATTAAATAACACGTTAAATACATGCTAATTATATAATATCATACTTTCATGTTCACCCTCATTCATAACACTTACATACCTATTGTAAAACTTTTGGCGTATAACGCATACATTCATCCATTCACAAACTCATGTATAAATCATACTCTAAGCAACATAACGACCTTTATGTGTCACTGCATGATTTCAAATCTTAGTAGAACGGTATAATTATCTCTTATCTAAGAAAAATAAATAAATAAAGATTTACCCAATTATTCTCCACTCAACCTCTTCAAAGTCCTTACATAAAAACAACTAAAATATATTAAAATGTAATACCACACAACAATAACTAAAATTAATTGAAAAAAATGGGGAAAGAGGTTAGAAAATAACCTAGAAATGAAAACCATGTGAGGAAATAACATAGAAAAGAAAAGGTGGCACAAAGCCATGCAACAAAGCAAAGAAGAGCAATAAAACTTGTTGTCGTTGCAAGGGTGAGATTCGATAATAGGGGTCGTTGTTAGGGGGTGTTTGTTAATTTTGGCCAAAGTCAAGGGGAAGGAATCAATTGCTTTGGGTGTAACTAAGGGGAAAGCTCTAGTGGAAATGATTATAGCCATGGAGGGGAGGTTAGTAGGGAAGGCCATTTCGAGGGGAAGGCTTCGGTGGTGGAGGACATTGAAAGGGGGAAGAAATAGGTGGTCTTGGATGAAGCCAAGGGAGAGGTATGGTGGTTTTGTGCGCTGCTAGGTAAAGATGACAAGAAATATGGCAAAACGAATGATGGGGGTTTTTGTGCTAAAGGAGCTCAAGAGGTTGGAGACAAAGAATGTATTAGCCCTTTGGGTTTTCTTATGGAATGAAAACACACAAATGAGGGATGAAGAGGGTTAAATGGGTGATGGCATGAATAGGGAAGTGGAGCTAGATATGCTGGAGTAGAAAAAGGTTGAGGGGAACATAGGATAGGTTCTGGAGTGTATAGGAGAGGACACCATCAGGGAGAAGGGTGGCATGAGAAGAAAATTATGCCAGGGAGTTTAGGTAGCAGATGACCAATATATTAATAGGTTAGGGTGTTATGTTGAATTGCTAGATTGGGTGAAAACATCTGATTAGCATAATAAGGGTTCCTCGGTGAAAAGATACAGGTTGGGGTCCCAACTACGGCTAAAATTAATAACCCAAGTTATTTCAAATTCTAACATAATTAAATTTATATCTAATTTGTCATAATAATACCATGTTTAATATAAAAAATCCTACAATAATTATTTTAACTAATTACACGTAATAACTAGTTTATAATTAGGGTTTCTAAATTAGAATTTTTACAAATTGGGTATTGCAAAATAATCATACTTCACAAGATGTAGCATACTCACATTGCATAAAATCACATAATAATAAAGAAAAAATGCTCAAAGCACAAAACACATAGATAACAAAGTACGACAACCATGTGATACCATATACATCATCAAATCCTCATGTTCAACAACCAACATGCTTACCATTTCACATCAACCTCAAATCATACAAAAATCATATTATAAGCCATGAAAAGCAAGGTAGTGTACCAAGGCTCATCTAACCAACCAACCAAAACTATTCTAATTTTCAAAGATAGGGCACAGAGGTAAATACTTAACCAACAAAGCCATTATGTACTAAGATCATCAAACAAAAACTTTCTTATTATTTATTTTACTTTAGGGGAGATACTTAACTCGAGGATATTGACATACACTTGGTCATATTGGTCCTCACAGGCAACACAACACCCTTAGACCAAAGAATCCAATAATACTAGCATACACCTGGTCATAATAGTGTAACAAGGGAACACAATAACCTTAGTTATATAAGGTCACTTAATCCTTAAGCATAAATAACAGCTAAGAAGTCCAAAGAACTAGTTAGATCAGATATAGAGCCTTGTTGGAGCACGAAGCACACTAATGAAACAAATCAAACAGAGAGCTAAACCTCGTCCTTAGGGTAGCTACCCCTAAGGAGCCATCAATTCTAAACTCAAGGTCTTCCACTTCAAATATTAAAGTTGTATGAGGTGATCACAAATATCATATATTGTATAACAACTCCAATTCCATACTTAACCAATTTTTCCTTTATTTACAATTATTAAAGTCAACCCTGAGGTCAACAGTCCAAGCTAGGGTCAAGCATTTCTAATATGACATATATTTTCTATTATGCATGTAGTTCACAACTTATGTATACAAAAACTTAATCAAGCATTTCTAATATGACATATATTCCACACAACACATACGTACAGATTTATAACATGATTCAAAATTTATGATAGATATCATGGTACATGAGAGAAAGCATTTCTATCTCTAAATCATCTGGATAGAAATTAGCACAAAACTAACGCAATCATGCTTAAGTACTATCATGTTATATATATTAACCTTAGCTACAACTAGCAATGATAATTATGAAACACTTAACATGGAATAAAAATAATAATTTGACAAGGCCACTTATGCCAGCAAAACCCTAGTCATGCATACATTAACCTTTTACTAGTTCCACATGTGTATCCTCCATATTTACTAACAAGTCAAATGTACATGCCAACCATTTAAGACTATGCTCTCAACATATCACACACTTTCATAACACTTGTATAAAATAAAACTCTATCATAATTCTAGTTATAAATAACTTATCATGATCACACACAATTTTTACTAACTCATGAATGATTGGATTTATCTAAATTCAAGCTAGATAAAAGCACAAAAGTTTTCCTTCTCCTCATGGATTACCTAAGAAAGAAACATCTAAAAACATATATATTAGCATCTAACACAGTACAATAATCAATAAAATTAACTAAAATAAATTGACGAAGGAATGGAAGAAAACTAAGGCAAAGGAAAGCTACACGAGGCAACAACGCACTAAGGGAGTGACAACGGGTGAACCTCATGCTTTAAGTCCTTAGCAGTGTGAGGTATTCATGCCCAAAAAGAGAGTAATGTGAGTATCTCATGTAAAAGGGAGAAATGTGTAGAGGTCACGAAATAAGGAGGCCTCAATGTTAGAGGTTCACATAGCAAATGAAAATTAAAAAAAAAAGGGGTGATTTGTGTGATGCGTGGATGAAAGGTAATGGCAACAATGTCAGTTGCTCACATTAAAAAGGGGTTGAAATGTGAGTGGCTTATGCAAGGGAGGAGAATCAATGGAAGGTTATAGGGTTTCAACAAAAACGAATTTGATAATAAATGCAAAACAATGAAGGAGAATGTCATGGAAGTCTATGAATGGGAGCTCAAGATAAAATGGAAAAGTGTGAAAACATAAGAGCATAGATTTTTATTGGATCAAAACACAAAAATCAGGGTCAAAGGAGGGGTTAAATGGGCGAGTAACATGAGAATGACAAGGTTTGAGGAGTTGGTAAAGGAGGTAGACACATAAGGGAAATAGTAGGTGCATGGATTGTGTAGAGGGGTGGCGTGAAAATGCAATGACACGCAGGGGGTGGAGTGTGGAGAAGGACAAAATTACAACATAATTAGGGATTCTAATTTAAGTAACCAAACCAAGGGAAAGCATCTAGTTAGTAGAGATGGAGTTCCACGATTAAACTAACATGGGTTAAGGTCTAAAATAGGATTAAAACTAATCACTAAAATATTATCAAAATTTAACCTAATTAAATTTATATATAACTAGTCATAATAATAATAATAATAATAATAATAATAATAATAATAATACATTTAATATAAAATATCCTACAATAATTATCATAACTAATTATACATAATTATTAATATTTTAATTATAATTTATACAAATAAGATATTACAATAGCAACCTAGACAAACCAATGAATTGATTTGGCAAGATTGACTGACCAGTCTTATTAGAGACTAAAAAATAAAATAAGTGGAGCCAATTTATTGGTTACTCATGAATCACTTTACATGCAACACTTCCGATCCAAAGTTAGAGAAAAACTAAGGCAACCTATCCAACTACTTCTTTATGGAATATAATCAGAAAAATTCAACTTCTATAATATGGGTTATTACACTTATCAACAAAATGCTAGGCTATATTATACACCGTGCTTCATGCATACGGTTGCATGGTGTAGTGATTGATGTTGTGTGTCTTTTAACTTTATTTACTTAATAAATTTCTAAACTTTGTATAACTTTCCAAAAACTATGGTCGAAAAACCTATCATTGGAGGTTGGTCTTCCATATCATGCCTAAGAAGCAAGTTTTCATGCAAAAAAATAGTATCTAATCATATAAGGAAGAGTCTAAGACCTCTTATACCTAGTACCTTATTATTAACCACTAGACAATTACTTTACTAGTTAAGGAATATATATTCTTTAATTAACCAGGATTGATGCTAAAGCTAAACCTCTCTTTCTCCATTCATAATATGTTATAATACCTATTGTTTAGTGTCATCCCTATGTTAGCAAATAAATAAGTAAAATGAAATATCTTTTCTAGGTGTGAACGGTGCCGACTGTTCATTGATCAGAGTTGTTATTAGTAAATATATTATTGGTAGTCTTAGTATCTGTCTCTGTCAATAATACTAGTATTAGATCCGGTTCTCAAATTGCTGGTAATCCATGTGCATGATATTGAACCTAATGAGTATTACATGTTTCTAATAGTAAATAAACCATCAAGAGAGGATTTGATAGAACTCGCGAGCTAGCTCGCCATGTTTAATTCGGCTTTCGTTTGGCGTTTGTATTCCTACCAAATTATTATCTAATTAAAAAATTTTTGAAACTTGCTACCTATCCGTCTCGGCCAACTCTAAAATCCAAATATGTTTTTCATCGATCTTGGCCTTTTTCTCTGGGTCCCACACAATAGATTATTTACACAACTCTAAAAAAAATTATTTTAAGCAATCTTTATGCTTTCAATGATCTAATAAAATTAATATTAATATTACAATTATATTATTTATTTAAAAATAATTCAGCAATTACTATTTAGACAATAAAAAATAATAAGAAAAAAATAAAATTTAAATATTGACTTTTTAAAAATACATTTTTTAAATAAAAATTCAATCCTAAAATATTTTTTTTTTTCATGGAGTGAGAGAATATAATGATATGCATACACCACTAAATATACACCCCAGTGTTTTGAAGGAACTACTAAACTTAATTAAGTGTTGTATATTCTAACCTGATACCTGGTTTAGGTGGAATAGACCCTTCCCCATTTAATCCAATGAGACTGGGTAGATGGAGGGAATACTATAATACTCATGCACGTACACCACCAAATATACAGCCTACCAAATTTACACCCCTCTTACCTCGTGGGATAGCTGCCGGGCCGGCTCAATGGGTAGTAGTGTATATAAGGACATGTCTCAAATGTCTGCCTGCCCATACCATACGAGTCAATCTCAAAGATTAACTTCCACACAACCTGCAGATTTGTATATATATATATATATTTATATATCCAACTAGTCCGCCATATATATCAGCCGAGCTAGCTAGCCATGGCGGTTCCCTGTCGTGGTGGAAACATGAAATCCCTTGCCATACAAATTATAACGGGGCGTTGGTTCATGGTATTCGGCACACTCCTAATCATGTCCGCAGCCGGTGCCACCTACATGTTCGGCATTTACTCCTCAGAAATAAAATCCTCATTAGGCTACGATCAAACCACACTAAACCTCCTTAGTTTCTTCAAAGACCTCGGCTCGACCGTCGGAATCCCATCCGGCCTCTTAATGGAGATCGCACCACCATGGGTAGTCCTAGCCATAGGCGCCATCCTAAACTTCTTCGGCTACTTCATGATTTGGTTAGCCATAACAAAAAAAATAGCCAAACCAGCAATATGGCAAATGTGCTTATACATATGCGTGGGTGGAAACTCACAAGCATTTGCTAATACAGGTGCATTAGTCACTTGCGTTAAGAATTTTCCTGAGAGCCGCGGCGTTGTCTTAGGATTATTAAAAGGGTTTCTTGGTTTAAGTGGTGCGATTATAAATCAATTGTATGGTGCCGTTTACTATGATGATCCTAAATCTCTGATCTTAATGATTGGTTGGTTACCTGCTGTGATTTCTTTTGCTTTTTTGCGGATAATAAGGTTTATGAAGGTCGTTAAGGTAAGGAATGAGGTTAAGGTTTTTTATGAGATGCTTTATATATCACTTGGGTTAGCTGGGTTTCTAATGATGATGATTATTATTGAGAAGAAAGTTAGGTTTAGCCGGGGTGAGTATATTGGTAGTGGGATTATTGTGATTTTATTGCTTTTCTTGCCTGTTTTTACTGTCGTCAAGGAAGAGTTTAAGTCGTGGAAGTTGAGGCAAGAGCGGCGCCGGGGTCATGATGAGAATGTGATCATAGAAAACGGTACTGCTACTACTACCACTACTACTACTACTGCTACCACTACCGATCATAATCAAGTGACGACGATTAATGTAAGTAGGGCTGTCGATGAAATCAATGATGACGATGACCGTCCCAATACCAGCAGCACCACTCCTCCGTCCGAGGCCTCTAGAGGGCCGATAGATGGCCTGAATCCCGAGCAAATTAATCCAACAAGTAGAACTAGTAGCAGCGACAAGAAGCAAGTAGCGTCGGTATCAGGCTCACCTGCTTGGTACGAGGATGTATTTCATCCCCCAGCAAGAGGGGAAGACTACACAATACTGCAGGCATTATTCAGCGTCGACATGGTAATCCTATTCTTTGCGGTAATCTGCGGAATTGGCGGTACACTAACGGCAATAGACAACCTGGGCCAAATAGGCACATCCCTCGGCTACAACACACAAAGCATAAGCACCTTCGTCTCCCTCGTGAGTATCTGGAACTACCTCGGCCGTGTCGTAGCCGGTTTCTTCTCCGAATACTTGCTTAAAAAATACAAATTCCCGAGACCATTGATGCTAACCATCATCCTCCTACTCTCATGCCTCGGCCACCTTCTCATTGCATTTGCCGTACCTAAAGGCCTATATACAGCTTCGGTGATTATAGGGTTCTGTTTTGGTGCTCAATGGCCGTTGCTCTTCGGGATCATTTCAGAACTCTTTGGGTTGAAATATTATTCAACGCTTTATAACTTCGGATCAGTGGCTAGTCCGATCGGTGGTTATATACTTAATGTTAGAATTACCGGTTCTTTGTATGATAAGGAAGCCTTGAAGCAGATGGCCCAACTCGGCCTTGTGAGGAAACACGGTGAAGAGTTGAATTGCAACGGACCACGTTGTTTTAGGTTGGCTTTCTTTATTATTACTGTCGGTACGGTGGTTGGTGCGGTTGTTTCTTTGTTACTTGTTGTCAGGACTCGGAGGTTTTACAAGAGTGATATTTACAAGAAGTTTAGGGTGGATGCTGCTGATGCCGATGATGAGCGCAAAGAAACGGAGCTTAAGTTGTGAATTTAACGGCGAGATGGCTGGCTATGGAGAGTTCATGTTACTTGCTGTAAAGAATCGGGCCGGGGTGCAGGACGGATGGAAGAAGAATGAATGGATGTACCGAATGCATGATATGGCATATACTTTAATTAACAAGTATTAAATAATGTTAGGTTGAGCTGGTGACTTTTGCAACATCGAGTAATTATTTCCATGTGTTTCTTTGTGAAATCTTTATGTTATATAGTTAATTTATTTCCTATAAGTGACCAACATCAACCGTTTGTTAATATATATTTTTACTTTATAAAATTATTGTTATTATTTTATAAATAAAATAATTTGTATTTTATGTATATATTAATTCATATTGTGGTTCATATTAAATTAGGTATAAAATTTGACTATAAAATTTATATTATATGATAATATATTAGTAATCAAGCCTAATCATATATCTCTCTATCTAATTTATGATGGTAGAACCAGAATTAAGTTATTATGGATGCAAGTATGTGTGTCATGCAATGGAAACATAAAGAAAATAATTTAATTATTTCTTTAATTAATTAACTCAATTTTTTATTTTGTGAATATAAGAGGGAAAATGAAATAGTTGGTTACCATAATCAATTCCACACATGTATTTGCACGTAAGTTTTAGTTCGAAAAATGGGCTGTGCCTTTTCTTCCTTTCTCTATAGAACAAAGATATTTTATATACACACATAGACACACATACGTAAAAATAAGGGAGAATATAGGGAGATCTTTCCTTCTTCCAGTATCCATAAGATTTTTGTGTGAACTCTAAGAAGAAGAAGAAGAAAGATAAAGAAATGTCCATATTTCCGTTCCTCATACGTCATCGGTATTGAGGAAAGAAAGTGGAACCCCAAAATTTTACTCAAGAGATCACAAATTACGAATTTAGTACAATTAATCTCGTTAATAATTAAAGGTATGCTTTTAAAGATTCGTAATAAGCATTGTATAGTTAAATTTTGTATATTGAATGCTTATAATGTGTATTAGGGTTTCATACATTTTTGTATGGATTGTGCATGAATTATTAAAATACCCCAAAATCTTAATTTTAGGAAATTATGGCCAAATAAAGATTTATTAGGAAAATTAATTAAATAAACTATTTTATTAAAATAAAAGGAAATTAATTAAGGCAAGTCAAGAAGAAAATAATAAATATTTTAATTAGAAAAAATGAGGATGTTTTGCTAATTAAAATGGAATTTAAGAAAAATTATTCAAAATAGCCCAAATTAATCTAAAAAGGAATTTAATCATTATTTTTCTAAATATTATTAATTTAAATATTCAAAAATACCAAATGCCCAAAATACCCCAACCCATCTATTTTTCTCTTTCTTCCATTTTTCCTTTTTCTTATTTCTTTCCCTTTTTTTCTTTTTTTTCTCTCCTTCTCCTTTCTTCTTATTTTTCCCATCTTCCCCAATTGGGACGGCCCGCACTGCCCCCTTTCCTTCACTCGTTGCCCAACCGGTCCGCCTCTTTCTTTTTCTTTTCTTTTCTTCCCGGACCGCTCGGTCCACTCCCTTCCCTCTTCCTTCATCTTCCCTAGCCCATGCGACCTACAACACCATTTCTGCCGGCTGCCACCAACTGCCGACCAGCCCATCCTTTCCCTCTCTCCCTAGTTGTTTTCTTTCCAATTTTGACCCAATCAAACCATCCTCCCTCCTCACGCATGCTTGCTCTTTCCCTTCTTTCCCCCGACCACCCACTCCCTGCCATAGCAGGACTCCACCGCCTGCCACCACCTACCGGTAGTCCTACCTCACCTGCCCCCTCTTGTCCTCTTCCTCCTTCGTCGTTTTCCCCTCCATTTGGCCTATAAATACCCCATAGGTAGCATTGATTGGGTTCTGTTTTCACAGCCCAGAAATCCCCCCTTTGCGCCACCTCCCGATCTGAAGCCCGTCCCGTCACCGCCCGCGCCGCCCGTGCAGCCCACATAACCGTTCCCTGCATCACCCTCTCCTAAACTAAGCCTCCCTCCTCCCTCTGTTTTCCCTGCATGAGCCTCACTGCCGTGCAAAGTCCCCCTCTCGACCAACCCCTCATCGACCCCCACCGCCCTTCGCACCACCGTCCACCACCAATCCTGCCATAGCCAACACCCTATCTACCCTTCGAAACAACCAGGGAGCTTCCTCTACCTCCCCATACCTCCCTCTCTCCCTGCATCCCTCTCCTTCTCCCTTCTCCTCCCTCCACCACCTTCGCCCACCACACTCGCCGCCATGCGCCGCCACCTTTGGTTGTACCACCACCTTCATTCCACCCCTCTCCACCTGAGGCACCCTCCACTACCTCAATCACCCCCTCATTCCCTCTCCTCTAGCCTATACCACCATCTCTCCACCTCTCTTCTCCCTCCACTGCCGCCGTGCACCGCCGCTAGTGCCACCACTGTCCCTAGGTTGTACTCTAACCTTCCCAACCCCTAAACCCATTTTATATAAGCATTAGCTATTTTTAATAGTATTAATGGTACCTTCCTTATTATTATTATTATTATTATTATTATTATTATTATTATTATTATTATTATTATTATTATTATTATTATTATTATTACTACTACTACTACTACTACTACTACTACTATTATGTTATCATTATTATTATTTATCAGAAATATTTCTAACTAATGTTATTATTATTAATGGTCTACAACTTTAGTATTATTATTATTATTACCTTTTCATTATTGTTAATGTTTCATAATCACTAACCTACTACCACTACTAGCATTATCATTATAAGTATCATTATGGTCACTACTTTTATATTACAAATATCACTATTATTATTATTACTAGGGTTTGGGTTGATATTAGTATTATCACTACAACTACTATTATTATTATCATTAGCAATATTGAAGCTATTATTTTTAATAATATGAACATCACTTTAATTACTTTAACATAAATCGTTGTAGCTACTAAGGCCTATTTTGATTAATAGTAGCCCGATTAGCTACTTTAGAGAATAATAACCCTACTTTTATTTATAAAACAACTATTACTATTATTAGCTCTAATAGTAGGTTATGATAGGGGTAAGGTAGGAATAATGGTGATTTTGGTAATAGGGAGATTAACCCGTAGTATTTCCCTCTTATAAGTGAATCAAGTTAAAATCCTAATAAGGAGACATAGGAACATGGTCCAAATTCGGTGTCTTATTAGGTAAGAATGTGGCTAAGATGTATTATGCGTGTCTTGTGTGCCATGTGTGCCATGTGTTATGCCATGTTGCGTACTTATGATTATGATGACTAATTACTTGTAGCGCAACTTGGAGTTGAGGTATGCTTATGTGAATTCCATATGGCATGTGTACCATGATGATATATGTTATGCTTATGATATTATATGATGTGACCCTATAGGACATGCATGCTAGGATGTTTAATAATGTGATATGGGGTGAAAGGATAAAAAGGAACAAATGGGAAGTGAGTTGACTAAGGGGACATAAGACTGACCTTATTATCTCATGATCCATGAGGGTGAAAATAAAAGGAGGTTATGATCAAAATGAATAAGTGAAGTGAATCTTGCACGGGAATTTTTTAGGGTTTGCATGGGATGGATGGAGTCTGCATAGTAATGATCTTTACGTGAGAAAAGTTGTCTTAGGGTGTAAGTAAGGTAAAGGGAGAGTCGTGAAGTGATTGGAGACTTGGGATGAAAAATAGTACGTAGGTTGGTGTAAAGGTGTATAGGGGACCTGATTAGGGTTTTGGGAGGAAACCCTAATCTGGGGAAAAATGTTGAAATAAAAATAATTAAGGAAGAGTGGAGTATGGGATAAGAGTGGAAACTTATTATATAAGGGATGAGTATGGGTGTCATGGGAAGGAAGGGATGTTAAGTGAAAAATAGAGAGGTGACTTGTGGGGGGAAGAAAGGTGCTAGGGTTTGGAGTGGTCGACTAGGGTTTTCCAGTCACATGCAAAATTGGTGAGTAAAGTGATATGATTTTGGTTGAATATAAATAAGATGAGGTGTTGGGTGATAAATGAAATAATGGTAGAGTATTTAAGAGGGAGTTGGGCCACATAGGTCCAATTAGCGTTTCAAGGGGAAAACCCTAGAGAGGGGTAGTAATTGGATTTGGATGTCATAAGGTGATGGGCCTTAACCCACACCCTTAGGAGTTGGAAGTAGGAATGGATATCGGGGTGTGATAAGGGGTGTAAGAGTCTCAAGATATAGGACGGGCCCTCTTGGGAGGATAGGAGTAGGAGGTTGGTGATATGCATGTCAAGGGTGAAATATTATCGAATAAGAAACGAATAAGATACCAACCATTTAAAGAGGAAGATTGTTGAACCAGGCCCAGACCGGTCCACCGGTGAATAATAGTGGCTAGAAGCGTTTTGCCCTGCATGATTTTTGGTCCACTGGCTATAATAGTGGGGGATCCCGCACTCAACAAACCGAATGTAATGATGATAAGACATGGGAAAGACACTAAGTAATTATAGTGAAACATCATGGGAATTGGGGCCAGACCGGTCCATCGGCGAATAATAGTGGCCATGAGTGTTCTGCCGTGGAGACCGGCCCACCGACAATAATAGTGGTCAGGAGCGTTCTTCCCTGTATGTATTCTAGTCCATCGGCTATAATAGTGGGGTTCCCGCACTCTCATGGATTAATAAAGAGTATGAGTGAAATGAGTATGATAACTAATGATCTAAAGGATAAGTTACCTAGACTATAATCCGGCCTTCATTATCTATATTGTTGTATGCTGTCTATATGCTCATACTTGTATTATATGCCTTACATGTTTGGCCTTAGCGACATGGTTACCTTGCTCGATACGTAGTGTACTGACCACCCGTTTCATAGGTGTTGCTCACTCCCACGAGCAGAGGGCCCATATGAGTTTATGCAGGTAGGTTATGATATATTCGATACCTACGACACTTATAAGGCATTGGACAAGGCTGAGAGTTGATTCTGGACCTGGCCTGGGGATCAAGAGTGACTTGGCTAGTTCTATCTTCCTTTTCTTTTTCTCTGTATCGTTTTGATTTAGTTTTGTTCTATTGCACGGTGTTTTCTATTGTTGGGAACTTTAAATTCTTACTTCCTGGATTGTAACTCTTTTAACCGCACTCTGATTTCTATATGGTGACGATTCAGTTCTTTTATGAATTCTCATTTTAATTAATAACTTGTGTTTGATGATAATCCTCTTCAACCTTAGCACTTGGTACTGGAACGGTAGGAGTGAACCGGTCTGATACTAACTATGGCGATAATATCCCCAGAATTTATAGTTTTATTATTTCGCTTCCGTTAAACCTTTTCATTAAATGAATTTTTTCAGTAGTAAATTTTGGGGGTATTATAATTATACATATATTAGTTTGGTTATAATTCATGTCATAAATTTAGTTTAACATTTGGTAGCAGAGATTTATTGGCCTCTATTTTGATGGATTAGATTTAGTATAATCATAATTTGTATGTTTGTATGGTTAAGTTTCGAAAAATTGTGAAATTGTTCTTCATAGAGAAGAAAAACACGCGGTACGTGTTTCTTAACAGAGAAGGACCGTTTTTTGTTTCTTACTCTCGACTTGAGTGTCTAATAAAAAAATAAAGATCGTGTTTTATAACACGGGGGAGGGGGTCTTGTTTTTTATCTGGCTTTTGGCAATCTTTGAATTTAAGGAAAAACAAGGGCGTGTTTTATAAACACGGATGCCCCGTGTTTTTTATTTTGATTTTGATTGTTGTTTTTTATCTCGTCGTAGTGTTCCCATGAATATTAAGGCCATGTTTGGAGAAGTTTTATTAAATAAAGCATGTATCATATGTGATTAGCATGATTAAAATGATTAGGATTTAGCCACAACAATTTTAATCATGGAAAATTGTGCATTTATTTGTTTACTTGATCACACCTACATTACATGATATTTTTTGCAATGTATTATGCATATATAATGGATGTAATCCTATAGGACTATTCATTAGCATATGCAAAGTACATTGGATTAAAATATTAAATTATTATTCTCAATTTACCTAAAGGGATTGAGATTTATGAGATAATTTAATAGTTTTAATATAGAGACACTTAATTTTATATGAATTAAATACTTAGCCTATAGTAAGCTTTAATGTCTTTTGAGTCATGAAAGTTGAGTTTTGACATGTTATACTTTGGTAGAGTGTGTGTATAAGTGTTTTGGCTTCTAGCTTCAAATTGACCATAAACATGTATGTATGTTTCACAAAATTATCCTGGATTATATTCGATGTCTGATATTAACGTTGAGTTCCCCGAGTAGAAAGGGGATAACAATAAGGTTTGGAAGGAGAAGATTCTCTTGAAGCTTAGTTGTTGTGACATGGATGATGCTATTGAGTATCCAAATCATGTGATAACTAAGGAAAACATTGATGAGGAAAAGGCTACATATGAGTGATGGGTGAAAGCCAATCGCATTAGCCACATGTACTTAAAGACAAAGATGTATTCTTCCATCAGAGGCTTGGTTGATCACTATCAAGATGTCAATGACATTCTAAGAACCATAGATGAACAGTTCATCTAGTATAATAAGGCCTTAGCTAGTACATTGATAGTGATGTTTTCATCTATGAAGATCACTACTATCAAGGGTGTGTGTGAGTACATCATAAAGATGAGGGATTTGGTAGCATGGCTAAAGTCTCTAGAGATTGACATATATGATGTTTTCCTAGTTAATTTTATCTTAAATACACTCCCAAAGAAATATACACCATTTAAAATCAACTACCACACACAAAGGTAGAAATGGTCAATCAATGAACTCATGATTGTGTGTGCAAGAGGAAGAAAGAGTTTTGATGGATCTTAGGGAGACTATGATGATGAAAAACAAGGGTAAGGAAATACAAAGAAGAGCAAGCCAAAAGGATAAAGATAATATAACACCCTAAGGTGAGATAAAGAAGCAATCTAAATGTTTCTTTTAAAAGACGAAGGGACATATGAAGAATGATTGTATTAAGTATAAAGCTTGGCTTGTGAAGAAAGGTATTGTAACGTCTTTGGTATGTTTTGAATCTCATAGAGTAGATACAAATCACAACACTTGGTGGATTGATTCTAGTTCAACAATCCATGTTTGCAATTTCTGGCAAGTTATGGCAAGGATGAGGGAACTAGTGGGCAATGAACGATGTATCTTTACTGGTAGCAAGATACATTCAGAAGTTCAAGGAATAGGCTCATGTAGAATATTTCTCTCTAATAGTTATATATTAATAATGGACAAGACATTTTATCTTCCAAGTTTTAGTAGAAATTTGATTTCTGTTTCAAAACTTGTACCAATTGATTACTCATTTGTTTTTTAAAACAATTCAGTTTGTTTGTTTTATGAAGCAAATTGTGTTGGGTATATGTAATACCCTGAAACCCTAATTTAGAAAATTATGATAAAATAGGAATTTATTAGAGAAATTAATTAAATATATTATTTTAATAAAATAATGGGAGTAGTTAAGATAAAAAGGAGGAAAATAATAAAGAATTTAATTAGGAAAGATTAGGGTATTTTGCTAATTAAAATAGAATTTAGGAAAATTTAACCTAAACTTTCCAAATTAATATAAAAAGAAAATTAATTATTATTTTACTAATTTTTATTATTTTTAAATATTCAAAAAGACCAAAATATCCTAAAAACCCCAACCAACTTATTTTCCTTTATTTCGTTTTCCCATCTTCCCTTTTTCCTTCCTTTCTTCTTTTTCTTCATTCCTTTTCTCCTTTCTCCTTTTTCTATTTCTCCTCTTCCTCCCCAGATTGGGTCATGCTAGACCCAACTCCCCCTCCCTCTCTTCTCTTCCCCGCATGGCCCAGTCCACTTTTCTTTTTTTTTTCTTTTCTCCCTTGCCCACCCAGCCTCCCTATTTTTCTTTCTTTTCTTTTCCTCCGGCTGATTGGCCCGACCCTTTTCTTCTTCCTCCTCCCTTCCCTCATCCTCGCGCTACAAGTTGCACCTGCGACCTACCACCATCCTTCTTCCTGCCAGTGCATGTCGACCTACCTCCTCCTCTCTCCCCCGTCCCTTTCCTTCCCATTTCCAACCCAGCCTATGCCTGCCCTACCTCTCCCACGTGCTCCCTTCCCCTTCCCTTTCCCATCCTATACCCTACAACCCTGAAATTCGCAGGGCCTGTGCCAGCCTACCATCACCGGCTGGCATCCCCCTAGCCCCCTACTCCCTTTTCCTTTTCCCCTTTTATCTTCTTCTACCTCCCTTGGCCTATAAATACCCTATACCGACCCCCATTTGGCCTCCTTTACTTTGCTAAGAAATTTCAGCATATTTGCACCACCACCACTTTAGATGTCGCCCCAGCCACCGCCATGCAATGTCGCCAACTGAAACACCACCCAAACCCTTCCCTACATTACCCTCCACCAAACTGAGCCACTCACCACTCCTGAATCCCCCTACACAAACCACCTCGAGTGTGCAAAGTTAGTTTCTCAACCTACCCTTTGCACCCCATCGCCGCCCCTCTCATTATCATGCGCCACCTCCTCTGCCACCCAATCAACCAAGTAGAACCTCCTCTACCTTCTCCTACTTTTCTTTCTTCCTTCCTCCCTCTCCTTCCTCCTCCCTCCTTCTCCACCATCCTCAGCCACCACAACCACCACCACCTGCGCCTCCACCTTTGCTACGTCACCACCACCACCACAACCACCATCTCACACTCTCTCTTCCAGCCTTAAAGACCCACCTTCTCCAAACCACCATCGTCACCGCTGCTGCCATCTAGCTACCACCCTCACTAGGTTGTGCCCTAACCTTTCCTAGCCTTTAAGTATAATTTATTTAGTGTAATTATTATTATAACCTTATCACCATCATCATCATCATCATCATCATCGTCATCGTTATCGTCATCGTCATTATCATTATCATTACTACTACTACTACTACTACTACTACTACTACTACTACTACTACTACTACTACTACTACTACTACTACTACTATCATTATTATTATTATTATTATTATTATTATTATTATTACTATTATTCTTATTATCATTATCATTATCTTTATTATTATTATTATTAAAGTTATTATCATTATTATTGCTAATATTGTTAATAATATCTTGTCATTGACTTATATAACTATCTAAACCTATTTTGGCTAATAATAGCATAATTAACCATTTTAAGGGTAACATCCTAATTTTTACTACTAAAGCTACTATTATTATTATTATTATCCCTAATACTAGTTCATAATAGAGGTAAGTAAGGATTAATGAAAATGTTAATAAGAGGAAAGTTAACCCTAGTATTTTTCTTCTTATAGGTGAACCAAGTCCAACCCCTAAGGAGGCGTAAAAGTGTGTTCCAAGCCCGGTATCGTTTTAGGTAAGGATGTGGTTAAGGCCTAATATGTGTCTTATGTGCTTTGTATGTTATGTGTGATGATATGTTTGTGTACCTTATATGATTATGATTATTTACTTATAGCGCAGTGCAGAGCTGATGTTAGTGTATGTGTTCTCTTTATGGCATGTGTAAAATGATAATATATCTTGTGCTTTGTGGTGCTTATGTGATATGGCCCTTTAGCACATGCATGCTAGGAGGCTTTAAAAGATATGGTGTGGGGATGAAAAGATGAAAGGGGTAGTGGAAGTGAGTTTACTAGAGGGAAGTAAGAATGACCTAAGTATCTCATAACTTATGGGTGGATAAATAAAAGGATAATATGAATAAAATAACATAGTAAAATAAATCTTCCATGGGGAGTCTAGGGTTTGCATGGGATGGATAGTATTTCCATGGGGATGATCCTTACATAAGAAAAGTTGAATTGAAGGTTAAGTAAGGTGAGGGAAGAGTTGTTGGGGTGACTAGAGTCCATATGTGGAAAATAGTACATAGGTTGGTATAAGGGTGTACGGGGAACTTAGCTAGGGTTTAGGAGGAAAACCCTAAGTGGAGGAGATTGTGGAAGGGAAAATAATGGAGAGAAATGGAGCATGGGAAGAGAGTGGAAGCATGTCACATGGATGGTGAATGTGTGTCATGTGGAAGAGGGAGTGTTGAGTGAGAGTGATGGAGGGACATCGTATGAGGAAATAGAGGTGCTAGGGTTTTGGGGATGACCAACTAGGGTTTCGCGGCCACATGTGCAAAATGGGAAGTGAAGTGGGATGCTTGGGGATGGGCTGAGTGAGGTGATGAGTTGAGGATAAGGAAAACATGGGTTGTGTGAGATAGAGGAAGGTTGGGTCATATAAGCCAGATTAGGATTTTTCGGGGAAAACCCTAGAGGGCAATAGCGAGTTGACTTAAAGATATGGGAAAGTGGGCCTCGACCCATGCACAAAGGAGTTGGGTATTCGTGGTAAGTGAGGAAAAGGGGGAAAGGATGTCCGAATATACTAGGACATATAGAAGTCCCAAGATATGGGACGAGCCTTTCAGGAGAATAGGAGTAGATGGGTTGTGTGAGTGGGTAGTTCAAAGGACATGCATTTCTAGGGTGGAAATATTGATTGAATAAGACACGAATAATATACTAACTATTTAAAGAGAAAGATTATTGAGCCGAAAAGAAATAGGTCCACCAGCGAACAATAGTGTCCAGGTGCCTTCTGCCCTGGAGACTATTCCACCGGTGAATAATAGTAGCCAAGCGTGTTCTGCCCTAGGTGTTTTTTCGGTCCACTAACTATAATAGTGGGGGATCCCGAGCTCAACAAACAAAACCTAATGATGATAAGCTATGAAAAGATATTATCTACTTAAAGTGAAACACCATGAGAGTCGGTGCCAGACCGGTCCACCAATGAATAATAGTGGCTAGGTGCCTTTTGCCCTGGAGACCGTTCCACCAACGAATAATAGTGGCCAGGTGTGTTCTACCCTAGATATTTTTTGGTCCACCGTGTCATACCTGACTCTTCCTGTAGAGTCCCGTGTGGCACTTGCTTAGTCACAATCCTTGTGTGAAGCTAAGTCAAGTCAGCCTAACCCAAATTAACGGTAAGATAATAGGGTGAGTAGTATGGAACATAAGAGAATTAGGAAGAAGGAAGCTTTATATTATAAGAGAATATGTTTGAAGTTAGAGAGCTCACAAGACTTGAGAGTTCTTGGATGGTTTGGAGCAAATGAGGTCCCCTCCTTTTATAATTGAGGCCTCCACTCCACCTCCTCAAATAGAAGACTCTAAACCTTTCATTGACTACATCTTTCATAACCTTTGAGTCTAGAATATTCCACCTTATTCCTTTACCTTCCCCTATGTACAAGAACACTCTAGAATACTCTCTTTCTTTCACTTTATTCTACAATATTCTATAATATTTCATACTTCTCTAGGACTCTCTAGAACTTTCTAGGACCTACTAGAAAATGCTGGAGTGTAGTAGACTCCTCTAATATACATACTTAGCCATATTGAGCCTCCCAAAAAGGCTCTACCTTGATCTAGAACCTTCCAGTGAGCCTTAAACCTGTCACGGCATGACATTCTCCCCCACCTAAATCTGCAATGCCCTTATTGCGGGTCTTCATCTAGTGGTTTTTCCATTCCTTCCCTTTTCCTCCAGTAACCTTTCTGGGGCGGGATTTGCTATTTCCAAGATTCTAGACCTACCCTAGTTTGGTGCACTCCTTTTGAGTCACCCTTAATTGTTCAAATTTTGTTAACCATTAGCAAGAATTTCCTTCCCTTCATATCCAAATTTCGAAGAAGCTCCACCATGTATGAGGCTTCCCCATCAAATATGCACAAAGTTTGGTCCCTAGGCATTACACATACTTTGGCAATGTTGAAGAAGTATTGGCCCAATATTGCAGGATAGTCATCTAGATCTATTACTGTGAAGTCCATCTTCTTCTTCCAAGAACCGCCAATCTTGATGGGCACATCCCGGGCGATCCCATGAATTAGTTGCTGGCTAGAGTTCACTGCCTTGATGTTGGACATATTCCCTTCAATTCTTAACTTGTGCTTTTGAGCAAGCTCTAGAGACATGAAGTTGTCAGTGGCCCCAATATCCACTAGTGCTATAGTTGGCTTTCCACAGACATCCATATCCACATATGTCAGCCCCTTACCTTATTTTCCTTCAGGGACTAATTGAACTATGTAGAGATGTTGCATGACTCCCATGAGTCATGGCTCCTCCTCCTCCTCCGTTTCCTTCGGCTCCTCGGACCTCTCACATATTAAAGCTACAAGTTTCCCTCTTTGTGGGCATTCCCTAGCAAAGTGGGGCTTTCCACATAGAAAACAAGTCGGGTTCTTTTGGATACTTCCTTCACCAGTGACCCATTTACCCTTGTCCATCCACTGGTGTCGACTATTATCGCCATTCGACCTTCTGTCTTGATAAGAATCTCGGGGACTCTTTGAAGGACTTCGGCCTCATCCTTCCCTAGATTCATCTCCCCCACCTTTCTTCTTGTCTCCCCATAGAGCCTCTTGGGTAAAGGTGAGGTCCACGAATGATTTTACCACAACCATAGCGTCGTCAACAATAGTAACACCGCGCGTCGTAACTTTGGCTCGAACCTTATGAAATAGTTGGTTACCATAACCAACTCCACACTTGTATTTGCATGTAAGTTTTAGTGCAAAAAATGGGTTGTGCCTTTTCTTCCTTTCTCTATAGAACAAAGATATTTCATATACACACATAGGCACACATACGTAAAAACAAGAGAGAAAATAGGGAGATCTTTTCTTCTTGCATTATTCATAATATTTTTGTGCGAAATCTAAGAAGAAGAATAAAGATAAAGAAATATTCCTATTTATGTTCCTCGTGAGAAGCATGCACTATTGTGTTTGAGGAAAAAGGAAATAAAACTATAAAATTTTATCACAAATTACGCACTCATTATAATTAATCCTGTCAATGATTGAAGTTATGCTTATAAAAATCTATAATATGTATTATATAGTTAACTTTCATATATTGAATGCTTACAATGTATATTAGGGTTTTACACATTTTTGTATAGATTGTGCATGAATTATACATATATTATGTTAGTTATAATTCATATCATAAATTTGGTTTAACATCGTCATGCATCCATCTCCTCTTCTTCTTCTTCTTCATTAGTTGGCATGGAAGGAAGAGGATCATATAAAACCTGTCTTAAAATAACAACGTAAAATCTATTTAGTAGCCGTAGGATCTGACAAATAGATGGTTAAGATTAGCTTCCAGTAGTTAAATACTACAATTCATACACGGTTGCAATGTCGTAATAACGCGTTGTCATTATAAACGACAATCAGCAACGGGCTTTTAGTTTTAAAAATGTTGCTTTAGTTCTTATAATTTAAAGGCATTCACATAACGCAAGTAAACATGGTTAGCTCCGTAGTCGTTCCGCGACTTCTGTGACCCGCATTAATTTGATGGCAATGGGTTGACCCCCACACCCATTCAGATCCGCTCTATCAATATTCTTCAAGTCTTAAATGGATTCAATAATTTTTATAAAAATATATAAATACTAATATTTTGATATTTTATATGTAATTTTTAGCAAAAAAATAATTATCCAAAGAACAAATAAACACAATAAATAAATTATTTTAAATTTTAAAATGGTATTTTAATACTTTTACAATAAAATCTCTTACAAATTACTTATAAAGTAAATACAAAGAAATAAAACTAAAAAAAATAAGGTACGAGCCCAAATAAAATTATGAAAATATTTACTAATATAAAAGTAGTATGTGTTTTTGTATTATATATATGTAATACACTAAACGGGTATGGTTTTGAAACTTTTAGATCTATATATAAACTCATTTAAGTGTGTGTGTGTGTATATATATATATACCCAAATCAGCTTAAAATAAAACAAATCTTGATCGGATTTGAGACCCGTTGTCATATCTTAAGGTTTATGGATTTTAGGTCTACGAAGAATGCTATGCTACGTCGTTTATTTAATTTTTTAGGCACCTTTTTTTCCCTTTTCTTTCATTATCATTGTTATTATAATTTATTTTTCATTTATGCTTACATTCATCTAAGTTTGGAGTATTGTTTTAGGGTTTCTAGTTTTATTTAATTTTAGTTGATTATTATTATTATTATTACTACTACTACTACTACTACTACTACTATTATTATATTAATTTGTGCTCAAATTTTGTCTCCTTGTTATTATATTTAACTTTTAATGGATATAAGGTTTAAGCTTTTCTTTATTTAAAAAATATATTTGAATACAAAGTTTATAATTTAAGATTTATAAATGTTAAATTTATTTTAATTAATGGTTTATGGCTTAAGATTTATGGATTTTAGAATATCTTCCAAAAGTAGGGTTTAAGGTTTGAGGATTATTCCATTTAATTTTTATGTATTTTAGATTTGTTTAGAGTTTAGGGTTTAATCCACTTATTTTAGGTTTTTATATTTGTTTAGGGTTTAAATTTTTTTTTATTCTTAAGGGATTATATTTTATTCCATATATTTTAGCTTTTTATAATTTTTAATAAGGTTTAAGATTTAGACTTTATTTTATTTGTTTAATATTTTTTTAGATTTTTTTTAAACAAAAAGCTATAGGATTTAATATATATTTCATTTATTGTAGATGTTTAATTTTTTTTATGGGGTTTAGGGTTTATTTCATTAAGTGTAGGTTCTTTAGATTTTTAATAGGGTTTAGGGTTTATAAGATAAGGATTAAGGTTAGGGTTTAGGGATTTGGGATTTGGGATTTAAGGTTTGTGACTAATGTTTAGGGTTTAGGATTAGGAGGGTTAGTGTTTAATGTTCATGGATGTGGTTTAGGGTTTAGGATTCATGGCTAGGGTTAAGGGTTTCAAGCTTAGCTAGCTTAGGGTAAGTGTTAGAGTTTATGGTTGAAGGATAGAATTTAGTTTTTATATTGATTAAATCTTAGCCATAGAATATTTATCAATTCAATGATTATGATTGATTATTAGGTTTGTACAATGAGAATGAGTTTTATTTTGGGAGAGTTCATATATATACTGAAGTGTAGTATAAAATTATGGATTGGGTTAAATCTATCATCTTAAACTTTTAATGAGCTCTTTCTCTTTAACATGGTAGTAGATTAATTATCAAAGGCACAACCAAAATTTAAAGTTCAGGTGCCACCTTATTCACCAAATTTCTTACACTTTAAAAATGATCTACAATAGTTACATGACTAACAAAACTAAATATTTCTTTCTCTATATATGTGACAAAAAATCTAGTAGTCATTAATATAATAGGACATAAATAGCAAACATTTCTAGGTATAAATAGTTTTATAATAAATAAAATATTCAATTATTAGGGTCTTCCATTGTATTAATCAAATAATTCATTATATAACATTATATTATAATTGTAACACCCCCAATTTACTAGCTGATTTTTTTTTCTTTTCGAAAAACGTTAATTACCAAATTATTGGGTGTTAGCACCACACTTAGCATAAGTCTGGCTCCCTCGGTTTTCTTATGCCAAGTGCTAAGACTAATACAAATCATAACTAAAGTAAAACAACAGAAATAGAATAATACATGAACAGAAGTTATGAATAAATATTGTAGTACAACGGTATAACCAATATATAGCAAGGGGCATAAGATTCCAAAGAAAAATCGATCATAACAAAACTAGACCCAAAGTCCCACTCTAAAAATGGAACCTCTTCCCAAGTACTCCACTTATATTTCCTGTTCTTATACACTTTATACCACTACTTGGCCCTCATGTAATCATCTACAAAAGTAGTATTAATATGACTTCCTTGTACTGAGTAAATCAAAATACCTCACAAGAAGGATCATACCCATATATCACATACTCACACATAATCTAAAAAGCATATTTGAGCACAAATCATGTACCATACCACAAAGAATATTCATGGAGCAACATATATATACATCCAGTCTTCAATTCAACAGTAAAAATATACCAATCAACTTCTCATCATTTCAAGTTATAAAGTTATACTTGATTAGTCAAATACATTCCCTACATAGTGGTAGGAACTAAGGCAGCCATTGAAACAACAATCCAATACAATACTAGGGTAGGGCACTAAGGCGTCTACCAAACCAATGAATCTAACACAAACTAAGGCAGGACATTGAGGTGACTACTAAACCAAAAAACCATTTCTTTCATTTTATGACATAAAAAATATTTCCATTTTCACTTACTTACTTGAGGGGGATACAATTCAACCCAGGGACATAGTGGTACACTTAGTCATATTAATGCGTGAAAGCAACATAATACCCTTACCTCAAACCTAGGGATAAAGTAGTACGCTTGGTCATTCCAGTGCACAAAGGCAATACAATATCCTCCCAACCTCGGTCATCTAGTCCTTAAGTATCAATACCTCCTATAGGGCTCATAAGTTACCTATAAAGTAGAGTAGGCCCTTAAACTAGGGCACAACGACACACTAGTGAACCGAAATAATAAGAGCTAACACTTCACCTCTAAGGTAGTGACTCCTAGAGAGAAATCATTCCCAACTTGAGGTATTTCACTTTAAGTATTAATATTTTATGAGGTCATCACATAAGTCACATACGACAAAAAAAATTCATTTTTCTATGCTTAACCATTTTCCCTTTTATTTTCAATTATTAAGGTAAACATTAAGTTCATAGGTTTATGTCAACACAAGTTAAAGTTAAGGTCAACCTATCAAAAATATAAGGCCATCCTAGCATTCAATTATTTGTAGAAGATATAATAGGCTAAAATTAACAAAATACCCTTCAAACCTTAGTTCACCATTTTATTCATTTTCGTACCAAACATTATCATTACGATAAATTCATCATGAGCAAGCAACAAGGAAATATTCTACATTATTTTAGCACTTAGGTAATCTTTACATTTGGCAACTAAAAGTATTTTTCACTTTTCCTGCATTTAGTGGGTTGCGCCCACAAAATTCCTATTCATACAACTCTCACATACCACATCTTCCATGAACCATGCATATACACATTCAAAGCATAAAATATCATTTATATAGAAATATTATCATCTTAGTACATGTAGGGAATTACCTCTATCCCTAGGCTATGTGAATAGAATTTATCATAAGATGACCCTAATCATGCACATATGCGTCCATGTGAATTATCGTAACCCTAACTTCTATGCATGAGCAATCATAAGGAATTTACCATGGAATTTGAATCATAACTTGACAATAATGAAAGTCCTAACAAAATCCTAGACATGCAGACGTAAATCATTTAACATATTACCATGCGTATAGCTTAACTTTTAACAATTATACATATCATCCCCTTAACATGTTATCATTTTATCATATATGCCATAATACTTGGAAATCATATAACCCTAGCATGATTCTAGGTCTAAATTTTATTAAAATGCTCACACATAATTTCTACCTGAAATGCCCCGAAAATTTTTAATTTTAAAAATTATATTTAAATAAGGTTTTATTGAAAAACTTAATTTAATAAATTATTTTTACTAATATAAAAGAAAACTTATTAGGGAAAATTAATAAGGAATTTTATAAATATGTTAATTAGAGGAAATTTGGGTATTTTAACTAATTAAAGATTTTAATTTGGGAATTTATTTAAATAAATTATTTTATTTAAAATAAGAAAGAGGAAATAGTTTTAAATTAATATTAATTTTATAAATAATTTAATTGAATAAAATTAGAGTGATTTATTAATTTAAAATAAAATTTTTGAAAATCTTTTAAAAATCCTAATTTAGCCTAAAAAGGGATTTAAATATTATTTTATTTAAATATTATTATTTTTTTAAATATCCTAAATATTCAGATTAATTTAATTAGCCCTAACCTAATTATTTTTCTCTTTCTTTTTCCCGTTTTCCTTTTCTTTCTTCCTTTTTCTTTCTTTTTCTTTCTTTTTCTTTTTTCTCCTTACCTTCCCGAGCTGGGCTTGGTCGCGGCCCACCTTCCTTCTCCTCCTGCCATGGCCCACTCCCGTTCTTTCCTTCCTTCTTCCCTCGGTAGCCAGCGCGCCGAGTTTCTACTCCGTTAAACCCAAAACGCGTCGTTTCATTTAAACGACCTTAACCTCACGCCCGACCACCCGGTCTACCTCCCTTTCTTTTCTCTCTTTTTTTCCCAAACCGCCGGTCCAGCCCACCTTTCTTCCTCCTCCTTCCTTCTTCTTCCCTGACGCCATAACTGCAACCTCCCACCTCCCCCAAAAATGGCGCCGCCGGCCACACGTGTCGTGACCGGCCCTTCTCCCGCCCATTTTCTTCCCCTCGACGCACACTTCAATTTGAATTACCCCACTAACCTTTTCTTCTCCATGTTTGCCCCCATTTCCCTCGCGAAGGTCGGGCAAAATTTCAAATTTGTGTTGCCCGATAAACGGCATAACCATCCTATTTCTCACCGGATTTGACCTTCTGGTAACCTCCATAACTCGAGCCTACCCTCCACCACTATAAATACCCCTCGTATGGCCTGATTTTGAGACTTTTCCCCCCGAAAACCCTAAATACAACCTGTGCACCACCGTAGATTTAGACGCATGTTCCTCCGCCGTTAGCCAACCTCACCACCGTCTCGTCCTCCCAAACTCTTCCCTACAACGCCCTCTAACTAATTAAACCATTCACATCCTTTGATTCTTCTCGCACGGGTCTCCATAACCGTGCAAAGTTTGCTACTCATCTCGCCAGAATTTTTACCCCGAAACCTTAAACCACTGCCCACCACCACATCCGCCACTTCTGCCACCCTATAAACCACTCAAAATCTCCTGCTAATTCTCCTCCACCGACCCATAAACTTATTTTATTTTTCTCCTTCCCCCTTCCCTCTTTTTCTTCATTTTCACCCCTCTTAGATCACTTTTTCGGTCACCTCCGGGCACCACCGCCGGTGCCACCCATCCCCTCCAACTCAAGGTGAAACCCTAGACCTTTTCAACACTTCCTTTCGATTTATTGAGAATTATTCTACTTTTATCCTAATTTTTAATGTTATTTTGATTTTAATTATTATTATTATAAATACTATTATTATTGTTATCAACTTTAACCTAATTGCTAAATTTTGTTGACAGGTTTGAGAGTATTCTTGAGTTAGATAAATTATCATTCTCGAATTTTTGTTATTTAATAGAATTATTACATGTTTACTATTAATATTAATAATAATATTTTTATTATTATTACTAATATAATTATTTATTTAATATTGTAATTATTTTAGGGGGGTCGAAACCAAAAATGTTAATTAGGTCTCGCGCCCTTTTTTTTTATTACTATTATTAGCAATTTTTAACATTATTACTAATTATATTAGCATTATTATCTTTATTTACTTTTATATTATAAGTATATATAGTATTACTATTATTATTACCATTTTCGAATAGTAATATTATTAAATGGGGTGGTTTCGAAAGCTACCTTGTAATTTTAAGATTTACATTATTATTAATATTAATATTCTACTAATAAGAGTATTATTAATAATATTTTACTTTTATTATTATTATTATGATTATGATTATGATTATGATTATGATTATGATTATTATTATTATTATTATTATTATTATTATTGTTATTATTCTTACTACTACTAATACTATTTTGGTGAAGGGTAGAAACCCTTATATCACCACTCTTTTCGAATGAAAATAGTAATTTAATTGTATTTTTAAGTAATATTTTGTATAGTTAATTATTGTGTAATATTGCTTTGATTAAAAACCAAATCTTAGAATAAGTTAGAGAACAATAAAATTTTAGGAGGGAGCCTAATTATAGTATATTTTTATATAATAGGTGAACCCAGCCAAATCCCTCAAGTCGAATAGGAGCATGCACCAAGACCGGTGTCATTTTAGGTAAGGGTGTTACTAAGGCCATTTGTGTGTTTATATGCATTATGTGCTCCATGTGCCATGTATTCTATGTTTTTCATTATTAATTATTTCGTATGTGGTATAAGTGGAATTGAAGTTTGTGGGTATGAATAATTTGTGGCATGAGAATTATGTGTACATTTATGTTACTATTATTGTATGATGTGGCCTTAAGACATGCATGTTAAGGTTGTGAAATAATGATGGGGAGTATAAATGTGGTGTTATGGTTTTGCATAAAATGGTATGGTGTTGGAGGTAGCATAAAATTGTATGGAGTGAGGGTTTGCATGGGGGCTAGGGCTTACATGGAAGCGTGGTCTACATGAAGCTAGGGTTTGAATATGAATTAGGGTTTACATGGAAGCGTGGTCTACGTGAAGCTAGGGTTTGCATGTGGATTAGGGTTTGCATATGGATTAGGGTTTGCATGGAAGCATGTCTACATGAAGCTAGGGTTTGCATGTGGATTAGGGTTTGTATGAAAGCATGCCTACGTGGAGTTAGGGTTTGCATGGGAGCTAGGGTTTGCATGGAAGTGTGGTTTACGAGGAGTTAGGGTTTGCATGGGAACTAGGGTTTGCATGGAAGTGTGATTTACGAGGAGTTAGGGTTTGCATGGGAGCTAGGGTTCGCATAGAAGTGTGGTTTACGTGGAGTTAAGATTTACACGGGAGCTAGGGTTTGCATGGAGGTGTGGTTTACGTTGAGTTAGGGTTTGCATGGAGTTAGGTTTGCATGGGAGCTAGGGCTGCATGGAGTTAGTCATGCATGTCTGGGTAAATGTTTATGAATAAAATATTTAAGACACTAATCTCTTAAAGTGGAAGATTATTGAGCCGGGTCCAGACCGATCCACCGATCAGGAATAGTGGTTAGGGTTTTACCCTATGTGCGACCGATCCACCGGTTATAATAGTGGTTAGGACATGAGGTCATATATGTGACCGGCCCACCGGTAATAATAGTGGGGTGACTCGAACTCAATAAATACAAACCAGAATCGTTAAAGCTCTTAAAAGATACTAATTACTTATAGTGGAACACCATGCCAGCAGGAACCAGACTGATCCACCGGTCAGGAATAGTGGTTAGGGTTTTACCCTATATGTGAACGATCCACCGGTAATAATAGTGGTTAGGGCATGATGCTCTATGTGTGACCGGTCCACTGGTTATAATAGTGGGGTGTTCTTGTACTCGCATGGAATTGAGAAAATGGTATATGCTGTGAATCGAATTCCGACAAAAGAAAGATTAAATAATTAATCTGGACCTTTTTAGGCCTTATGTGTGGACTTGTTGATTATAAGTTATGGATTTTCACTTTATGCTTTTATGTATCATATGTGTGGGTTTGTAATTGTATATTGATCATCATATCCTGCATGAATTAATGTGTTATATGTCGGCCTTAGTACTCGGTTACCTTACTCAGTACATAGCGTACTGATCATCCGTTTCATGGGTGCTACTTATTCCCACGAGCAGAAGGCCCGTCTGATCTATTGCAGGTAGGAGACACCTACTTTGATGCTATTGATATCTACGGGACATCAGGAGGGGCGGAGTGATAGCTGGGCTGGATCAATTTCTAGAGTGACGTGGCCATTTTTCGTTTTAATTTATAACTCGTGTTATTTTTATTATGTTCGAGTTGCAGAAATAATTTTATTAATGTTGTTTAGTTATTATCTGGAAAAACAATAGCTGGTATTTCGAATTATGTAAGACTTGCATGTACTTTGATTCTCGTTTTTATAAACTTGGATTATTAATGGTATTATTAATCGTGTTTTCTTAGCCTTAGCACTTAGTACCGAAACGGTAGGAGTGAATCGGTCTGGTACTAAGTGTGGCGGTAACATCCCCAAAATTCACGGGCTTTAAATTAAATATTTTAATTACTTCCACTTTCAAAAAAAATAGTAAATTTTGGGGTGTTACACTACCATCCTATGAGTAATTGGATTTACCTAATCCAAGCTTACATAAAAGAAGTCTTTTTAAAGGTCCTCAAAAATTACCTAGGAATTTAATATCCAAATACATATGTATTAGCATATAATATTACACAACAATAATATAAATTGCTAATATAATTTAAGGATCACTAGTTGATCGAACAAAGAAAGAGAAATCTAAGGAAAACATCGAACAACCAAAAGGAGAGGATTGGTTGAGGCTACCGAGAAAAAGAGGGTAACGACGGTAGACTTGGCCAGTGCTAGGGGACCAAAAACAACAAGTAAGGCTGGTGTTAGAGAGGCTATGAATGGCAGTAGAGATGCAAAAAAGGGGGAAGAAGATGTGGCACAAAGATTTGAAGAAGAGGAGAATAAGGCTTCGATGGAAATATGTGTAGCACAAGGGAAGAGCTTCAGCCAAAATGGTCGAAGGTGGAGATTTTGGCTTTAGTGGATTAAGGTAGAGGAGGGAGAGGATAAGTGTTTAAGAGTGGGGTAGTGTGGAAGGAAAAGTGGAGCAAAACAAGGAGAGGAAAACACGGGGAAGAGGGGAGGTATGGTGTAGAATGATGGTTCATAGGGTAAGGTGTTGGGGTAGAGGGAGTAGGGTGATAGTAAGGAAAATCTAGCACTGATTAGAGAATAGGTTAGGATAAATTATAGGTAAATAATTAGGGTAAAGTATCTAGGTAAAATTTATCAGGTTATCGAGTTAGGTTTATTTAACGAAACAAATACCGGTTATGACCCATCCTAGGTTTAAAAATTTAGTACACTTCCTCTAGTAGATTTTAACCTAATTAAATTTTATATCTAATAAGTCGTAATAATATTACTCATATTAGCAATATATTTATTATCAATTATCCTAAAATAATTGTTACAACTAATACACATAATTATCCGTTATAATTAAGGTTTCTAGAAACGAAGTATTACAATAATGCTATCAAGTAAATAAATTAAAAAAAATTACTCAGCCTATTATGATTAGTATTAACTAAAATTAGCTTACAAACAATTTATAACAAATTAATAATGATTTAAGGTTTTATTTTTAAACTAATAACTTAAACACTTATCCATTATGCTAAATTACTATAAAAAAAAAAGAAACTAAATAATTAATTTTCTAAAGACATCCATTATCTATCCCAAATTGACTATATATATTAATAATACTTATTACTGATTGTGGGGTTTGATCCCTAATCTGTCATGAGTCATGCACGACATATCATCACACTTACTAGTGTGCCATCTAAACATGGTGAATTCTTCCATTAAAAAAAAATTAAACTCTAATATTTTAAAAAGTAAGTTTATCTAAAATATCCTTCTAGTTCAACATTATCAAAAAGTCATTTTTGTGAAGTAAATAATTTAGATTATGTACTAAGTGATTAGTATATCAATTTATAAGAGTATTTTGGTTAGTTGAAAATAATATACTTTAAATAATTGCAACATCTAGTTAAGATGGCAATTGATAATAGTTGGATGACTTATTTTGTAATGGACCTCAACTTTTATTAAAATGACAAAATAATTATCTAAATTTGGATGGGGGCATATATTATCCTTGTAAGAATTGTGATATTTAAATTTAGCATATGTTAGGTGTCATTGAAAGTTACATACCACAGAGAGTGGTACTAGATCAAAAGAGGGAAAGCGATCAAACCACAAAGATCTAGTTTAGAACATTTAGGGATACATGTAAAGTAGAAAATATTTGTAAGTGATGAATGAGCCTCTAGTAAAGATGGCATCATCCATCCTCCTCATTTAAAGAAACCCTAAACAAGGATCATGTAAAATAATTGCAAATGGGTGTACCACCCCCGTTTTCACAATTTCAAAATACATTTTCTCATTAAGGAGGCTTTACTCATGCTAGTTTCCACTCATGCATCTTATTAGTCCTTCATATAAAGTTTGTCTTCCATGTGGGTTTTCCAATGAGAATAATTTTTTGAATTCAACGTGATCATCTTTGACACAATAGTCTTATCATCCATCGTAAAGAACATATGAATCACACACAAATATCAACAACCTAGTTTTGATACCACTTTTTTGGAAAAAGTTAAGCAATACTGCAACACGTAGATAATAACTAGAATGGGAAAGAAATAAAAAATATATATAAAGTGCACAATGATTTATGTGGAAAACCCCCAGTGTGGGGAAAGAACCCTAAGATTGTAAACTAGCAATCGTATCTTCCTCTATTCAAAAATTAGCAAGTAGGTACACCATAATTAATTATCTCTTGATAAAACTAAAGGCATCAAAGATCATCCGTGGCATGCTAATTACACACTTTCACCAAAGCTAGGAAGAATTTACTATGATGGAGATTAGAATAAAATCTCCATTGTTAGATTGAAAGCCCATGGTGGTAGGAATAACATGCTAAAATTTCATTATGATTAGAGGTCATTTGATTATCAATTAGGGCAAGAAAAAAGGTTGTTAATGCCTTTGGTCAAAAATAAACTTCTCCTCTCTAACTCTCTTTCTTTTATGTGGTACATGTGTTTATAAAATGAGTTTCCACACATTTTTTTACATCATCAATCATCTGTTCTATTAACAGAGAAAAATTGATGGAGTATCTTTTAACACAATTAGTACATTTCCATTAAACATACACTAACTATTTACAATTAAACCTCCGCATTCCATTTCATCTCTTTCATTCAGAATTCAACTTCCTCCATTAATTTGCTCTAAATCTACCCATTAAACATCCCCATTTAATATTTGTTTCATAATGTAAGAGGGGAATTCATAACACATATAATATATCAAATTTGATGTCAAACTCTTACTAAACATGATGGAATCATCAAAATAATTGAAACCCCAAAATAATCTCAATAAAATTCAAGAGTTCGAGCAACATGTTTAAGACCAAAACACAATTCCAACACTTTCAACTCTCCAAACTCATACATGCCTTAACATACATAAATCTGCATAATTTTATGCTTCCACAATTAATCCAATACATCCATAAAAATAAGATTTCATGCTTGACATACACATCATAAACATATCTAAACATGAACGTACACATGATGGAAGCACCCAATAGTATGTAAATCTATTTACTAAGAGTTTATGAGGTTTACCCTTTAGTAAATATCAACCAACAAAGATTTAAATTGATTAGGAGAATACTCCTAGCTCATGCCACACACAAACACCTCAAAATTCCCTAAGCACCTTAGAAAACCATAGGAGATGACATGAGAAACTATCTTTTCTACAAAATGATCTTAGAGGAATCAATATATAACTAAGAGAAACCATAGAATATTGCCCTTACACTTCTAAACTCCACCCAAAACTCCTCTAAAATTCCACAACTTCACTTGCCTATGCTTTCTCTCGGCTAGATATAGGGTTAGAGGTCTTGAAATAATGTATTTGTTTTATTATTTTCCAATAATGGATTATCATGGCGAAGCTCAGCTTAACATAAGAAAATGGAGGAGGAAGTGGTAAAGGGGAGTAGAAGATGATGAAGTGGTTAATGGTAAGGGAATGAATGAGAGGATTTGTTGTGTTCTCATTGAATAAGAAGATTATGATATCTCGTGATAATAACTTAGTTTGTCTTTACTTAATTATAAGATAAGGTTGGAAGGTTAAGTGCATGCCACAAGTGGAAAAAGTTATGTTGAAGGGAAAAATAGAAAGTGTGTGCAAAAGTTTCCTAAAATGTCCCAAATAAAAAATTAAAATATAAATAAGTGAAAAAAAATTAAGATTCGCATTTTAGGAGGATTCATAAGAAGTTTTGTAGGTTTACAAATGCATGAATAGTGTTACAAATCCTAAAATTATAACTAGGGTTTTGGATTTCTTACAGAATATAAAAATAGTCAAATAAGATAACTTTATCTGTTCAAAGATCCAAATTCCAAATACATCCATTTTATAAAAATATGTGGAATTATACTTGCTCTCCTTATCTTAAAGTTGTAAACAAGGCCCACTCCATAGCTAGATGACATTCATCCCTATTTCTATCATAAACTATGGGATATGATTGGAATGAGTTGTATCTCCTTTCTGAAGAACTTCAAGAATGCTAAAAGATTCCTACCCCACCACAATCACACCTAAATTTCTCTAATCCCCAAAACAAATAACCTTAATATCAATTCCTTTAGGCTAGTTAGCCTTTATAATATATCCTATAAGATGGTGACTAAAGCTATCATTAAAAAACGTTGACCAATTCTCACAAAGATCATTAGGTTACTTCAAGGAGCCTTCCTGCTAGGTAGAAGAGCTAGCAATATCATCTTGATTATTAAGGAATTGATCCACATGCTTAAGCATAGAAAATAGGGAAAACTAACTACATGGTGATTAAGCTTGATCTATTTAAAGCCTTCAATAGCCTTAGTATTTTATCAAGAAAATGTTTCAATGGTTTGAGATCCCCCCTAAATATTACTAACTAAATCATATTTTGTATCTCTTCACCTTATTTTCAAGTCATTGTGAATGGAAAATTAATGAAATCATTCATACCAACAAAGAGTATCAAACAAGGTGACCCACTCTCTCCTTATATCTTTATTATATGTATAGAGGTATTATCTATAAGAATTTTAAGGAAAGTGGATGAGAAGTTGTGGCACCCTTTCCCAATATCTAAAAATAAGATCGGATCTCCAACCTAATTTTTGCAAATGATATCATTCTCTTATTGGAGGCAAATGATAGTAATGTAAATGCTATAAGAATAGTCCTTAAAGATTTATTTGATGTCTCAATCGGGTTAGATTATTAGCATAAAAAAATACTATAAGAACATGATTGAGTAGGACCAATTAATAATTATAGCAACCTTCAACATTCAATGTGCTAAATGATCTAGGAAAATATATTGGATGCTAAACATCTCATCCTAGGGCATTCTCAATCAATTTTCTCAATCTAATCCAGAGGCCACTACCCCAAAAAGCAGTTTTAATAACGGTTTTCAATCGTTATTAAAACGCCCGTTATTAAATCTTTAATAACGGTTCATAACCGTTATAAAAAATGTAAAAAAAAACCCGCCAATATGAGCAAAAAATGCATGTTTAATAACAGTTTTTAAAAAAAAACGTTGTTAAAAAATAGGGTTTTAATAAAGGTTATAAAAAAACCGTTGTTAAAACATCATCCAACTACACTTTCTGGCATTATTTAGGCATTTATTAAACCCTAATACGTATTAAATGAGCATAAATTTGAGATTAAATGTACATTTTTAATAACGGTTCTTATGAAAACCATTATTAAAACCTTGTTTTAATAACGGTTCTGATGAAAACCGTTATTAAAAACTGGAGTTTTAATAACGGTTTTAGAAGAATCGTTATTAAACCCTAGGTTTTAATAACGGTTTTCATCAGAACCGTTATTAAAACAAGGTTTTAATAACGGTTTTCATAAGAGCCATTATTAAAACTCCAGTTTTTTTTTTAGTTTTTGCAGTTTTGTTCCTGCCCACATACATAGTTGTATGTTCAAATAATTACCAAATCTGCATTGTAAAACAACATCAATTGATAACAAATCTACAATCACCCCATAATTTCAATCAATCTCTTGTTAATATGCATGTCTTAATACACCGGACATATATACTTAAGAATCAAAATTAGTAGGCATACCAAAACTTGGTAGCTCTACACCCCAAAGTAAAATGTTCATAAATCTAGCTTAGAAGAATTAAAGACATAGACAAAATACAAACCTGAACATGCATGTAGAATATATAGATCTCTACCTAATACCGAATGAATGAGTGCACATGCTTGGCTCATTGCTCTCTCACTTCATCAATTTCTTCAACATTGTATTGCTGGCCTTGTGCATAATCATTGGTGAAAAACTACAAATCCCAAGTTTTGATTAATATATAGTTAGCACTATCGTCAAGTACCAAACATATATGTCATGATTCATTAATGGAAAAATATCGAAAAGAAAACATACATGGCTTGGATCTATATTGACCGATCTTTTTTGGACAATCAGATCCATTGCTCTACATGCATAGTATCCACAATCTTTGTCGTTTTGCTGTTGTGGACACTGTCAAATGAATTCAGTTAGCTCTCTAACTATTAGATATTAATTTTAATTAAAATAAAATATGAAATAGTTGCCTTCCTACTTACTATGACAGGCTCGTATTGAACATTCTTTGGGTCTGGGACACCATTCCCACCTCTCCTTTGATACGCTGTCCGTAATGCCCTAATAAATAGAGTTGGATACACAATATTGTAAGTACGCATATATACCTCAAATAATGAAAGCTAGGTGAATATATGTATAAATAAGCTAATGAAGTAAAAAGTGAAAAGTATACTAACATGTCGATAAATTCCTTCCCACCACGACGAGCGACTTCAAAAGGCACATCATAGGTTCGAAGGAAATCAAACACATAGACTTTATTAAGATCAGGTCGAACGGCGTACAAAATCCAATGTTCAGTTGTGAGGTGAGGAATGAGATAGAGTTTGTTGTGTCCCTCAATTAAAATGCGATCCGCTAAATAGTTTATGTGCCTACCCTCTCTTATTGTACTACCATTAGCTATGTAGTATGGGCACACAAACACAATAGAGGACAACATTCCCTCCATCGCAGCTCGAGTAGCTACCAACCTATGGACGACAAAAACAATGCATATTTGTTAATAACTAATAACTCATATAAGAGGTCAAAAAAATTCCAATTGTATAAGTTAAGAGTACTAAAATCTCAAAATGAAATAATAATTACGTGACATAGACGGCGACACTTATGGTTGACATCCATTCTTGATTATAAATGTCGCTAATAAGTCACATTTATGCAAACCCAAAACAAAAATATTACACATTATTAATAATTTATTACACCGAATACATTTAATAACAATTCATAGTTTGTAATGCTTACCTCGGGAAGAGTAGAAAGAAATGCATCAGCTTCACAACTATCTCTGACGCTATTTACATTAGGTATGTGAAGCTGATCATGGTCTACTGAATCAGATGGCTTATACCCTTGAGATTTAATAAATGACAAATCTTGCTCCATTGTTGCCATCCGTTCAAATGGCACGTTCAATTTTTGGGTGAGGATGGCGACTTGCTCATTAGTGCTACGAGAACCACGAGATCGACCACATATGCTCGTTCTCGTAACACCCAATCCAAGGCCCCTGTGTCTTCCAGGGTGTTCTAAAATTCCTATAGCCTGGGACACAATGCTATATTGGCCCACCTCCTCACCTTCTGACGTTTCAAGTTCGTCCTGTAAATTTAACTTATAGGAATAAGCATAATATAATAGTTTTTTAAAAGAAAACTAAGTAGGGTTCTAGATATCTACAAACTTACAATTTTTTTGGCTGCAACATCAACATATTCATTAACATATCCATCTCTTGTTGCTCTAGCCTTCTTCCATAATGTACCAATATTGATGGACGAGGTACATGGGTCCAAGTCTTGGGCTAGGAGCTACAAATCAAAAAATATTCTTAATTAAGAATATTATTATAAAATTCGACATTTACATGTAAATAGATAATCACAAAATGCATACCAACTCCTCTTCAAGGCCCGCATAGCCTTTGTGAGCCATATTATGCTGGTATTTATTTTGCTTGGAAAACTCTTTATTTTGGGTACTTTTTTCCTATGTGACAAGCCAAAACATAATGACATGGTTATTTCAATATTAAGCATAATACTGGGATTGATACAAAAAGTTTAATTGTTATCTAACAAGTACCTTAAAATTCCCCGTAAGAAGATAAGCAATGGATTGGTTCCAACTTTCTTGATCGATGAAACCGTATCGTTTGGGTGGGTTCTGTCGTAGAGAACCATCCCTCTTTCTATACATTTTTCTACGAGCTAAATATGACCTAAAGGTTCTTAGACGCTCCCCCACAATGTCTAAGAAGCCATTTCTTCCTACTCTCTGGGACATTGAACACTCTCTGCAAAATAAGACATGTAGATGTATACCGATGTTAATGTAATAAAATTAATAACATTTGACATACAAAAATGATTACATAAAATAGCATATTTACAGTGATTTCCTGCCAAATATTCTCCTTATGACCCTGTGGAACCTACTTCCAATTATTATAGGAGATAGGAACACAGTTACGAGTCACAAGTGAAATGTAGGTCAAGAACATATCTGCGTAAGGGCCGATGGGAAGATTGTAAGTATTACATCCCAACTCGACTACTTCTCCTCTATTCCTCATGTCTATGATAATTCTCATAATTGTAGGTCCTCTCTTCCCTTCTTCTTCACTGCTATCCCTATCAATGTTTTTGTTGGCCATATCTCTACAAAAAATAAATAAATAAATTATGTTAGAATGTTATGTATTGAGCATAATAATGTACCATTATATTATCGATACGAATCATGCTTAGAAAGAATTAATCTCAAATGTATCATGCTATTCTATATATATATATATATATATATATATATATATATATACGAATCATGCTAACACGTTTCCAAAAAGATATTAATACTAACCCTAACCCTAATTAACCATAATTAACCATAATAAACGATAAACCCTAACCCTAACCCTAGCTAATTAACCATAATTTATTATAATAAAACCTTACCCTAAACCACAAAAAAAACCCTAATCCCTAAACCTAGCTAAATGTAATTAAAGCATAATATATAAATCATATTATTAATTATTATTATTATTAATAATAATAATAATAATAATAATATTATTATTATTATTATTATTATTATTATTATTATCATACACAATTATTTCTCTCTATTTAATTATTCACTTTTACATATTCCTTATTCTCTATATCTATTTAATCCTCATCATCAAATAGCAATCATTAACATATGCATATGTAAAATATATTTTCATTTCATTATATGACATTTCCTATATCTTATTGCCAGTCTCCTATATTTATTAATGAAAATGTGTGTGTGTGTGTGTGTGTGTGTGTATATATATATATAGTTTTTATGAGTGAAAATGTATATAATTCTACACTCACATTCATATTATATATATATGTAAAGGTCTCAGCCAATACATGTATTTGTTAATATATAACAATAACGCAACAAATTCAACAACAAACAGCAAAATTTTCAGCCAACACAATCAACAACACATTCAACAAACAAACGAAACCCTGTAGCAACATGCATGCATTTATATATACATATATATATACATATATAAGTAGATAAAAAGTAATGAGAGGAAGAACAAACACATACATAAAGTGAGCTAGCTACAAACACGACGGTGAGAATGCTGAGAGAGGCAAGGGCTTCACACACGACGGAGGATGAAGGTGCAAGTGCTGGCTAGCTAGTTTCGGAACAATGACAGCACGCACATGCAGAGCCGACAATGGCAGAGGCGTGGTGGAGAGTTGGCAGTGCGAGGGTTTCTTTTACTTGAGAGGAGCCGGAGTGGTGGTGCACGGTGTGGTGGTGCAAGGGTTTGCAAGGAGAAGGAGAGCAAGAGAACGAAGGTGCAGAGAGTCTGAAAACTTTGGCACGAAATAGAACTGAGCGAAATAAAAGTTTGATTTTGGAGTTTTAATAACGGTTCCTGAGAGAACCGTTATTAAAAAGAGGATTTAATAACGGTTCCTGAGAGAAACGTTATTAAAACATCTTTTAATAACAGTTCTTTTAGGAACCGTTATTAAAACCTTCGGACTTTTGACAACAGTTCTAATATGAACTGTTATTAAATCCTCTTTTAATAACGGTTTTATTTGAACCGTTATTAAAACCTCCGTGCAAATTTTAACGTTACCCTTTTAATAACGGTTTTTAACTAGAATCGTTATCAAAACTCTCCTGCCCATTAATTTTCATGCGTTTGACAACGGTTTTCAAACCACTGTTATTATTGTCCCGTTATTATTTTCCGTTTTCGTAGTAGTGGGCTTAAAGAAAAACTTAAAAAATGGAAAGAAGGTTCACTCTCCATGGCAAGAAGAATTTTCCTAGCTAAATAAACTCTTGAATCTATCTATATCTTTCATATGCAAGTCAATAGCAATCTAAAAAAAAGTTATTAACAAGATTGATAAAATCACTAGATCATTTATCTAGGCAAAAATGATAGGGTAAATCAAGTGCATTATGTATCTTGGTCAATAATTACTCTTTGTAAGAGTAAGGGAGGACTTGGAATTTGGCATTTAGGAATGAAAAATAAGCCTCAATTAATATTCCTTTCTTAGATATTATTAAAAAAACAAAGGAAGTAATTTGGAACAAAGCTCTTAGAAAAAATATGTTGATAAAGGGAACAATTTCATTAAAAATAATTGTTATCAACATGGAAAGGAATTTTTGGAATATCTAAAAACCTTAGTAAAGTCATTAAATGGTCACTTTTAAAAAATAAAAATTTCAACTTCTAGTTAGATATCTAGTGTGGTTTGAAAACATTAACAAAAAGGGTGCACCGGCCTTTGTATAGGGATGAAGATAAGCTTTGTGTTATAGATATCTGGGAAAGAGAGAGCTAGAATCTAGATAGAATTTCTTTGGTTCTCTCATATAACCTCATCTAATAAATCAAGGCAATCCCTCTATCATGCAAAAAACATAATCACTATGACATACTAATTTGGAAATTCATAAAATTGTGTCACTTTAGTGTAGAAACAGCTCATAGAGACATTCTTTGTAACAATAGGGAAAGGATCCAAGGATGTTGGGATTAGATTTGGATTTGGAAAATTAATCACCCAAATAGAAATTGCCTAATGATTTAGATGCTCCAGCATGATAGGTTACCTTCTAAAGAATACCTCTTTATTTGTAAGATCATGAATGATAGTTTGTGTCAAATCTATCTCCAAAGCACAAAAAGCTACAAGTATAGATTCATAACATGTACGATCCTTCATCACTAAACATTTGGAGAGCGTTAAAGGCTGACTACGTACTAAAATTTTGTCAAAAGACTGATTTAATAGCCTATGTTAAAAGAAACTATGCCAATGCTACACGATGACAGTGAAGTATTACATGGGGATGCACTTTCAAATTAGCTCTCACAACTATCTAGTATTATAGAAATAAGATGGCTTTTAACTATGAAGCTATCCATAACATCTTTGCACTACTTTCAAGGTGGGTAATCAAATGGGGATATTTTTTAAATAACAAAAATAAGGTAAATTATAGGAAAACAAATGTAATGATCAGCTAGGAACCACTTGAACTAGGGGAGGTCAAGATGAACGCTAATTGGTTAGTTTGAAAAGAAGATTATGTGGTTGGAGTGGGTGGTATCATTAGAAACATTCAAGGAAGTTCGACTACATATGGTCATAACACTAGGAATCAAGAAATTTATTGTTGAATGTGATGCTTTATCTATTGTTTCATTATTACACTCATGTTCTTCTTCTCACCCTTATCTTGGGATCATTTTGGACTACATGGATCTTTCGCAATGACAATATGATATATAACTGACACATTTTTACAAATAAGCTAATAAAGGCATAGATAAATTAGCCAATTTTGGCAAGCTAATGATAGAAGACTGTATATTTATGCATGTAAGACCCTCTTTTGCTACCAACATTCTATCTTATGATTATTTAGGTCATTGTACCACAATATTTGTAATCATGCCTAGCATATATAATTTTTCAAGCCTTGCAATAGTTGTTTGTTAATCTAACTATCCGTCCTTATCAATGAATGTATATATATGTGTATATATGTAATAACTAATGGACCATGAGGTTGAGCTCTGATTCATTAAGACAACAAATTAAGCTAACATAAAGAACTAATAAGGGCATGCCTTAAATTAATTATTGCGTTTTTTGCTATGAAACTTTTGCTAATATGTTTTTCTATGGGGAGATAGGGTTATAAAACCATATACCAGGGGAGCCTTGAAACTAAGAGAGGGGGAACCTAGTGCCTGGCAATGGGACTCGATCCCATGACCTCTAGGATAAACCACCTACACCAAACCAAATGAGCCACGAGAGATTCCCAACTTTGTCGATCATAATGCCACAAGAAAAGGTAGATCACAGCTAAGATGTTAAATGTTGCTTGTGGAAACCCTAATTCTAATTGTATATAGGCCCACTATAACTAATTATAATGATGATGAAGGCCCATGCATGCAGCATGACTACTTTTCATTCTAGATATTCAAAGACCATATGTTTATCCAACCCAACCACCATTATCTCAACACTTATGAATGTAGTCAAATTAATGAAACATAGACCCCGATTAGTATATATGTGCCATCTAACTTAACAAGTAGTTATTTCAAATAGCTCTAATGCATCTTAGATTCTCAATGGCCATAAGGCCCATAACTATCATTATAAGAAAAACCCCAAAAAAATGAAGGGAAAATGAATATGTTAATGTCCATAAAAGAATAATCACAAGGAAATGAGGAAATGAGGAAAATAGAACACTATATTATTATTATTATTATTATTTTAAAGGGTTCATTTCTTTATGAGGAGAATTACAAAATAGAAAGAATTTTCTAGACAAAAAGATCCAATTTTAAATACAAATAAAAGATTTATTTTGGTAAGTAATAGTAGAAATAGAAATATTATCACCTCCAAAGTATGGACATTAAAACTAGCAAGCATACGAATGATCTAGCGATAAAGGGAACCAATGCCTCCGTTGCCCTCACGTGGCCAGTCCCCGGCTAAGTCCCATCAACAAAGTACCAAATTTAGAAAAACAACTGGGATCTTGACATCTCCTAGCAATGGTCATAACAACTTTCCATCTAAAAGTGTGTAAACTAACACACCAACATTGAGTTCGTACCATATACGAGCAACATAAGCACAAAACAGCCTATGGGTTAATGCCTGCCTAGCTACCCTGTATACAATATGTTCTACTATTTAGTCGTGGATTCCATTTCACTTTGCCATGTATTTAGGGGGTTTCTTCTATCCTCTAGTGCATGGGGACGACCATTTGGAGCCATTCTACATCCCCAAAACATCCCAGGGATGAGAATGGCTATAAAACGTTGAAACTCGGACGAAACAACAGAGAAAAAAAATCTATGCCAAAAAAACGTCATTTTGAACTAAACTAATACCAAACATAGTCGTATGAGGAATGGCCTCCTGGCTCCTAGCTCTTGGCTCCTTCTGTTTCAATTTTGATCCCTCTCCCTTTGAATCTCTCCTCTCCTCTGCACTCCCTCTCAGCCCAACACCAACAACACCAATTTTGGGTCTGATCGGAAAAACCTCCATCGTAGTTATCTTCGTTTTGCTCGTCTTCATCTCTATCTTTGGTTGTCCCCAATTTTTCTCCACTCGCTCGAGCTCTAGGATGCTGTGAGGTTTCATCATTTCAAGGCATAGGTTATCCATCATTCCACATCATCCATCAGCCTAAGAAACCACCACCAATTTCTTCACTCGCTGGTGGTTGCCGGCGTTGAATCCATATTTAGAGCTGGGATTCCAATTGTGTGTCGAGGGCACCATTTAATCCATATACCGGTAATAATTTTGATAATTAAATCTTCCTTTGTTTAATTTTTAAACAAATAATTATTGTTGTTGTATTTTGTTCAAAATTTAAGCTATGAATCCATTAGTTATGTTCAAGTGTTGGTTGTTCGGATTTTTCTTCTTGCGTAATTCTGTAGTGCTGTGCTACTACTTCTCGTTGTTGCTATCTACTATGTTGCTATATTGCTGTGATCTGATGTTGTGTTGCTAACTTGCTGTTACTTTTCATTCTTGTTGTGTTGCTATGTTGCTGAGATCCAGTGTTGTGTTTCTGTGTTGCTTCTGACTGTGTGTTGCTGCTTTGGTTTGAATATTGGCACAGTTGGTGTTGATTATTGGAATTGTGTTGTGATTTGGTACTGTGGTGTTGTTTTGATTATTGGAATTATGCTATGATCTGGTGCTGTGGTGTTGTTTTGATTATTGGAATCATGGTGCTGTTTTTCTATGACGGTTATCTCATGGCTTCTAGTGCTAGTGCCAGTGCTAGTGGTAGTGGCAGTGTTAGTGTTAGCGTATCTTCTAAGGATGAGAATGATAATCCTTTTTGGAAATATGTTACTAGAGGGGAAAAATTAGTGGAGGGGGGATTTTGTAGACTTGTAACTTTTGTAATAAAACAAAGCAAGGAAGTCACACGAGAGTAAGGGCTCATTTATTGAATATTCCTGAGAAAGGTATTGTAACTTGTAAGAAAGTGAGGATAGAGGATAAGATTGAGATGGAAAAGTTAGAAAAAGAAGCTATGAAATAAGCCGATGATATGCTTCCAAAGAATGTGCCTTTACCTCGTTCAAGTAGTTCTAATTCGACAATGGATATGTCTTTTTTTTAAGAAGATAAGGGTAAATGAGAACAATCCCATAGACAAAGCATTCAATAGTCAAGCACGCTATGAGTTATATGCATTGATTGCTAGAATATTTTACACTGGTGGTGTTCCATTTAATTTGGCACGAAATCTTTTTTTATAGAAGCCTTTGCTTTTGCTGGTAAACATAATTTACCTGGTTATGTTGCACTGGGTTATAATCATTTGAGAACAATTTTACTTTAAGAAGAGAAGGAAAACATAGAGAGGTTAGTACAACCAATCAAGAAGACATGGAGGGAAAAAGGTGTTACTATTGTGTCTGATGGTTGGAGTGATCCACAAAGAAGACCATTGATCAATTTTATTGCGATTTGTGATACGGGTCCTATGTTTTTAAATGCCATTGAGGCTTCAGGTGAGATCAAAGATAGATAATTTATTTTTAGGTTGCTAAAAGAAGTCATTGAGGATCTGGGCTATTAGAATGTTGTACAAGTTATCACCAACAATGCATCGAATTGTAAAGCAACTGGTGAGATCATTGAATAGATCTATCCTAATATCTATTAGAATCCTTGTATTGTTCATAATCTTAACCTTGCATTGAAAATTATTTGTGCCGTAAAAAATATAGAGAACAATATTGATACATATAAGGAGTGCTATTGGATAACTGAAATTTATGGAGATGCTATGCAAATCAAGAATTTTATAATGATGCATTCCATGAGATTATTTATCTTCAATAGATTTTTTGCATTAAAGTTCCTTGCAATTGCTGATATTCGTTTCAGTCAAGTTGTTACCTTAAAGAGAATGAAGCTTATAAGATTTAGTCTTCAAGAAATGGTGATCAGTGAAGAATGGTTGTGTTATAAAGTTGATAACGTTGGAAAAGCAAGGTTTGTGAAAGAAAAACTCCTTGATGATTTATGGTGGGATCAAGTTGATTATATTCTTGAGTTCACACGACCTATGTACCATATGATTAGAGAGTGTGATGCTAATAAACCAACCCTTGACCTTGTTTATGAAATGTGGGATACAATGATTGATGAAGTGAGAAATGCCATTTATAAACGTGAAGGTAAGGAACTTGAAGAAGTGTCTTCTTTCTTTCAAGTGATATATGTCATACTCACATCTCATTTGACCAAAATTAATACACCTCTTCATTACTTGGCATACTCATTGAATCTAAGGTAACCTTAACTCTCCAATTCAATAATCTTTTTAAAATATTCCTTTGTTTCTTCAATTTGACAATTAATAACAGTATGTATTATTTTGTTGATTTTCTCATTTGAATGAAGGTATTATGATAATACTTGGTTAGATGCTAAATCAACTAGAGTTACTTCTTCTAGAAATAAGGAGATTTGTATCGAAAGAAACATATGTTTTAGAAGACTTTTTCCTATCCAAGAAGATCGTTAAAAAGGTTAATTTGGAGTTTGCTAATTTTTCTCTTAGGCATGGTTCATTTGGAGAATTTGATTCTATTTATGATAGAGATGTTCTCGATCTAAAGGCTTGGTGGGGAGTCCATGGCTCAAGTGCACCATTGCTTCAAAATATTGCTCTTAAATTGCTTGGTCAGGTATCTTCTTCTTCTTCATGTAGTGAACGTAATTAGAATACATATGGTTTCATTCATTCTATGAAGAGGAATAGATTACTTTCTATACGTGCTGAAGATTTGGTGTTTGTTCATAACAATCACCATCTTCTATCAAGAAAACTTCCAGAATACAAAAAATAAAAATTAATGATGTGAGACATCTATGGTGATGATTGTAGCTCTTATGAAGATATTGGATTGCTTGATATCGCTTCCTTTTCTGTTGATGAACTCGAGTTGGAGGCGGTGATCTTTGATGAAACAAATCTTGATGGGGATGAAGTGGAAGTAGTTGATGTCACTCATGAAGGAGAGAAAAATTTATGAATATTACATCTAGTTATTTTGAGTTTATGGTTATTAGTAACTTAGAATAAAATTAAAATATGTTTTGGTTATATAAACTTTGAATATCTTTTTATAACTATTTTGGTTTAGTTATGTAAACTTTAGATTTCTATTTATAACTAGCTTGAATTAGTTATATAAACTTTGAATTTCAATTTATGACTAACTTAGTAATATATATATATATATATATATATATATATATATATATATATATATATATATATATACACACGTCATTTTTTCCCATCTCCGTTTCCTAATTTTTTAGGATTTGTCATTTCCGCATTTTTTCCCTTCGCATCCCCGTCCATCATTACTTCTATCTAGAGGTGGCAATCGGGTCGGGCGGGTTGGGTCATAGCAGGTCGGGTCGGATCGTTTCGAGTTCGGGTCATTTCGGGTCATTCAATTTGTCGGGTCAGTTGCGAGTCGGGTCATTTCGGGTTCAGGTCATTTCGGGTCAATTTGTCGATTCCGAGTCGGGTCATTTCGGTTGCGGGTCATTTCGGGTCAATTTGTCTGGTCGGGTCGGTTCCGAGTCAGGTCATTTTGGTTGCGGGTCATTTCGGGTTAATTTTTTGGGTCGGGTCGGTTTCAGATCGGGTCATTTCAGGTCAATTTGTCAGGTCGGATCATTTCGATTCCGGGTCATTTCGGATTAATTTGTCGGGTCGGGTTCAACCGTTCTGGTTAAGAAAATTCGGATTTGGATAATTTCGGGTTAACTTGATTGGTAGGGTCGGGTTGGTTTCGGGTCATTTTTTAGTTCACATGAGTAGGTGGCTTCGGCCTATTCAGGTCATTTCATGTAATATGATGGGTTAGTCCCACTATGTCCGAGTTGTTTCGAGTTAAGTTGATGGATGAGGTCATTTCATACAATTTGAAGGGTTGGATTCAATTAGTTACGGGTTAACTTAATGGGTCGGGTTGGGTCAAGTTTTAATGAGTTGGCTCATATTCGAGTCCAGGTAATTATCATTTCATAAATCATAAATATTTGAGACAGACAATCATAAGATTAATATTGCAGATAAAAGAATTAGAAATATTAAATGCACTTTATTTTCACAAATAAATAGTAAAGATATTTATAAAAATTAATAATAAAAAATATTACGCTTTGAATCAAACAAAGATATTTATAATTGATTATAATTTATTTGATAACTTAAAATATTTAATTACTTAAAAAATATAATTTTATAAAATAAAGATGATCAAAACAAGACTATACAATGTATAATTATCATTTATTACATTGTATATATTAGATACAATAATAAGATTACTAGTAAAGATAAATGAAATAAGAATATTATATGTGTTTTATTTTTACAAAGGTAAATAATAAAGATATTTATAAGTTTTAACAATATTATATTTGATTGCTTAAAATATTTATAAATTTCAAAAGTAAAAATATTAGATGTTTATCATATATTATATTTATTTGATTGCTTAAAATATTTGATTACTTGAAAAAAGATAATTTTATAAAATAAAGGTGAGGATAACAAGAATATACAATGTATAATTATCATTTATTACATTGTAAATATTAGATACAAATACTATCATAAGATTACTAGTAAAGATAAATGAACTAAGAATATTATATGTGTTTTATTCTTACAAAGGTAAATAATAAAGATATTTATAAGTTTTAATTGTATTATATTTGATTGTTTTAAACATTTATAAATTTTACAAGTAAAAATATTCGATGTTTATCATATATTATATTTAATTGATTACTTAAAATATTTGATTACTTAAAAAAAGATAATTTTATAAAATAAAGGTGAGCATAACATGAATATACAATGTATAATTATCATTTATTACATTGTAAATATTAGATACAATACAATCATAAGATCACTAGTAAAGATAAATGAAATAAGAATAGTATATGTGTTTTATTTATACAAAGGTAAATAATAAAGATATTTAAAAGTTTTAAAGTATTAATGTATTATATTTGATTGCTTTAAATATTTATATATTTCAAAAGTAAAAATATTAGATGTTTATCATATATTATATTTACTTGATTGCTTAAAATATTTGATTACTTAAAAAGAAGATAATTTTATAAAATAAAGGTGAGCATAACAAGAATATACAATGTATAATTATCATTTATTACATTGTAAATATTAGACACAGTCATAAGATTACTAGTAAAGATAAATGAAATAAGAATATTATATGTGTTTTATTTATAAAAAGGTAAATAATTTATAAAATAAAGGTGAGTACAATAATACTATAAAATATATAATTATCATTTATTATATTGTATATATTAGATACGATCATAAGATAACTAGTAAAGATAAATGAAATAAGAATATTATTTGTGTTTTATTTATGCAAAGGTAAATAATAAAGATATTTAAAATTTTTAAGAGTATTATATTTGAATGCTTTAAATATTTATAAATTTTACAAGTAAAAATATTATATGTTTATCATATATTATATTTAATTTATTACTTAAAATATTTGATTACTTAAAAAAAGATAATTTTATAAAATAAAGGTCAGTATAACAAGAATATAGAGTGTATAATTATCATTTATTACATTATATATCTTAGATACAATCATAAGATTACTAGTAAAGATAAATAAAATAAGAATATTCTATCTTTTTAATCCAATAATTTTTATATCATTTATTCTATATTTTTTTTTCATATTCATTTCTCTACATAATTTATCTTATTAATTTCTCTAGTTGTATTTATTTTATTAACGTTATTATATTTATATTTTTATTGTAATATTTTTATTAATTATATTATATTTGTATTTTTATTGTAATATTTTTATTAATTATTATTATTACAGTAAAAGAAACTATAATAAGTTATTTTGAACATAATTTAAATTAAATAATAATTTTATATATTTTCATAAATTATTAATTATTATATATAAATTGATATAAATGAAATATTAAGTAATGTAAACTATAAATAATTAATATGATAATTAATAAAAATAATTGGATATTGTAAATTTAAAATTGATGAACGTAGAATACTAAATTATATTTAAAGTAAATTAATAATATTAAAAGAAAAAATATAACTAAAACTTTAAATTTATGGTTGTAACGTGAAATACTCTTGATACGGGGTATAGTTATTATTTGTTGGATTTTGTGAGTGATAACTGATAAAGGACGCTATTATGCTCTTCTATTAAGAGTTTCTTCAAATAGGTGAATTAGTGGATGTAATAGAACACTTTTTGAAAATTATTTTACAGGCTTACAACTGGATGTTTGCCTTTTTTATTTTGGTTTTTATTTATTAATAATATATCTTATTAGGATATCATTAATAAATAAGAATGTCTAGGGTAAAATTATAAAAAATAAGTACAATTTATAAAATACTATATTTTTAAAAGCTTTAAATGAATAATAAAATATGTATAATTTATTATTATTATAATATATTTTGATGTTTGATCGGGTTAATGTTGGGTCAGATCGGGTGATTGCGGGTTGGGTCAACGTTGGGTCGGATCGAAGCAGGTCGGGTTAATATAGGATAGGGTCGCTATCGGATCGGATCAATGACGGGTCATGGATTGGGATCGGGTCGGGTCGGGTTCGGATCGGGTTTATTTTTATCGGGTCAGTGTCGGGTCAGGTCAATGTCAGGTCGGATCTGGATCGGGTCAGATTGCTAAATTTTGAGGGTCTTATCGGGTCGGATTGGGTTGGGTGGGTCGAGTCAACTTTTGTCGGCTCTACTTCTACCGCATGAAGCCCTTATCTTCTTCCAAAGTGTACAAGTAGAGGTGGCAAACGGGTCGGGCGGGTCGGGTTCGGGTCGGGTCATAGCGGGTCGGGTCATTAACGGGTCGGGTCATAGCGGGTCATTTGACTATTGCGGGTCGGGTCACTAACGGGTCGGGTCATTTCGGGTCAATCAATTTGGCGGGTCGGGTGCGGGTCGGGTCGGGTCATTAACGGGTCGGGTCATTTCGGGTCAATTTGTCGGGTCGGGTGCGGGTCGGGTCGGGTCATTAACGGGTCGGGTCATTTCGGGTCAATTTGTCGGGTCGGGTCGGTTGCGGGTCGGGTCATTTCGGTTGCGGGTCATTTCGGGTCAATTGTCGGGTCGGGTCGGTTTCGGGTCGGGTCATTTCGGTTCCGGCCTCCAGGTCATTTCGGGTTAATTTGTCGAGTCGGATTAGGTCCGACTATTCGAGTTAAGAAAACTCGGATTCGGATAATTTTGGGTTAACTTGATTGGTGGTAGGGTGACTAGGGTCGGGTTGGTTTCGGATCATTTTCTAGTTCACGTGAGTAGGTGGCTTCGGCCGGTTCAGGTCATTTCATATTTTCATGTAATAATATAATATGACAGGTTAGTTATGTTCGAGTTGTTTCGAGTTAAATTGATGGGTGGGGTCATTTGACTCATTTCATACAATTTGACGGGTTGAATTCAATTAGTTACGGGTTAACTTAATGGGTCGAGTTTTGACGGGTTTACTCATATTCGAGCCTAAGTAATTATCATTTCATAAATAATAAATATTAGAGACAGACAATCATAAGATTAATATTGCAGATAAAAGAATTAAAAATATTAAATGCGCTTTATTTTCACAAATAAATAGTAAAGATATTTATAAATTTTAATAATAAAAAATGTTGCGCTTTGAATCAAACAAAGATATTTATCATTGATTATAATTTATTTGATAACTTAAAATATTTAATTACTTAAAAAAGATAATTTTATAAAATAAAGATGATCAAAACAAGATTATACAATGTATAATTAATTATCATTTATTACATTGTATATATTAGATACAATAATAAGATTACTAGTAAAGATAAATGAAATAAGAATATTATATGTGTTTTATTTTTACAAAGGTAAATAATAAAAATATTTATAAGTTTTAATAGTATTATATTCGATTGCTTAAAATATTTATAAATTTTAAAAGTAAAAATATTAGATATCTATAATATATTATATTTACTTAATTAGTTAAAATATTTGATTACTTAAAAAAAGATAATTTTATAAAATAAAGATGAGCATAACAAGAATAAACAATGTATAATTATCATTTACTACATTGTAAATATTAGATACAATCATAAGATTATTAGTAAAGATAAATGAAAAAAGAGTATTATATGTGTTTTATTTTTACAAAGGTAAATAATAAAGATATTTATAAGTTTTAATAGTATTATATTTGATTGCTTTAAACATTTATAAATTTTACATGTAAAAGTATTCGATGTTTATCATATATTATATTTAATTGATTACTTAAAAAAAGATAATTTTATAAAATAAAGGTGAGTATAACAAGAATATATAATGTATAATTATCATTTATAACATTGTAAATATTAGATACAATACAATTATAAGATTACTAGTAAAGATAAATGAAATAAGAATATTATATGTGTTTTATTTTTACAAAGGTAAATAATAAAGATATTCATAAGTTTAATAGTATTATATTTGATTTCATTAAACATTTATAAATTTTAAAAGTAAAAATATTTGATGTTTATATTATATTATATTTAATTAATTAGTTAAAATATTTGATTACTTAAAAAAATATAATTTTATAAAATAAAGGTGAGCATAACAAGAATAAACAATGTATAATTATCATTTATTACATTGTATATATTAGATACAATAAAATCATAAGATTATTAGTAAAGACTAAAGATAAATGAAATAAGAGTATTATATGTGTTTTATTTATACAAAGGTAAATAATAAAGATATTTATAAGTTTTAATAGTATTATATTTGATTGCTTTAAACATTTATAAATTTTACATGTAAAAATATTAGATGTTTATTGTATATTATATTTAATTGATTACTTAAAAAAAGATAATTTTATAAAATAAAGGTGAGCATAACAAAAATAAACAATGTATAATTATCATTTATTACATTGTATATACTAGATACAATACAATCATAAGATCACTAGTAAAGATAGATAAAATAAGAATATTATATGTGTTTTATTTTTACAAAGGTAAATAATAAAGATATTTATAAGTTTTGATAGTATTATACTTGATTGCTTTAAACATTTATAAATTTTACATGTAAAAATATTAGATGTTTATTGTATATTATATTTAATTGATTACTTAAAATATTTGATTACTTAAAAAAAGATAATTTTATAAAATAAAGGTGAGCATAACAAGAATATACAATGTATAATTATCATTTATTACATTATATATAGTAGATACAATACAATCATAAGATCACTAGTAAAGATAAATGATATAAGAGTATTATATGTGTTTTATTTTTACAAAGGTAAATAATAAAGATATTTATAATTTTTGATAGTATTATATTTGATTGCTTTAAACATTTATAAATTTTACATGTAAAAATATTAGATGTTTATTGTATATTATATTTAATTGATTACATAAAATATTTGATTACTTAAAAAAAGATAATTTTATAAAATAAAGGTGAGCATAACAAGAATATACAATGTATAATTATCATTTATTACATTGTATATACTAGATACAATACAAATATACAATCATAAGATCACTAGTAAAGATAGATAAAATAAGAATATTATATGTGTTTTATTTTTACAAAGGTAAATAATAAAGATATTTATAAGTTTTGATAGTATTATACTTGATTGCTTTAAACATTAATAAATTTTACATGTAAAAATATTAGATGTTTATTGTATATTATATTTAATTGATTACTTAAAATATTTGATTACTTAAAAAAAGATAATTTTATAAAATAAAGGTGAGCATAACAAGAATATACAATGTATAATTATCATTTATTACATTATATATAGTAGATACAATACAATCATAAGATCACTAGTAAAGATAAATGAAATAAGAGTATTATATATGTTTTATTTTTACAAAGGTAAATAATAAAGATATGTATAAGTTTTAATTATATTATATTTGATTTCTTTAAACATTTATAAACTTTAAAAGTAAAAATATTAGATGTTTATCATATATTATATTTAATTGATTACTTAAAATATTTGATTACTTAAAAAAAGATAATTTTATAAAATAAAGGTGAGCATAACAAGAATATACAATGTATAATTATCATTTATTACATTGTATATACTAGATACAATACAATCATAAGATCACTAGTAAAGATAAATGAAATAAGAATATTATATGTGTTTTATTTTTACAAAGGTAAATAATAAAGATATTTATAAGATTTGATAGTATTATACTTGATTGCTTTAAACATTTATAAATTTTACATGTAAAAATATTAGATGTTTATTGTATATTATATTTAATTGATTACTTAAAAAAAGATAATTTTATAAAATAAAGGTGAGCATAACAAGAATATACAATGTATAATTATCATTTATTACATTATATATAGTAGATACAATACAATCATAAGATCACTAGTAAAGATAAATGAAATAAGAGTATTATATGTGTTTTATTTTTACAAAGGTAAATAATAAAGATATGTATAAGTTTTAATTATATTATATTTGATTTCTGTAAACATTTATAAACTTTAAAAGTAAAAATATTAGATGTTTATCGTATATTATATTTAATTGATTACTTAAAATATTTGATTACTTAAAAAAAGATAATTTTATAAAATACAGGTGAGCATAACAAGAATATACAATGTATAATTATCATTTATTACATTGTATATACTAGATACAATACAATCATAAGATCACTAGTAAAGATAAATGAAATAAGAATATTATATGTGTTTTATTTTTACAAAGGTAAATAATTAAGATATTTATAAGTTTTGATAGTATTATATTTGATTGCATTAAGCATTTATAAATTTTACATGTAAAAATATTAGATGTTTATTGTATATTATATTTAATTAATTACTTGCAAAAGTATTATTTTTTTATCCAATAATTTTTATATCATTTATTCTATCTTTTTTTTCATATTCATTTCTCTATATAATTTATCTTATTAATTTCTCTAGTTGTATTTATTTTATTAACATTATTATATTTATATTTTTATTATTTTTATTAATTATTATTATTATAGTAAAAAAAATATAATAAGTTATTTTAAACATAATTTAAATTAAATAATAATTTTATATATTTTCATTAATTATTAATTATTATATATATATTCATATAAATTAAAAATTAAACAATATAAAATATTAATATTAATATTATAATTAAAAAAATAATTAGATATTATAAATTTAAAATTGATGAACGTAGAATACTAAATTATATTTAAAGTAAATTAATAATATTAAAAGAAAAAATATAACTAAAACTTTAAATTTAGGGTTGTAACGTGAGATACTCTTGATACGAGGTATAGTTATTATTTGTTGGATTTTGTAGGTGATAAGTGATAAATTGATAACTAATAAATGATACTATTATACTCTTCTATTAAGAGTTTCTTCAAATAGATGGATTAGTAGATGTAATGAACACGTTTTGAAAATCATTTTATAGGATTATAACTGGATGTTTGTCTTTTTTATTTTGGTTTTTTTATTAATAATATATCTTATTAGGATATCATTAGTAAATAAGAATGGCTAGGGTAAAATTATGAAAAATAAGTACAATTTATAAAATACTATATTTTTTAAAAGCTTTAAATGAATAATAAAATATATGTAATTTATTATTATTATTATTATTATTATTATTATTATTATTATTATTATTATTATTATTATATATTTTGATGTCTGATCAGGTTAATATTGAGTCAGATCGGGTGATTGTCGGGTCGGGTCAACGTTGGGTCGGATCAAAGCGGGTCGGGTCAATAACGGGTCGGGTCACTATCGGGTCGGGTCAATTACGGGTCGGGTCAATGACGGGTCGGGTCGCTATCGGGTCGGGTCAATAACGGGTCGTGGGTTGGGATCGGGTCGGGTCGGGTTCGGGTCGGGTTGATTATTATCGGGTCAGTGCCGGGTCGGGTCATTGTCGGGTCGGGTCTGGGTCGGGTCGGGTTGCTAAATTTTGCGGGTCGTAACGGGTCGGGTTTCGCTCGGGTCGGGTCGGGTTGGGCGGGTCGGGTCAACTTTTGCCGGCTCTATGTACAAGAATGGTCGCATTCCATGAACAAAATGTTGAGATGTTTCTCCGACAGTACCACATAGAGGACACCAAAGGTTCGCCTGCAAACAAAAGCTGACTAATCGATCCTTGATTGGCAATCAGCTATGCAGCAGGTCCAGCCAAAAGAGAATCTGGTGTTGAAGGGAAGCTATGGGGCTCCAAAACCAGTTTGTGTGCAATCACCAAGCTGCTCCTCTAGGTCTGGTTTCCGCAAAGGTTCCGATCTGTAACATCCCAAAGATAACCCTCCCTCCGATCGACCCTCTATCGATGCTCTCCCTCTCTCGTGACCATCACTCTACTCTGCAGAGACAACCTTCATAAGAATCACGAAAATTAGGAAATGTGAGGAGGGCAGGAAAATGAGTACCTGTTTTGATTGATTCCATTCTCAATTACATGCGTCTCCAAGCAACCCTCTATCACACCTACTAATTAATACCGATCCCTTCTTATTCCAGCTGGAATTATTATGGATGGTTCTTATTTAGTTATGTGTCCCACTGTCTCGCAATAAGTCGGTCCGCATACTATGCGCTGCGGCAGGCTGCTACATCGACAAACCGTACGTTCGAAATGACTGAATATTGCTTTCTTCTTTCAGCAACGAGGGCAAGTTACATGCAAAAGAGCGAGAGAGAAGAAAAAAAAAGCTTGCGAAGATCCGACCTACCGGATTCGAACCAGTGACCTAAGGATATCTGCTACAACTACAGTCCTCCGCTCTACCAACTGAGCTAAGGTCGGATTTTTGTGATTAGGGGATTAAGTTTGAATAATTACTCTATAAAATTCTGATCAAAACATCTATTTTCAACAAAGGTTTCTCGGCCTCCACCCTCTCCATAACGTACACCTTTATAATGATTATAATGCCGATATGGATACCTTGTATTCAACCTTACAAATTCTCTATCAAAAAAAATAATAAAAATACTCAATTCTCCCCTGTCGCTTTGGTACGTAAATATCTTCTAGATTTCAGTAAATTCGCAAGCACCGGCGGAGGAAGAATGCAGAAGAAAGAAGTATAGTTCTTAAATGTCTGATTTGGATATTTTATTTCCACGATTTTACAATCCATAAATCAAATCATAAGTTCAATCTTTAAGTAGCAAAATCATGGTAAGATTTTATGATATTATGTATAATCAATAGAATCCTGTAATTTTACAAATTGACTATATATATATGTATGTATATATTATCTATTTGTTTTAAAATCTATTTTTTTTCTCTTATTTATACATATTATATATTAAATACTAACTAATACCAGAAAGTATAGACAATATATTAATATATCAATGAAGTCAATTGTTGGGGACAAAAATACTTAATATAGCCAAATTGTAAGTCCTAATTTTGTCAAAAAATATTTATGAAAAGAGTCCAAAATTGATGTAAAACAAATATATTCAATTTTGTGATGTTATTTGTTTATTAATATCTATTTAATTTATAATTATCTATTTTTTCCTTTTACATGTAGTGTTGGTAGCTTCCTTTTTTTGTATGCATAGTCTATATACCCACTTTATTTGTATGTATATAATTAGAAAATTTGCGTCACGTTCTAGTTGCAACAATTAAAATTAGTGACCAAAAAACTTGAGAATAATCTTTATGGTGTTTTTCTAGTTCAGCTATATGGGATGTTATAGCATACAAGTATATTGAGTTCATGTTTTTTTTAGTATTTATAGGATCTTATGATCCAATTCTATAATTTAATTCTAATGACTCTTATAGATTATAGGTAGAATTTCAATTCTCACAACAGTATTCAAAGAAAGATTTGTTAGGTTTCACTTTAATTTAGTTTTAATTTAATAATTGATTAGATAATTATAATAATATAATTAGAATTTAAATGAATGAATGGAATCTAAATTACGAAAAAAGTTAGATTCATAATGGGGTTGTAAAGAAAAATACAAATCACCGTATAGATGGTGACATCATAAAAGTGTTACAATATTGAGAGAGGGGAGGGAGATTTGAATTTGGGACCTCTAATATTCAAGAGGTGGTCTTTACCACTAGACCAAACATCATTCGATAATCTAAATTACTAATTAGGAGATAGAGAGTATGACTAACCTACAATAGATAGATTAAAGACTCATTTAATTAAAAAGAAAAATATAACCTTCTTTTTTCCTTTTTTTCTTTCATCATTCAGTTACCCCCAAAAAAATGCAAGTTTAGAGTGATCATAATAATTTTTAGCTTGAAGAAAAACTAATAATGAAAAGATATTATCTATTAACTAATGCCAAGCAGGCAATTTTAGGTCAACTAACTGACACTAGTGATCCACAACTTCCTTGAGGGTAGGCAATAGATGCTTTTGTGGAGCTAGCCTCTATCGAATCCCTTATCTCTGGGTCATTCGGTCAAGGATTTTCCATAAACATATATTGGACAACTCCTCGACTTGGGTCGACCAAACCAGAAAACTTTAGGATTTCCCTATGACACCCTCAAATTTACAAACCAAAAATTTTGTTTAAAAAGTTAATTGCGGAAGCTAAAATAATAAATTATTGGGTGTTATAGCTACACTTGGTACAAGTCTGATTTCCTTTACCTTTGGATGCCAAGTGCTAAGAATAAAAATGTTACTCTACTGAAATTAATAACATAATTATAAAATCACAGTAGAGAGAGAGTCGAGCAAATTACATTATTCCAAATAAAACCAACTATCAGTGATTACAAAATTTTAATGAAGGGAAATACATAAAGACATAAGAGTACAGAATCTTCCAGATCAAAAGATACCAGGCAAAACACTAGATAGCCCTAAACTCTTAACCTAAATAATAGTCTTCAACTAATATTCCACGCTAACATACAAAAGCTACTACCAATTGAATAAGTAGATGCCTATGAAAAGTAACCCTTTAGTACAACTGTACTAAGCAATCCATTATACAAAACTAATATGAAAAGCCCACATGGAACACATAAAAGGTATCACAATTATACATGGTATAAAACATTGAAAATATACATGTGATGATCAAAATACAATAATCATATCAGATAAACAATAATCACCAAAACAACATACTACTCATCCTCATTATTTAGAATATAATAAAACTTACCAACCAAGCATATAAGAGATGCTATCCAAAATAATGATAAGAATCGGTATTAACACAATAACCATAACCTTCACAATATATCCCATCTCTAAATGTCAAAACCAGTAATATCAAATACACCAAAGGTAAGGATCAAAGGCACAATAATAATAAAATCCATAATGCTACCGATAAGGCTCAAGGCACAATATCAAACATAGATAGGCATAAAGGCTTCTACTGACCATAGGTAGACATGAAGTTTACTACAAAACCACATGTAGGCACGAAATCTACTATCAAACCATAGGTAGGTACAAAGGCTGCTACTGACCACAAGTAGGCACAAAGGCTACTACCAAACCACAAGTAGACATGAAGGCTACAATCTACCAATCAATCATCATTTCGATACAATATTAATCATTTCCATTTTTATTTACTCAATGATAGATCATATCAACTAAGAGACACTAAAGTACTCCAATCATACCAGTGCACAAAGGCAACAAAGTATCTTACTGACTATCAACCCAAGAACACTAAGATATCATTATTGCACTGGCACACGAAGGTAGCAAAATACCCTACAGAGAAGGACACCTAATCTATAAGTATGCATACCCTTTATAAGTTTACAAAACTAAATAGAGTAAGATATAGGGCTTTACTAGGGCACTAAGACGCACCAACAAAATCTATAATCAATCGTGATATAAACCACTTCTTTAGGATAATGACCCCTAAAGAGCCACAATTCATGGTCTTTCACTTTAAGTATTAGTACTTTATAACGGTGATCACGAGACCACATATCAATCACATAGATCCAATTTTCATACTTAACCATTTTTACTCATTTCAAAATATCTGAGACAACCATAATCAAAGTCAATACCAAGGTCAAAATTAGAAATCTATTAAGGTCATTCTAGACTCAATTATTCACACTTAGACACTTTAGGCCAAAAATGACCAAAATGCTCCTAAGGCTAAAATTACTACATTATCATCCATTTCCATTACAAATTCCAATTTATTTATCAACTCGTCATAAAAAGGAAAACATACCATAATTAAATTATTTATCATGTAATTAAATTATCAAATATATCAAATGACCATTTTATCCTTACCCAAAATTTTGCGCATAAAATCCTAACATGCGTTTCTAAAACATTCACTACTAAACACCCCCAAAATTCACTACTAAACATTCACTAAAACATTCACTTCTAAAATCTCATGTTTAAGAATAAATAACTATAACACCCCTAAAATTCACTACTAAAAAAATATATTTTATTAAAGAATTAGTGAAAGTAAAATAACAAATTGTAAATTCTAGGGATATTACCACTACACTTAGTACCGGATCGATTCCCTCCTGCCGTTCTAGTACCAAGTGCTAAGGCTAAAGAGGATTATCTTTAAACACGAGTCAATACTTAAAACAAGAGTTAATAATAGAACTAGAAAGTTCATACTATAGAAATCAGAGTATGTAGAAAAGAGTTTACAATCCAAAGTACATAATTAAAATTTCTTAACAAGAATAGAGATTACAATACAATAAAAATCAAGACTGGGTAAACCAGTACAAAATAAAAGAACACAGGAAGTAAATCTGGCCACAAAACTCTCGAATCCCTAGGCCAAGTCCATGCTCAACACTCAGTCCCACCTAATGCCTCGTAAGCATCGAAGGCATCAAAAATAGTATCATCGACATGCACAAAGTCAAATGGGCCTTTTGCTCATAAGAATGAGCAACACCTATAAAAAGTGTGGTCAATACGCTATGTAGTGAGCTAGGTAACCATATACTAAGGCTAACACACAAAGGCATATAATACAAGCATGATAACATAACAACATACAATCATTTCAGATAAATAAAGGCCAAGCTGTAGTCCAGATAAACTAATTATTTAATCTCTAATCAATACTCATTTCAAAGCACCCATTTTATCAATCCATGCGAGTACGGGAACCCTACTATTGTAGCTAGTGGATCGAAAACATACAGGGTAGAACACACCCGACCACTATTATATGCCGGTAGATAGGTCTCAAGGGCAAGATGTTCCTGGCCATTATTATGCCGATAGATCGGTCTGGCCCTAACTCTCATGGTATTCCACTATAAGTACTTAGTATCTTTTATGTGTCTTATCAAACTTAGGGTTTGGCTTATCGAGCTCTGGATCCCCCACTATTATAGCCAGTGGATCGGTCATGTACAGGGTAGAACGCAACTGACCACTATTATATACTGGTGGATCGGTCTCCAGGGCACCCCGACACCTGGCCACTATTACGCCAGTGGATCAGTCTAGGCCTAGCTCAATACTCTTCCACTTTAAATGATTAGTGTCTTACCGTGTCTTATTCAGCAAGTTCCATCCTAGACATTCATGACCCACCCCATCTACACTTATACTCCCAAGAGGGCCCGCCCCATATTTTGGGACTTCTATACCTCCTAACTCGCCCCAATATCCTTTCCTTATTCCACTTACTCACACTGGAGGCCCAACTCCTAAGTGTATGAGTCAAGGCCCACTACCTTACACCTCCAAGTCCACTCACCGTCTTATTCTGGGGTTTTCTTTAGAAACCTTAATTTGGGCCTATATGGACCCTCCTTCTCTACCTCACACAACCAAGACTGTCTTACCACCCCACACATTACATCCCTTAAATTCAACCCTCATCATTTCACTTTACTCCCCCAAATACACATGTGACCATGAAACCCTAGGTGGCCACACCAAACCCTAGCTGGCTGTACCAAACTATAGCATCCTTATTTCCACATGTCACCCCTCTATTTTTCACCTTCCACTCTTACTTTCCATGATACCCATACTCACCCTACACATGACATTCCTCCATTCCCATCTCATACTCCACTCAAAATAGGGTTTTTCTCCTAAACCCTAGACAAGTCTCATGTGCACCCTTATACTACCCCATGTACTATTTTTTACCCAAAGCCTCTAATCACCCAAACAACTCTCCCCTTACCTTACTTACATCCCAATAAAACTTTTTGCATGTAAAATTCATCCAAATGAAGACTCTATGCACCTCATGCGACCCTCGAAGTTTTCACGTGAAACCCCAGAATTCTCCTATGCAAACCCTAGATTATCTCATGCAAACCCTAGATTCTCATGCAAAGTTCACCCACTCTTTTATTTCATTCATAGTCCCATTTTATTTTTCCTCTCATGGATCATGGGATATTTGGGTCAATCCCACATCCCTTGGTCAAATTACTTCCCCTTGGTCAACTTACTTCCCCATTTTCCTTTTTCATCCTTTCACCCTGAATCATTACATTAAATATCCTAGCATGCATATCCTAAAGGGTCACATCACATCACATCATAATCATAGCATATACATTTTATACACATGCCATAAGAAAAACACATGAGCATACTTCAACTCCAAGTTGCGCTACACATAAAATAGTTATAATGATAATTATAAGACACACAACATATCATGATACATGGCATACAATGCACATAACACACATAGGGCCTTAGCTACATCCTTACCTAAAACATCATCGGTCTTGGAGCACGCTCCTACGCTTCCTTAGGGTTTTAACTGGTTTCACGTATAAGAGGAAAAAACTAAGGATTAGTTTCCCTCCTACCAAAAATACTATCATTTCCTATTTTATTCTAATATTAGGGTTGATATTATTAAGAGAAGCTTTACAAGTAAAAATAAGGTTTCTTATTCTCAAGTTAGCCTACTAGATTACTACTAGTTAAAATAGGTTTATGTTAATATTTATAGCCATATTTATATTATTAAATCTAATAGCTTTATTTCTTCTAAAAATAGTACTAACATTAGTTATAGTAAAAATAGTGATATTAATAATAGTAATACTAATATTCATAGTAATAGAAACCCTAGTATTTTTAAGGCAAAGGCTAATAATAGAGTTAGGGATAAAAGTAATAATATAATAATAGTAATAATAAAATAATAATATTATTACTAAGGATGATAATAATAATAATAATAATAATAATAATAATAATAATAATAATTGAAATAATGATAATATAAGGGTTCGAATATTTTTACAATAATAGTAATAGTAATAGTAATATTAGTAGTAGTAGTAATAATAATAATAACTATAGTAACAATAATAATAATAAAATTGTTAAGAATAATATTAGTAATAGTAATATTCAAATAATAAATAATAATAATAATAATAATAATAATAATAATAATAATAATAATAATAATAATAATAATAAGGTGTGAATACTTTTAATAGCAAAAAAAATGATAATATGTTAAATCTAGCATTAATAATAGTAATAATAATAATAATGAAAATAAAACTAATAATAAAATAAGGTTTTGACCCCTTAATAATAATAAGATTAATATTTTGAGGCTTTAAATAATAATAAATATGCTAAATAATAATAATAACAACAACAACAATAATAACAAAAACAACAATATAAATACAAGTAAAATGGATAAGGCTTACATAATTAGGGTTTAAGGGTTGAGAGAGGTTAGGGTACCACCTAGGGTTGGTGGTGACCGGCGGCACCCGCGGTGGCACATGGTAGCGGCAGCAGCAGGGAAAGAGGGGAAAAGGGGGGAAGCTGAGTGTTTAACATAGGAGAGGGGGAATGAGAGTAGAAGTTGAGGTAGTGGAGGATGCCCAGGTGGAGAGGGTTGGAGTGGTGGTGGTGGTGCAACCAAAGGCGGTGACACAGACGGTGGTGTTGTGGTGGCTGAGGGTGGTGGAGAGGGAGGAAGGGAGGAGGAGAGGGAGGAAGGGGAAAAGAAGGGTAGGGAAAGGTCTGTAGATGATTTTGGAGGGTGTGAGGGGTGGTGGTTACGGCAAGAGTGGTGGTGGACGGCGGTGGTTGAGGTGGGGTTAATCAGGAATGGGGCTTTGCACAACCAGGGTGGCTCGTGCAAGGCAAATCAAGGGTGGTGGAGAGTGTTTCTTGGTGGAGGGTGGTGCAGGGAGTAGTTTGGGTCGTATTTTGGGTGGCGGTGCTGGACGGCGGTGGTGCAGTAGGTGGGTGTGGGTTTTTCGGTTAAGAGAGAAAAAAAGATTGAATGGGGGTGGATGAGGGTATTTACAGGCTAAGGATGAGGGGCAAAGGGGAAGATCGGCGGCCGGCGTGCAGGTCCCCAACCGACGGCCTATAGCCGGAATAGGCCTGCAACTTCTATAGGGCTAGCTGATTGGGAAAGGGAAAAGGAGGAGAGAGAGAGCCACACGTGAGGAGAGAGAGAGAGAGAGGTTGGGATTAGGTGGAGGAGAGAGAGGGAGTGACAAGGAAGGGGATAGGGGTGGCAGGCTGGCGTGCGGCGGCATAGAGGCCACATGCCTGGGCGGGGAAGTGGGAAGGTTGGCATCGGGGAGAGAGAGGGAGTCGGGGGAGAAGGAAGGGGAAGTAGAAAGGGCAAATTGGTCGGTCCAGGGGAAAAGAAAGAAAAGGGAGGGGAGTCGGACAGAGACTAAGCGATAGGCAAAGGAGAGAAGGGGGAACGCGGACCTAGGTCGTGCAGAAGGAAGGGAGAGGGATCGAGCCATGGACTGGGCTAGCTTAGGTCGAGGGAAAGGAAAAAAGAAAAGGAGAAAGGAGAGGAAGGAAAGAAAGAAAAGAAAAAAGAAGAGGAAAAAGGAAAGAAAGGAAAAAGGGAAAAAGGAAAAATAGATGAGTTGAGGTATTTAGAATATTTTGGTATTTTGGGATATTTAAAAAATAATAATATTTTAATAAAATAATAAGTAAATTCCCTTTTTAAGCTAATTTAGGATTTTGGAAAGGTTCTTCCTAAATTCCATTTTAATTAGCAAAACACCCTATTTTTTTTAATTAAATTATTTATAAATTTCCTCTTTATTTTTCCTTAATTACTTCCTCTTATTTTAATAAATTAATTTATTTAATTAATTTACCTAATAAATCCTTAATTTATCATAATTCTTGAAATTAGGGTTTTAAGGTATTTCAATAATACATATTAAGCATGTATATTAGAATAGTTATCATGATATAATTAAAATAATCAAAACACCCTTAGGTCATATAATAACAACAATTATGCTGAAACATCTGGTTCTAAAGCATCAAATCATATACCACCACACTTAATAATAATTAGAACATATCAGGTATTCTTATTTAGATTAAATATCATGATATACTTAAATAACCAAATTGCCCTAGGCACATGATAATAATAGTTATACTACAAGTATATTTAAATATGCTCAACCTATTATTTGCAAATGTACATATCATATAAAATATCTTTCTGAGGTTGGAACCATTTTAAACATACTTTCATACACATAATATTTTACATAAGATAACATGATTCCTTGTTATCGATTTTCATGATAACAATAATAAACACATAATTATAATGTAACGAATCATACGTAATATAATTTACATATGAAAACCCTAATATGCTATCATACGATATCTAAATATTTTAGTAGAGTATAAAGATTACCTGATTTCCAGCAAAATCATAATTTACAAGTAATCTACAAAAATTATAAGGATCCGCTAATCAAACTTTCATACCTAAAAATAATACTACAATAATCATATTAATATTTAATAAATAAAATAATAATTTTTATTAAAAATATTTATTAAATAGTAAATTAATAAAATTTTCCTTACACTAAAATAGGGGTAATATTTTTAAATGAGAACTTACACTACTCATGCAGCGTGAGTGGGATCAGGTATAAACAGCTTCAGGGAAGTAGACTGGTTTGTTAGGTGGAGATGACGATGAGGATGGTCAGTGGTTGGTGTGGTGGTGGAGCTATTGGTTGCTGGGTCTGGGGAAGCTGGTGGTTGGGACAAGGAAAGGATAAAGGAGAAGAGAAGATGGAAGGTAAGGGCTCATGGATGGATTGGTTAGCTGCTGAAAGGTGCTACAAGGAGGAGGAAGGTTGGTAGTTGTTAGCTCCTTGACAATGGTTGTGAAGAGGAGAAGTGGGGGTGGCTGTGCAAGTATGGTATGTGGATTGTGAGGAAGAGGTGGTTGGGTGGTGGTGTGGTTGTGGCTCAGTTATGAAGAGGTGGAGGTTTAGCGAGGTAGGGAGGTACAACATATGGAGAAGTTGATGGGAGTGGTGGTGGTGTTGTGGTGTATTGGCTTCAATTGTGGGGAAGAAATATAAACTGGAGGTAGGGGAGAGAAAGAGAAAGAAATAAAGAATGAGGGAGGAGGAAGAAGAAGAAGAAGAAAAATAAAAAGAAGGGTAGTGGTGGAGGTGCTTTTAGACAAGAAAATGCATAGGAGTAGATGGTTGAGGGAGGTTGTGGTGTTGTGTTTTGGTGTTAATAGGTGGTGGTAGGGAAAAGAAAATAAGGAAGGGAGGTGTAGGCAAGGTCAACGGGTAGATGGTGGTGTGGTGCGATGGGATTTGAAGTGTTGCGGGATGTAGAGGTGGTGGCAACGGTGAGGCAGATGAGGCAGATGAAGAAGAAAGAAAGAGGAGAAGGGTTTGGGTTTGTTGGGGAAAATGGAGGAAATTATGGTTGTGTGTGTATATACTGTAGGTTTAGGTAGAAAGGTTTGATTGGTGGGGAAGGTGTGGTTAGTTGGTAGGCGTGTTGGTGTGTGATGAGTACAGAAGTGGAAATGGAGAAGTATGTGAGGGGAGGCATGCAGAGCTAGAAATGGAAAGGGAATATGTAAGGTTAGATGATGCAAGCAGGGTAGAGAGATGGTGCAAGAGATAAGGATATAAGGAAGGACATATGAGGAGGGATTGTGCAATACTATTTTGGCTAGAAAGGGAAAGAAGGGGCTTACAAGCTTATATCGAGTGTTTTTTTGGTGTAGGGAAGGATGTGTAGAAGAGGGTAATGTAGGGGAGTTTGGGTGTTCTAAGCATAGAGGTGCAGGTGAGGAAGGAGAAGAAAATAAAGGAGGGCGGGTTAGGATAGGTAGGCCAGGGAAGAAGAAGAAGAAGAAGAAGAAAAGTAAGCGGGATGGGTTGGTTGGGCAAAAAAGAAAGAAATGAAGAGGAGGTGGGATGGGGAGTAGTAGAGTAGGCTGAGGAGGAAAGAAAAAAAGGTTGGGCTGGGCTTGGGGAAGAGAGAAAAGGAAAGGAGGAGAAAAAGAAAAGAGAAAACAAAGAAAGAACGAAAGAAGGAAAAGGGGGGAAGGGAAAATAAGAAACTAAATTATGGTTAGATTTAGAATTAGATTAAATTAAGATTTAGGTTAATATTAATTTATCCAAATTTAAGGTATCTAATTAAGAAAAATAAGTCAGGTAAAAATATTGGGTCAAGGTGGAATTAATAAAAAGAGGATAAAATAAAATAATTAGGATAGTTTATCAGGGTTACACTTCAAGGGTTAACAAAAATAATTAAATTAACATTTAAAGGTTATACCAAAAAGAGTGTATTTATTGTGTTTAACTTTTAACAATGATTTTTTTTCAAAACAAATATTGAAAGGTAAACCTAAAAAAATGTTTAGGTGATGGTTTAAGAAAAAAATGTCATAAAAACTATTCGAACATCTTTGATAACGATTATTCCGAAAACATTTTGTTTAAAAGCTCACTACAACATTTACATGCAATACCCCACTTTTAGACCCTTTAACGTGCGTTAATTTGGGTTGTTGATCATGATATAAATGTGCTTAATAATGATTTAGATTTTTGTCTTGGTTCGACAAAAAAAAGGCTTAGTTTCTATAGAAACCAATCAACCGGTTAGCTTATACCACTTGGTTGGTGTACCTACTCTTAGATTTTTTAATCTAAAAGAACTAGCCAACTGGTTTTGATAGACCAATCAACTAGTAAGAACCAACCAATTAGTTTTTTCATACCAATCAACTCATCCATTTGACTTGAAAGTTCTTCAAGTTCAATTTTTAATCCAAATGTTTTCTAATGATCTTCAAACTTGATAATCAAGCCCTGAGGTATTTCTAAATCTCTTTTAAGATTTTTTTACCCTTCTTTGACCATTATTTAGTCTAAATCATATTCAAGGACCTAATTATTTCGCAAAAAAAAAAAGGTTGATGACCTACTTTTTTCTCTATGTAATCAATAAACATCAGTTAAGTTGAAACTAAGCCATCTTTATTTTGGAAATGGTAAATTTTTTTCCCTCTCACTCTCTATCCTCCTTTCCCCTTATATGTTATTTCCTTTTAGAGCAACATTCTTACAACACCACATATTTCACAATTTTATCTTTTGAACCAAGGGTGACTCACCCATGTTGGTTTGAATTCAAGTTGGAGAATTAGGGTTTTGGGTTATATGATCCTTAACCCTCATTTTCCACCAGATCATGCCACATTATTAGTCATAACCTATCTTCTCTCTACCTTCCCCCAAAACTCTAAGCCTTTCTTTATTTTCCTTATTCTTTCTATTCCTCCTCTAAGCTTCAATGAATCGCTCCTATGTTTATCTCAAGTCTTAAATCCACTTATCCTTTATCTAATATTCTTTTGTGTTCATTAAGGAAAAGGAGGATAGGATTAGGGGAAGGTTGAGGATCTATGTCATTTTCTTCTTCTCTAGTTTTATGATTTTGGAGCCAAGGTTAAGTCCTATTTTTTTCTATTTGAGCTTATAACTTCATGTTGATTTGACTTTTTTGAGTACTTATGTGGGTATTTTGAAGGTATTCAAAAGGTGGTGTATTTTTAGCAAGAGGGAGATTTGTCTCCTATTTTCCTTGGTTTTTCTTAATTTTCTAAGTAAAGTATTCTTATGTTATTTGTGTGGTGTGAATGGGCATGAAGGTTGCATAGGTCATAGGTTCTAAGTTGTGTATAGAGGTATATGATAGTAGTTTGGTGAATGCAAGATTGAGTTACATTATTTTCATAAATTATGGTATATTATGTGATGATATATTGAAATGTCAATGAATTCATGAAGTCTTGTGCATGGTTTAATTATTTTGGTGTTAGTCTTTAACTATCATGTAATGATAATCTCGTATGTATCATAGTTAATGCTTGGGTATAGGTATAAAAGCATGTTTCATCCTTGAAGAACATGTTGGATGTGTGGCTTAGGTAAACCAACCAAATGGTTAAATTGAAAACTAGTTCATGCTTGTACTAAACCATTAGTATTCCCCAACTAGTTAACTTGTTTACGATTTCTACATTTCCAAGTTTTTTGTCCACCATTTCAGAAAAACCCAGTTCACTAGTTATAAAAGTTTACCGGTTTGTCTAGAACCACTCAACTAGTTTCCTTATTTTGGCTTGAATGCTTGATGTTTTGAGCTTGAACTGACCAACTAATTTTATGGGCTAATCTAATGGCATCTTAAGGATGTTTGTGATATTTTACAAGGCTATTTTTGATAGTTTAACCATGGATTAACCTTAATTATAGGTTTTAACCTAAACTTTGACCATTAAATAAAAGGATAAATAAATGGAAAGAAGTTATGACCTTGGTTTTGCTTGTTCATTATTGAGCATTCTATTTACCACATTCGTACGATTTAGGTAAGAAAATGATGGAAGCACCTTGAAGTGACATTGATGAGTTATGTTGGATAATGTGGAATAATTATGTGGGCATGTTGGATTGGTACAAAGAATGGGCCATGTCTTGACTTATGATCTCAACACATATTTAAGATAACACTAATCACTTAAAAAGTAAGATTATGGAGCACCACATAGGTCTAAATTATCCAACCCTTAATAAGTTATGTGGGGGTTAGTCTTTTTTCATGTATTTCATATTTTTATTGCCTTCAGGTTGGATCTTAGGGGTCTGAGTGTCTGTATTACTCTAGACACTTATGATGTATTAGGGGTATCAATACTAAAGGGTCTAGTTACCCCGATGGATTTATATTAGCTTTGACTGGACTTTATGTGTAGCACCCCCAAAATTTACTCCGAAAAAAATTTCATTTAAAAGAATAGTGTGGAAGCTAAAATAGGATTTGAAAAATGTTATCGCCACACCTAACACAAGATAAATGTATACCATCTATTTCATGCTAGATGCAAGGTTAAAACCTATCCAACCAAAAATCAAAAAACATCTATGCCATAAGAAAAAACTCCCACAAGGAGATATCCACAGGCATATTACAGGTGAACAATTTTACCGAACAAAATCATCACTGAATAAATCAGTGAAAACTTGTGAAATAATCCTATATTTTAAAATCTTATCAAAGTAATGGAAAATTAAAATTCAATTACAACTCCCTTGAAATTTTAATACAATACTTGAAAACTTCTAAAAATGAATACAGATAAATAAAGACAAATCCTAAGGGATCAAACTTTGGATTACCTACTCTCTCAAGCCAAGCCTTCAACCCAAAAATAATATCCAATCTCAAACCTACATAAGAGGTCTGCTCCCCACCATCAGTGGATTGTCGTAGGACCCATTCAACCAAAGTAGTATCAGTACGGGTCTAGTACTGAGTAAATCACAACTACCTAACTCATGGAAGGAAACATGATACACATAAGATATGGTAATCTCTATCTTACCATACTAATGTTCAATTATACATATGATAAATGCACCATTCCACTCATATAATAACTCATGCTCGATTATACATGTGCTACATATAATAATACATGAGGTCACATATTTGTACTTATAATACATGACTAGACATGACAATACATACGGTACAAGCATACAAAAAAATCATGATCCCTAGAAGTTATCATTTTACACACAAGTCCCACATATAATTTTAATCGTAGATCATCTGATAATTGAATACGGTCATGCATCATATAGCAACACTATTGTAAGGGAGATCACTGAGAGACATGCATGGGAAAAGAAATATAAAGTCCAAAATTCAATGAGAATAATTCGTTATTATATTTCATTATCGTGATCACAACCATTTAATTATATTATCTTGAGGATGAAGACTTAAAGAGATCATAACAACTAATCTAGTACTCAAACGGTACTAGCCCTGGCTGGCCCGCCCAGAAATGTAACCAGACCACCAATAAATAGAACACCTAATCACTTAAGTATGCATACCCCCTATAGGGCCAAAATATATCGAGACACATATAGAGTAGAAGATGGCCTCTCCAAACCTTGTAAGGCACCCAGGATCACAAAATAGAAAAATACTAGAATGGTATCAAGTGAATGCCAAACCTAACTCGGATAGCTACCCCCGAGTGATTCAACAAGTCCTAACTCAAGATCTTTTACTTTAAGTGAATAATATTTTATTCAAGGATTTAACCAAGCATAAATCAGGCCCACATAACAATACTTAGCTCACTTCCATCAATATAATGAACTTCCATTATCATATCAATTTCAAGTGGCATTAAAGCCAATTCAGTCCAAGTAGCATTAAAGCCAATCAATTCTAGAGGCATTAAATCCGAACCAATTCAAGTGGCATTAAATCCGATCGATTTCAGGAACATTAAAGCCGATCCAATTCATATGGCACTAAGGCCATATAATTTTAGGTAGCATTAGAGTCGAATAATTCCATGACATTAAAATATAGCATAAGGTATCATATAATTTCAACCCTTCATATACTCACACACATATAATATTCAAGAGTCATACTAACAGGCGTTCACATTAAAGTTATAACTCATACATACATACAATCACCACACAAGAACACGGCATACACTTGACATAATTAAGTAATTGATAAGCATACTCACCATCTTCTACTTCAAGTAGACATACATCCAGATTCTGCCATAAGTAAAGGTAAGTAATGACTTACCTAAATTCGAAGCTAGCTAAGCAAATTGAGAAAGAGTCTACGAAAAAGTTTTTCTACATCGCCAATGGAAATCAGAAATAGGTTAGAGATTACCTTATCGATCAATAACTCAAATATTATAATTAAATCCACACAAGGGGACACAAACGATCTTTCTCGAAAAATTTATCCAAAACCTAAGACTCATAAGCATAGATCCATTAAGATTTAAGATTAAATATTAATCAAATTAGGTTCAACAAATATCACTTGGATCATTTTAAATTGATCTAGAAAGTTGAGGAAAGAATAATAGATTATAAGTTAATTTTATAAAAAAATGACTTACTCATTAGGTTTTACAACAAAAGAAGCAAACCAACCAATTTTAGGGAACCAATCCAACCCTATAATACAAGAATACAATTCAAATGGTTTTAAATCAAAACTAGTAATCTACTAGGTGAAAGAAACATAAGCAAATTATTTTTATAAAACCATCTCTGAAAATTAAGCTTTATATGCCCGAGCTACAACCCAACTAATTAACATTGATTTCCTCAAATAGAGAGCTTAGGACTACAATTAAACTAATTTTAATTAAATCTAGATAATCAATTTCAACGAAATAATCTTCTGAGTAACCAATTTAAGATAATCAGTTTCCGAAATTAGGGTTGTAAAGTCCAAAACATAAAGTAGAATAATTCAAATCAATTAATTCTAATTGAAGGCGTTAGAGTACAATTAAGGTCGGTCAACTATTTGTATAATTCAATTTTAGGAAAATAACTATACAAATGACCAACTTCATTTGAAATCTAAGGTTTTAGGCCTCAAAAATGCAATTCAATTGAATTTTATTAATTTAATTAAATTGAATGTTTAGAAATGCAATTAGGAATATTTTATAACATATCATATAATTAATTGAACAAAAACAATGAAAGAAATACCCAATTCAACACAATTAGGATTTTTGAGCCCAGAACGCAAATCCAGTAAAATTTTGCTAAAATATTTAAATTAACAGTTCATAATCATAATTAAAATGTATTGTAATGTAAATCATATAATCAATTGAATAAAGTAACCCGATTACATGATCTAATTTAGACCTACACGAGTTTTGACCTAAAAATATAATTCTGATCAATTTCAGATAATTTTTCCAAATCAACACTTCCAATATAAAATAAAATACATTTCAAATGATATTGTAAAATTAATTGAGTGAAACAAGTCAATTATGCAATCCAATTTCAACACACACAGATTTTGACCTAGATATCCAATTCCGATTAATTTAACATAAATTTCTCAAATTGACAATTAAAATATGAAATTAGATACATTTTACAGCATATAGTAAAATCAATTTACCCAAAATAGCATAATCGAGAAAATCCAAAAAAGTCGGGCATAACTCAGCCAAAAATCTAAATCTTCAGAATTCCAACATATACCATACAATTAACCTATCCAAATCAATCTTACAACACATATATACATAATTAAACAATTAATTTAGCTTATCATAAGCTAATTCATACTAAATTAATCAAACAAAGGTTAGGGTTTTCAAAAATTTATACCAAACAAGGAGTTGCAAATCGGGATAGGTGAAGACCAGGGAAGCTTTGTCGGAGGTCGACCGGTGCTCACCAGCCATCACCTGAGCTCATTGTGGTCGGACAACAGCACAACCTGCTCTCATTGTTGTCTGCTGCTTCTACTGCTATCCACTACTGTTGCACTACTACGACGGATGTTGCGTTGGTGCTGGCAGTATCGATGGTAGTGGTTGTGTCCGATGGTCAAGATTATCGGGGGAGGAGTAGGGAGAAGGAGGTGAGTGTTGGGTTTCGCTGCAGAGAAATGGGAACCCGATGGGAAAGAGGAAAAGAAAATTAGGAGAAGAAGAGAGAAATGGAAAAAGGAAGAGGGGGAGGGGAACCAGTGTTTTTTTTTTTACAAATACAAGTATATAATGAAATACTAACTATCTAAAAATATTATTGGAAGATTTTATCTAAAATTTGTTTAACAAAATCATTTTGTAGGATCTGAAGGCTTAAAATCGATATAAGAGTTATATAAAGAATTTTGAAAATATTTTCGGAAGAATTTACTAACAAACGTAAATATCTATATTATTTATGAAAATAACTTATAAGACTTCAAAAAATATTTCAAAGAATATAAGAAAATATTTAAATCAAATTCTAATAAGCCGAGACTAATTTAAATAAATTCATTGTCAGAAATCTTTTTTATGGATAAAATCATTAAAATAGATTTGACTATTATAAACAAAAATTTTATAATTTAAATAATATATTTCGTTAATGAAATATAACTCCAAAATATAGTCACAATCACATAATGAGGTTATAATTGAAAACAAATCTAAATTATTAAAAATTAAAATTCAAGAAAGAACGAAAAATACATATTTTTAACTGAAAATCAAAATCATATGAATATAATAAAATCATAGTCGTGAACGAATTTATTTAGAATGATCCACAATGATAAATATTAATTAAATTCAAATATAAAGTTGAAATTGTCGATAAATCTATAAAATGAATCAAAATTAAAATAATTAAATGTTTACATCACATTGCACTAATTAAATAATTAAGCTTAATAAAATTGAATTTTAAAGATACGAGGTATTTCATTATGTTCATTGGTGGTTAGTTTTCTTCAATAGGATATATGTCTATTTGGTTATTTGGTTTGACTTCTATGGATATTAAGACCGTGGGGGATTATACATCTTATTTCTCAGAAAACAAAGAATTAAGTATATGTATAATCATGTGATCATAATATGGTAATGTGTGGAACATGAATTATTAACGATGTCTTAGATGGTTTATCTTGCTACTATGTAGCTTATGTGGGTGTAAAATTTATGAACTATGTTTTTGCTAAATTACATGAAGTGTATGGTTATCCTTTATTCCATGTTACACTTAAGTAAATATGTAGTTATGCCTCATAATAATATCATTCAAGCTCATTGTATGAGTTTTTATGTTATAATGCATGAACATGTTGCACATGAGCCTTATGCAATCCATATCTATCTATTATAATCTTATGCATCATGAACCCCCCATGAGAGAGTAACTTAGCTTACTTGATACATATCATACTAATGTGCCTATTTAATTGGTCATCTAATCAATCACATGAGCATAGGAGTTTGTGTAGGTTAGTTTGGAAAGCTAGTAGATGATCTTGTTGGGGTTGGGACTTTGAGAGTAGGACTTTATGGTATTATGTTTCTTTTTTGATGGTCCTTAGTGATTGAGACTTTTTATTAGCTATAATTTACTTATGTGTTTATTCCCATGTATCTTTGCAAATGTTTTCAGGTTTGATATAGCATTGGTTTGTAAAATCATAACTTTCTTCTCTTTATATGATTTACCTTTCATACTTTGATTTTCTCTTGTGTGATCTATTTTGAATACCCTAACCTTGTTTATAGAATGGTTATATTTGGTAGGACATCCATCTTGTGTTAGATATAGTAGTGGCATGCCATTTTTCATATGATGGTTTTTATATTTCTACTTCCTAAATGTTTTAAAACCAAAAAAAAAAAGATAGTGAAAAATTGGAGTATTACATTACATTACTTCATGAAACCAAATGTAACACCAAAAATTTACTACTAAAAATTTTAATTTATTTATAGAAGCATTAATAATAAAGTATTAGTTGTTACATCGCATCTAAGATAGAATAGGTATTCTCTATACCCCATATTTGTCGAGTGCAAGGCTAAAAAATAATTCATACCTAGAGTTCAAGTGTGGGAAGCACTTGATCCTATGATGATACAAGATTAAAAAATGAAGAGATAATATATATAATTGAAAATATAGGATTAAAAGTTTAGGGAGAGAAAGAGAGATCTGGATAGCCATACACTTTAACCAACCCATAACCCCTCACTATAGGTAATCACATCAAAGGAATTAATCAATAACTACTTGTAGCAAAAGGTGGTGTCTTCTCTGGTAAAACCCCAACCTCACTAGGGTCTCTGATAGTCACCGTAGAGTGCGTTTGGGATGAATGAATCACCCCATAAATTAATACAAGTCTTTCCAATCATGTTTTTTTTTTCAACTCACACGCATCCTGAGAAAATTCACAATAGGTCACCCATATTTAAATTGTTTCAAGTTAAGCATGTCTTATTGAGAAATTCTTTAAGGATATGTTTTCCTAAGAGGAGGTATACCTTATTGATATAGGTAGTATGATCAATCCTTTAAAGACTCCACTATCCACTACTAATTTGGGGGTATTACATACACCTTCACTCAAGAAAAAAAAATTCCTTGTTGCACCTCAACCACTAATTGTATCATTATTGTTTATCCCAACAATCATCCTAAGAAGCGATTAACTCACTCATCCAAGTTCAACTCCCAATCACGGCTTCACTTTGATACCATTTCATAACACCCCGACCTTACTAGGGTTTTAGGTAATTATTGTAAAGTGCTTCCGAGATCAATGATTGTATCTACAAATCAACACAATTCGTTTTTAAAGTGACTTTTATCAACTCACACGCATCCCATAAAAATTTTCAAGTTATCATACATCCTTAAATTGTTCCAAGTCAAGCATTCTTAACTGTGAAATTATGTAAGGACAAGTATTCTAGAAAAAAGGGTATACCTTTTTTATATAGGTAATCTTATCAATCCTTTTAAGCTTCAACTATCCCCCACTAAGTTGAGGAGGAGGAACTACATCCATCAATAATTGAGTGCTCTAGTTTCCATTTTTGAACTCCCAAAGTCCTCCTTCTACCATTATCGATGGAATCCTCTTCTCTCACCACTCTTATTCACTCACTGTTCCTCTTCTAGCCTCCTCATTTACTATTTCCCAATCATTTAGTACTTATCGTTCCTCTTATAGACCTATGGTTAACAATCAAGAGTCTATTGTTTATCTCTATAGAGATAGAGAGCACAAGAGCAATTTTGAACCTAATCAGAAGAAAGTGAAAGTTTAGGAGAAGAAACAATTACTAGTGATTATTCAAAAGAAAGGCATATTAGATTATTTATTTCTAGTGTGTATCGCTAATTATATTTAGTTTTAATAACCCAAAATTGCCTTGTATGTGCACATATATGTTATTTTTTATTTGAATTTGGATCTTTTGAGCTTGGATATGGAAGTCATGTTCATTTTCACAACCTAAGATGTTTGAATTTTTATTTTTAGGCAATTAATTGCTAAATTGAACAAATTAGGTTTAGCGATTTGCATCAAGATGATTTAAAATCATCATTGAAGCAAGGAAATTGAATTAAATGTAATGAAAATAATTTAGATTTGGAAACCCCACAATAACGAGTATATAATTTCTTTAGAAAGTAATGGAAAATTTATCTTTCCAAGATTTTTAAAATATACTTATTTACATCAAAAATAAAATTATTTTAGCATCTTGCATACTTGTTTTTTTGGAACTAATAAAAACAACCTTGGGCAATCTCTTCCATGGCTCACACGGTTAAGCACTTATTGTAATAAGTTGGTGATCTCAAGTTCAATCTCCACCTTGGGCACTAGGTCCCCCTCCCACCTTCCCCCCAGTTTCCAAGGCTTTTCCCTTCCCCAATGTACCGAACATTACTATTAAAAAAAACTAAACCTTCAAATTTTAGCTATATCCCTTAACAATGTATTTAAAATATCATAATGAAAGAAAATAAATTGAAGGTAAAATTAGAAAGTAAGTTTTGAATTTTTTTCATTTATACAAATATTACACCCAAAATGACTTTTTTTTATATGGGTAAGGTATATTATTGTTAATTTACTCAAAGAACATCAAAAGCCAAATTAGATTATAAAGGAAATGAAGCATGAGAAAAGGAAAGAAAAATGAATAACTTCAAGGTTGAATTATGATAAATGTATTTTGAAAATGTCGTATAACTTTTGTTTTATACATCAATTTTATTTTTACATCAGTCAATACCAAAAAATAACTATAGTATAATTATACCATAAGTTGGTCTAAAAAAATTAAGAACATTCATATGGGAATTTTTATTATCCAAGAATATAATTACATAATAAAACATAAGGAAAAGTTTCTTTGATATTCTAAGGAGAATAAAAAAAGATTAAAAGAAATAAAAATTAGGCATTTTTAGTATAATAATTATGTAAACCTGTAATTATTCTAAACCTAAAAATTATTAAAATAAACCTTATACTTAAACTGAAGAATGATTTGTTTCACCAAACAAGAATAATGATCTCAAGTAGGATAATAAAGTACTCCTCACAATATTAAATGGGAGTAAAAAAAGAGCTAGCTTTAAACAAGAAATTTACCGAAGTTTAATAATAGAGAAACCTATTTGTCATAATACAAGTAGGGGCTCTTTAGAAGATGAGGGCCATATGCAATATTTCTAGTTTCACTTGGTTTTCCTTTAAAGAACAACATTTTATTTCAACTTGTATGTCTCTTTTCTCCAATCGTATGTCTATTTATATAAATTGAAAATAGTTGATAAACAAAACTATAATAATAATAAAAGAATTCTCAAGGAACTAAAATAAATAAAACATAACATTAAACACATATCATTAAGGCAATAAAATTGACATGGAAATAAATTATTATTAAGCAATCAAAAAATTAGTAATAAAATAAAGGCTAATAAATCCATATCTATACATAAATAAATAAGTATTGAATATGAGCCCATGCACAATGAATATGAAAATATTTTTTTTGAATCTTATATATAGGTCTTCTGAAACAAAGAACATATCATTGTAATTAGGACACAATGAATATAAAAATGTTTTTTTAAACCTTATCCATGCATCTTGTGAAACGTAGCACAAATCACATTAAGTAGGTGATTTGAAACACTTGTTTTAAAAACTATTCCATAAATCTTGTAATCTTACATAAAATGGCTTTAGCACTAATGAATCATTATCATTAACAACAATTTACCCTTACTTATAGTGTGCTACTATTCAAGTTAGGGCTTATTCTCTTTTACAAAAATTTAAAACTTTTAGATTAGATCAAAATCAGTTTAGATTTGATCAAATCTACCAACAACAAATTAATAGCAATAAAAAAATGAAATTAGTAATGATAAGTATTATAATAATAATGATAACAATATCAATAATACTAATAGAATAATATTATTTATATAAATTTTAATAGTAAAATAGTAATAATAAACTATTTAGAATATTAATTTAAATTAGATTGGTTGATATTAGATTAGATCCACAAACATAAGCTAAGAAGAACCAATCCCTCATTGTAACTTCACATGTCTTGATTGATTAATGAATTATTTCCTATTTCAATTTCATGCCAACTTATTGACCATTTTATTGCACGTGACATGAATTTTCAACTAATACAGCAATGCACATGAATTCTACCTCTATGGTTTTTTTCAAGGATTGTGTTCGATATCTTATGAAAATAAATTAAACAACACCTGTAGTGCCTTTACACAATTCATGATCAATCTCATTCAAAGGCAAAGCAAACCTATGGGTACCTAAGATGTATATATAAGCTAAAGAAGCTAGGATATTTGCACATGTATTTGCCTCATAGAAAATGTGAAGCATCACACAACTTATGTTCTCCCTAAGGATCCTCTTTCATTCTTGAAGAGTTTTAGCTTCCAGCTTAGCTAGTTCATCATTACCAATGATCATTGCCACAAAAATCCTCAAATATAACTCCCTCACCACTTGTCATAGCCCTATATCAATTACAATTTAAAATCTAATCTAAATCACCCATACTTCGGTTCTCAAAATGGGAGCGCTTCCAACATTTCTTACAAAGCCATGCGACCATCATCAAACCTCATCGTAAATCAAGCCACCCACTTTAGCTAGACAATTTACCTCATACGCAACCACCAAAATTTAGTTTCATGACACCAGGTGAGGAGGTGACCAATACAAGCCTATAAGCCTAACCCATAATTGAGCCTAACCAAACTTTTTTAGGCTTGAGTTGGGCTCGTTTAACTAAACGAGCCAAGAAACTCATGATCTACCTCAACTCATTGACAACCCTAAATTGAGCATTATTAAGAAGGATTTAGTTAGTTAAATATTATTTCCTTAATTTCTAAGTTATTTATCTTATGATTTGAAGTATCATATCATAGGTTGTTGATAAAATATAAAGTTTGGTAGAATTTTATTTTATCACTATACATGAGTAATATTCATGGGAACAATGTTATAAATAGTACTTGGTTATTAGAGGTTAATTAGCCATTATTTAATTATTTACATAATAGATTAAGAATATGATTTATTCTAAGTGTTAAAAGATTTAGTTTGAGGAGATGCAATATAACTATATAAATAGTGTGTAGCCAACATTACTAATATTAGTTTAGTTGAATTAATGAATTTACATTTTTTTTCTTTTTGAAACCTTGTATGAATTTGGTTCTTCTACTTTTACATTATTTATATGATTTATAAACTAATTCTCTCTTTGAACTATCTTATATGTGTAAGCTTTATCAAAAGTATTTGGTATGTATTTATCATTCACATCCATATCCATCACCCATAAAATTCCCCATTCAGCAAACATATGCTTCCACCACACATCAAAACCACCATGCTTGTCTACTAGATGGTCTACTGGATTAAAATCAGCAACTACTAACCACAAATAGCCATGAGTGTTTGCAAAGTTATTCATATCCACCAAGAGTTTCTTCCTAGTAGGTGGGTTAAGACTAGAATAAATTGTTGAGAGTAACCATTCATGTTCCCCCAAAGGGGTTCACAAGGATATTAATGAATTTTTTCAATGGACATAACTCTAACCTTAAATAAATTCCCATTCTAAAGTAACCATATTGAAATACCTCAAAACCCTAATTTAGAGGATTATGGCCAATTAAGAATTTATTAGGAAAATTAATTAAATAAATTATTGTATTAAAATAAGAGGGAATAATTAGGGAAAAATCAAGAGGAAATTTATAAATAATTTAATTAGGAAAAACTAGGGTGTTTTGCTAATTAAAATGGAATTTAGGCAAAAACTCTCAAAAATCCTAAATTAACCTAAAAAGGAAATTTAATTATTGTTTTATTAAAGTATTATCATTTTTAAATATCCCAAAATACCAAAATATTTTAAATACCCCAACCCACCTATTTTCCTTTTTCCTTTTTTTCCTCTCTTCTTCCTTTTCTTTCCTTTTTCTTGTTTTCCTCTTCCTTCTTCTTTTTTTTTCCTTCCTTCCCCCGACCTGGGCCAACCGAGCTCTGTGACCCAATTCCCCTCCTCTCCTCCTGTGTGGCCTAGGCCATCGACGTACCCTTTCTTCTCTTTTTTCCCCACCGATCCGATTTCCCCCTCTCTTTTCTTTCTTTCTTTTCTTCTTGGACCGCCGATCCAGCCTTCTTCTTCTTCTTCCCTGAGGCACGACCTACAACCAAGGCCCTGCAAACCCATCTTTCGCCGGCCACCACCACACGCCGTCCTTTCCCTCTCTCACCTATCTTTTTATTTCACCATTTTAACCCAATCGACCTCCTCTCCTCTCATACATACCCTGCCCTTTTCTTTTCTCCTCTCCCCTCAACCTAACTACCCTACCATGGTAGACCTGCGCTACTTGCCACCACCGGTATGCATGCCTGGCACCTGCACCCCCCTTTTGTCCTCTTCCCCCTATCATTTTCCTCCCAATTAGTCTATAAATACCCCATAGGCAGCCTTGATTGAGCCTTTGATTTCGCAACCCAAAAACTTCCCCTTTTGCACCACCTCCCAATCAGATGACTGCCCCATTTCCACCGCTCAATACCGTCACCCAAGCACCCCACAGAACTGCCCCATACATCACCCTCTATGCAACTACACCTCCCTACTCCCTTGATTTTCCCTACATAAACCACCCCCCAATGTAAAGTTTCCCTCCCGATCAGCCCCTCATCAACCCCTGCTGCCCTTCGCACCACCATCCACCTCCACTCCCGCTGCAACTACCACCTCTTACACCTCCCAAAAGCACCTACACCTTCTTTTACCTTTCCCTACCCTCATTTTCCCCTTCCTCCCTCTCCTCCCTCTTTGTCCTCCTTCCACCACCTTCATCCACCACACCCGCCACCGTGCCCCCCACCTTTAGCTACACCACCACCTTCATTCCACCCCTCTCCACCTGAGGCACCCACCCCCTCATTCACTCTCCTCTAGCCTATACAACCATCTCTCCACCTCTCTTCTCCCTCCACCGCCACCGTCGCCGTCGTGCGCTGTTGTCAGTGCCGCCACCATCTATAGGTGGTTCTCTAACCTTCACAACCCCTAAACCCATTTTATATAAGTATTAGCTATTTTTAATAGTATTAATGGTATTATCCATAATATCATCATCATCATCATCATCATCATCATCATTATTATTATTATTACTACTACTACTACTACTACTTAACCTTACTTCAGAATTTTATTATTACTACTTAACCCATAATAATAATATTATTGTTAATGGTCTACAACTTTAGTGTTATTATGATTATGATTATCATTATTATTACTACCATTATTATTATTATTATTATCCTCATTATTATTCTTATTATTATTATTAATGCTAACTTTGGCTTATTGTTATTACCTTTATTATTATGGTAAATATTTGAACCCTTATATTACTATTATCATTTTGATTATTATTATTATTAGCATTATTCTTAACCTTATTATTATTATTATTATTATTATTATTGTTGTTGTTGTTGTTGTTGTTGTTGTTGTTGTTGTTATTGTTGTTGTTGTTGTTGTTGTTGTTGTTGTTGTTGTTGTTGTTGTTGTTGTTGTTGTTGATGTTGTTGTTGTTGTTGTTGTTATTGATACAAGATTTGGCATGTTATCATTTTGTTCTATAAAAGAAGAATACTCAAACCTTAATATTATCCTTATTTATTATTTGAATATTGCTAATATTATTCCTAATGCCTTTATTATTAACATTGTTACTATAGTATTATTATTATTATTACTATTATTAATGTTATTATTATTAATGTTATTATTATTATTATCCTTAGTAATATTAGTATATTGTTAGTATTACTATTATTATATTGTTATTTTATCCCTAACCCTATTATTAGCCTTAGCCTTAAAAATACTAGGGTTTCTATTACTAGAAGTATTAGTATTACTATTATTATTAATATCACTATTTTTTCTATAACTAGTGTTAGTACTATTATTAGAAGAAATAAAGCTATTAGATTTAATAATAGAAATATAGCTATAAATATTAACATAAATCTATTTTGACTAGTAATAATCTAGTAGGCTAACTTGAGGATAAAAACCCTATTTTTCACTTGTAAAGTTCCCTTTAATAATAGTAACACTAATCTTAGAATAAAATAAGAAATAATAGTATTTTTGGTAAGAGGGAAACTAATCCTTAGTTTTTTCCCCTTATAGGTGAAACCAATCAAAACCCTAAAGAGTCATAGGAGCGTGCTCTAAGATCGGTGTCGTGTTAGGTAAGGGTGTAGCTAAGGCCTTATGTGTGCTATATGTCTTATATGCCTTGAATGCCATGTATAATGATATGTTGTGTATCTTGTGCTATTGTTATAATTGTTTTATGTGTAGCGTAGCTTGGAGCTGAGGTATGCTCTTGCGTTCTCTTATGATATGTGTACAATAAGTTTGTGATGTGAATCGTGATGTGATGTGATATGACCCTTTTAGGACATATATGCTAGCATAATTAACGTAGTGATATGGGGTGGAAGGATGAAAAAGAAAATGGGGAAGTAAATGGACCAAGGGGAAGTAAGTTGACCATGGGGAAATAAGTTGAATAAGGAATATGGGATTGACCTAAACATCCCATGATCCATGAGAGGAAGAATAAAAGGGGACTTTAAGCAAAATAAAGTGGATGAACTTTGTATGGGAGAATCTAGGGTTTACATAGGAGAATCTAGGGTTTTTCATGGGAATTATAGGGTTTTGTATGAAAACTTTGAAGGTTTGCATGGAATCAATAGAGTTCACATAGGAGTAAACTTTAGGTATGAAAAGTTGTCTTGGGGTGCGAGGAAGGTAATAGAAGAGTTGTTTGGGTGATTGGAGGCTTTGAGTGAAAAATAGTACGTGGGATAGTATAAGGGTGTATAGGAGACCGAGCTAGGATTTAGGAGGAAACCCCTAATCCGAGAAGGTGGAAAAAGAAAAATAAATGAGGATGAGTGGAGTATGAGATGATGATGGAGTGTTGTCATGTGTGGGGTGAGCATAGGTATCATGGAAAAGCAAAAGTGGAAGGTAAAAATGGAGGGGTGACATGTGGAAAAGAGGATGCTAGGGTTTGGCATGGCCAGCTAAGGTTTGGTGTGGCCACCTAGGGTTTCTTGGTCACGAGTGTATTTGGGTGAGTAACGTGAGATGATGAGGGTTGAATCTAAGGGTTATGATGTGTGGGGTGTTAACATAGTTTGGGTTGCGTGAGGCAGAGGAGGATGGGCCACATAGGCCCAAAATAGGGTTTTCTGGAGAAACCCCTAGGGAAGATTGTGAATGGGCTTAGTGGTGTTAGGTAGTGGGCATTAACCCACACACCTAGGAGTTGGGCTCTAGTGTGAGCAGTGGAATAAGGAAAGGATGTTGGGGCAGTTAGCAGGAGTCTCAAGATATGAGACGGGCCCTCTTAGGAGGATAGAAGTAGAAGGTTGGTGACATACATGTTAAGGGTGAAATATTATCAAATAAGACACTAATCATTTAAAGAGAAATATTGTTGAGCCGGGCCAAGACCGGTCCACCGGCGAATAATAGTGGCCAGGGGCTGGGGTGCCCTAGAGATAAGTCTATCGGTGAATAATAGTGGCCAAGAGCATTTTGTCCTGCTTGATTTCTAATCCACCAGCTTTAATAGTGGGGGATTTTGTGCTCAACAAACCAAACATAATGAAGCTAAGACATGGGAAATACACTAAGTAATTACAATGAAACACCATGTGAGTCGGGGCTAAACTGGTCCACCGGTGAATAATAGTGGCCAGGAGCATTTAGCCCTAGATACTGGTCCATCGGTGAATAATAGTGGTTAGGAGCGTTCTACGCAGTATGTATTCCGGTCCACCGGCTATAATAGTGGGGTTTCCACACTTGCATAGATTGATAAAGAGTATGTGTGAAATGAGTATATTGTTAAGAGAGCTAAAGAACAAATTTATCTGGATTTTGATCTAACCTCATTATCTGTATTATTGTATTTTGCCTATATGATCATGCTTGTGTTATATGCATTATATATTTGGCTTTAGTTGTATGGTTACCTTGCTCAGTATGTAGTGTACTGACCACCCGTTTCATCGGTGTTGCTCATTCCCACAAGCAGAGGACCTGCCTTAGTTTGTGCAGGTAGGTGATGATATCTTCGATGCCTAAAACACTTACGAGGCATCAGGCAGGGCTGAGAGTTGAGTCTAGACCTATCCTGGGGATCAAGAGTGCCCTGGTCAGATTCTATCTTCTATTTTGTTTTTCCTATACTATTTTGATTTAGTTTTATGCTGTTGTACGCTGTTTTTTGTCATTGGGAACTTTAAATTCTTACTTCTGGGTTGTAACTCTTTTGTTTACCGCACTCTAAATTTCTGTATGGTGAATGATTCAGTTCTTTTATGAATTCTCATTTTAATTATCAACTTGTGTTTAATGTTAATCCTATTCAACCATAGCACTTGGTACTGGATCGGTAGAAGTGAACCAGTCTGATACGAAGTGTGGCGGTAATATTTCCAAAATTTATAGTTTTGGTATTTCACTTCTGTTAAACCTTTTCATTAAACGAAATTTTTCAGCAGTAAATTTTGGGGATATTACACATATAGTCTACAAAGAATATTTTTGCTTCAACACAAACTAAGTGTGAAAAGCTTTGAGACAGAATCACATGGCATGTTCTATCATTTATAATTCTTAATTTTAATGGCACTATCAAAATCAAATTATTTTCCTTAAGTAGTCCTTTCAAGTGACAGAGGCTAGAATCCCTTGATGTGCCCCTTATATTCCAAATTGAAAATACCCTAGAGGGGGTGAAGGCAAACACTCACTAACCCTTTGAAATTAATTTTACGAGGAGGTTGTAATTACAAATAAGTCTCACCAAGAATACATGATATGAAAGTTTAGAACTTTTGATGAGATGTAATATAGCTAGATGTAATAAGAGATATTAAAATTTAGGAATAGTTCTAGCAAAGAGAAGTGATCAAAGTGCACTTTTTCGTAAAATCCTAGAATGTGAAAGTTTAGAAATATTGAGTGAGAAATTGAATGATTTGAGAGTAAAAGATTAATTTCACAATCAATGTTAGTGAAAATTTACTTATAATAAGTACAAAGGGACCTTATTTATAATGCTTTCCCACATCATATAGCCATTAGATACAAAATCTTAAAAAGTTGTATCATCAAAGGGGTATAAAATTAGCATTTACTGATCACTAGTCAATCGGTTGTATGCCTAGTCAATCAATGGTTCAAACTATTTAATTATTCATGTTTAGAAAAAAATGGAAATTTACCATTGTGTGAACCAGTTGACTGGTTGGGAAAATCCAATCGATGTGTTTAAGTAGAGATGAATGAATTTATGTAGGAATAAAACCTATGGGTTGGCTGGTAAAAATAGTCAATCAATTTCCTCAAACCTGTCAATTGGTTTGGTGAAACCAGTAGATGTGTTTAAACAGAGGTTTGGAAAAACCAGTAGATGTGTTTAAATAGAGATGAATAGGTTTCTACAGGAATGAAACCTATGGGTTGGATGACCAAAACAATCAATTAGTTTGGTGAAACTAATCGATGACTTTAAACAAAGACAAAAGAGTTTCTACAAGAATGAAACCCATGGATTTTTTGGTCAAACTAGTCAATCGGTTTCCCCAAATGAGTCAACAGTTTTGCAAAACCAGTAAATGTGTTTGAACAAAGACAAACGATTTCTATAAGAATGAAACCCATGGACTGGGTTGTCAAACCAGTCGATTGATTGAGAATAAGTAGTTAATCAGTCCATCGCACCAGTTGACCCATATGTGTTTAACTCATTTGATGTCTTTGACTAAATTGAACCGATTGATCGGTCTTCAGACTAGGCAACTAGTTCTGACTAGAACCAACCATTTAGTTTTAAAAACAGTTTTGAAGAGTATAGAAATCAAGATCAACCATTATTTATTATGAAATGAATTCAAATCAAGTGTTTTTCAATAAAATGTTTTAAAGAATTTCTAATTAAATTATGAACTTTTCTCAACATAACTCTTTACATGACACCTAAAATATAAGAAATATTATCCTTAACCTTCAAGTATTGGTTATCTTTCATGTTTTATTTTCTTATACTTGAAAACTTGATTGCTCTATTAAATTTGCACATTTGGAGAATGTTTTGAGTGCATGGATTTAGATTTATTTGTAATTCAATTATTTTACATACACACTTAATAAAACATGTTAGTTATAAAGATTTATTTGTTATCATCAAAACAAGGATAATGACATTGTTTGACCATAAAGGTCAAAACATACTAAAATCTTCATGAAAAGGAATATGCGGTGGATTAAAATAGAGTCCAATAATGAAAATGCCTCCAATTAGTCTATTATAACAACCTAAAGTATTACCCTCTCCTCGAGGCATGTCCAACTTGGTTTACCCCTTCTTGTTAAACCTCTTAAACAAATTCTTCCTCATACTACTTTTCGACTAGTGCAAAGGTAGAGCTTTAGTCATAAGTAGTTCATCCTAATGTTTCACCATACTCATATCTTATGCCCCTAAGTGGATTGTATTTGGGACAATTTGGGTAGCTTCCTCATTCTTGTTCTTTTCCATAACTCGATTCCCTTGGTCTTCCACTGTCTGGCTATAATTCTTAGACACCATTGTAATACCCCAAATCTTCAAAACCTAGAATTTAATAATTAATCTTCATTTGGGATAATTTAATTTTTAAATTATTAATTTAATTATTTTATGGAATTATGATTTTTAAAAATGGATGTGGTTATTTAATAAATTAAAATAAATACTTTATTATTTTTTCATACTCTTTTTATTTAAATAATTTCTCAAACCTATACAATACTAAAATTATTCTCTTAAATGAATATCTTAAATTTTAAATAAATTAATTTATTAAAATAATTTATCCATCTAAGTAATGAAATACCCTATTTCTAAAAATTATTTTATTTTTATTTTTCCTTTTTCCTTCTCCTTTTTCCTTTCTTTTTCCTTTTTCTTCTTTTCTTCCTTCTGTGGGTCGTCGGGCCTGCCTCTTCTTTCTTCCTCCCTCACTAGGCCGCTGACCCCCTTCTCTTCCTTCCCTCCCTTCCTCGCCCGTTCAACCCACCTCCTTTCTTCTTCTTTTTTTATTTCCTTTTTCCTCCCTGCTTGGGCTAGCCCAGCCACTCCCCTTCCTTTCTCCTTTTCTCTCATGTGCGGGCTGGCCCATCTCCCTTCTTTTCTCCCAGCTGGACTTGCCTGCTCCCCCTTTCTTCTTCTTCTTCTTCTTCTTCTTCTTCTTCTTCTTCTTCTTCTTCTTCTTCTTCTTCTTCTTCTTCTTCTTCTTCTTCTTCTTCTTCTTCTTCTCTTCTTCTTCCTCCTCCTCCTTCTCCCTACGTTGAGCCACCTTACACCTGCAATTCCACCCCTCTACACCTACACAGCCCCAACGTGCCCTCTCCTTCTCTCTCATGTCCCTTTCCTTTCCATTTCAGGCCAAACCTCCCATGCACAGTCCCTCTCGTGTGCCCCCTCTCCTTCCCTTTCTTTTCCCCTAGCCCCTACAAGCTCAAACCTTACAGACCCGCGCTGGCCTACCACTGCGACCAGCAGCCGCTTGCTCCTCCCACTCCCTTGTCCTCATCCCCTTGTCTTCTTCTCCTCCCCTCACCTATAAAATCCCCCTCACCCTTATTCCTCCTCCTTTTACTCTACCTAGAAAATCCTCAAATTCCCCTTCTTCTACCCCTTCAGATGTAGCCGCCACCATCGCCGTGTCTCGCCGCCATCCAAACGGCTAACCACCATCTTCCCTATAGTACCCTCTACCAAATAAGACACCTCTCCACCTCTAACTCTCCATCCTCTACTATTCCTGCTCATGCAAAGTGGGAAGCTCGAGCTACCCTTTTGCACCCTTCGCCCCCTTGCTCCGCCCTGCGCCGTCTCCTCCCCTACTACCTCCCTCTCCGCCTAAAAAATCCTCCCACTAGCTCCTCATACCCTCACTTTCCCTTTTCTCCCCCTCCTTCCTCCTCCTTTCCTCTCCATCACATTCATCCATCACTACCGCCACCGCCATGGCATGCCCCCACCACCACTACAAGCCTCTCTGACCTAGGAACCCTACCACGCACAAAACACCACTTCCCTTCCCATTTTCCAACCACAAAATTATATCTTTCTAATCACCACCACCACCCTTGTGCTGCCGTCACTGCCATCGTGCGCTACCACTACCACCGCCCTAGCTATCATATCCCCCTAGTTACGACCTAACCTTTGTCTTTATTTAAGTATAATTTATTTTAAATATTTTCTATTATTATTATTATTATCATTATTGTTATTATTAGTATTATTATTATTAGTCTTTTTAATAATATTTAGTTAGAGAATAATAAAAGAAAAAAAAGAGGAAAGTTAATATTAATATTCCATTCTTATAGGTGAACCAAACCCTTTCCTTAATGAGGCATAGGATTTGTACTCCAAGCCTAGTGTCCTATTAGGTAAGGATGTGGTTAAGGCTAAATTGCATGTTTTATGTGTTCATGGGTGTTTTGGATATGTGCTTGTATTATATGTCAGTATGGACAAAAATACATGTAGTGCAGTTTGCTATGCATGGAGCTAAGATAAGTTGTGTATGTGCTATGATATGGGTGATATAACTTGTATTTTATGATATGCCCTTATTTATAGTTGCTATAATATGATAAGCATGCTAGGAGGCCTTAGGTGGTATGAGGAAGTTTTGGAGAGCTAAAAAAAATAAAGAGGGTAGAGTGATTAGGGTGAAGTGAGGAAAAGTCTAAGTGTCTTATGATCCATAGGTGGCAAAATAAAGGGGCAATACTAATAAAATGAAGGGTTGGAGTTAATCTAGTATGGGAGGTGTGAGGATTGCATGGGGTGTTTAGCCTTTGTATGGGGGTAGAGTTTACATGGGAAAAGGTGGTTTAAGGGTTAAACATGGTGAGGGAAGGGTATTTTGGGTGGCTGGAGTCCATGGGTGAAAAATAGTACATGGATTGGTAGAAGTGTGCATGAGGGGTTTAACTAAGGTTTGTGGGAAAACCCCCATGAAATGCCCTGAAATTTATAATTTTAAGAATTATAGTTAAATAAAGTTTTATTAGGAAAATTAATTAAATCAATTATTTTTATTAAAATAAAAAGGGAATTAATTAGGACAAATCAAGAAGAAATTTATAAGTATTTTAATTAGGAGAAATATAGGTATTTTAGCTAATTAAGGATTTTATTTTGAAAATTAATTAAATAAATTATTTTATTTAAAATAAGAAGGAGAAAGTAGGTCCAAATTAATAGGAATTTTATAAATAATTTAATTAGGAAAAAATAGAGTGATTTGCTAATTAAAATGAAATTTATGAAAAATCTTTCAAAAATCCTAATTTAGCCTAAAAAGAAATTTTAAATATTATTTTATTTAAATATTATTATTTTTAAATATCCTAATATCCTAATTAATTTAATTAACCCAACCCACTATTTTTTCTTTTTTCCCTTTTTCCCTTTTCCTTTTTTTCTTCCTTTTCTTTCCTTTTTCATTCTTTTTCTTTCATCTTCTTTTCTTTTTCTTACCTTTTCTCCGGACCTGGGCCAGCCCAGCAGCTCGTCTTCCTTCTCATTTCCTATAGCCCGCCTCCCTTTCTTTATCTTTTCTTCTTCAGCGATTTGAGCCTGTCTTCGCGACCCATTTCCTTTTTCCCCGTTTCCTTTTCGATGTAGCCCGTCCCCCTAAACGCTGAGTTTGAATTAATTTTTCCCCTCACCGCCCGACCTGTTTGCTCCCCACTTTTTCTTTTCTTTCTTTCTTCCCTGGACCGCTGGTCCAACCCCCTTTTTTTCTTCTTCTTCCTTTCTCCTCACCCGACGTCGATGACCTGCAAAAACGCTGCCCAACGCCTTGGTTTTGCGCCACCGGCCATGCTCCTTTGACTGGTTGTTACTCCTATTTTTCTTCCCCTGACTCACAGACTACCTTGACCTACCCCATCTCCCTTCCTTTTCGCACACGATATTCTTTTTAACCAACCAACCTTGCCACGTTCAACCTAGATTTTAGCCGACCAAATGACACCGCCGGTGACCCTAACCCTACCTTGAATTATTCCCTCGTCGTCCCACAAACCTCACCCTATCATTTAAACCCTATACATACCCTTATATTGAGCTCTGTATTGAGCTTTGGTTGCTTTCCTAGAAAACCTACCTTGTGCGCCGCCGCCACTTTAGACGGCCATTTTGCCACCGTCAGCCAACTACGCCGCCCTTTATACCTACCAAACTCATTCTTGCACTGCCCTATAACTAACTGAATCACCCATATCCTTTGATTCTTCCTGCACAAGCCACCCCCGCCGTGCAAAGTCACCTCCTTAACCAATCCATTCTTTCACCTTCGTCGCCCTTTGCGCCGCCCTTAGCCACCACTTCCACCATTGTCGCCGCTCCTTTCACCTCCCAAACTATACTGCAGACCCTCCTTTATCTCCCCCTACCTTTCTTTTCCTCTTTTTCCCTCTCCTCCTCTCTTTCTCTTCTTCTTCCCCATTCAGCCACCACCAGCGTTGTCGTGAGCCGCCACCTTCATTCTACTCCTCTTCACCTAGGAAACCCTAAACACCCCAACTCTCACCTTCATTCTACCTCCCCTTTTCCCAGCATTTAACTTTTCCCCTTTTCTTCTCTTTTTTTGGCCACCGCCGCCGGTGCCTCCTGTCACCACCAGCCTAAGGTTGAACCCTAAACCCTCTCAACCCTTTTTCCATATTTTAACAAGCTTTATATTATTTTATTTTATTTATTCGAAATATATTACTATTATTATTATTATTATTATTACTATTATTATTCTTATTATTATTATCATTATTACTATTTCAAAATTATTATTATTATTACAACTATTTTACTATTAGTGTTGCTATTATTATTATTATTGTTATGTGATTATTATTATTATTATTATTATTATTATTATTATTATTATTACTATTATTATTATTATTATTATATATGGCTGAAACCCTATTGTGCCTATTTTGAATTGTAGTAGTAGTATTATAAATATCAAGTCTTATTATTATTAATATTATTAATAATTTTATCATTAGCATTTATTATTCTTATTAGTGTTATTATTATTATTATTATTATTATTATTATTATTATTATTATTTAATAAGTTTATTATTATTATTCAATGTAGGGTCAAAACCCTACTTCATTTTATTTTCAATTATTATCATTAATATTATTACCATTATTATTATTTTTGTATCATTATTATTATTACTATTTCATTATTATTATTATTACTAAATTTTTTTATTTATTTTACTAATGTTATCATTAGTATTATTTTGATAAAGGGGCTGAAGCCCTTATTTCACTTTGTTTCTGAGTAATGCCCTTTTTATTATTATTGTTACTATTATTATTATTCTTGTTAATATTAACATTGATATCTTTGCTATTATTATTTTAGTATCATTACTATTATTATTATTAGGATAAAGTTTTCAAACCTTATATTATCAATTTTTATAATATTACTATTATTTCCTATATCTTTAACAAAGTTAGTAGTTGGTTAATGACATTTTTATTAATTTGTTATTATTTTATTAAAAACCTAGTTTTAGAATAAATTAGGAATACCAGTATTTTTGGTAGGAGGGAATCTAATTTTAGTTTTTCCCTCATATAGGTGAGACCAGTCAAAGCCCTAAAAAGGAGTAGGAGCGTGCTCCAAAACCGGTGTCATTTTAGGTAAGGGTGTTCCTAAGGCCTTATGTGTGTTGATGTGCATTATATGCTTTGTATGTTATGCATCCTATATTTATCATTGTAGTTATTTCATATATGGTATGGCGTGAAGTTGAAGTATGTTTCTATGTTGTTATATGGCATGTGTATTATGTATATGTAATGAAATATTGTGGTATGTGATGATTGGTTTGTGACCCTTTAAACATGCATGTGAGGTTGTATAAAAGTGGTATTGTGTGGGAAAAAGGTTGAAAATGGAAAATGGGAAATGTGTTGACCAAAGGGGAGTAAGTTGACTAAAGGGGAAATGAGTTGACCATGGGATATGAGTTGACCTAAGCATTTTAATGATCCATGAGTGGAAGAACAAACTATAAAATTTAGGGTTTCATGTGGGATAATCTAATCTATGTTTTGTATGGGAGAATCTAATGTATGGTGTATCATGGTAAAATCTAATCTATGGTGTTGTGTGGGAGAATCTAAACTAGGGTTTTGTATGGATGGACTTGGGGTTTTGCATGGTAGATTTCATGGTGTGGCATGTGAGAATCTAAACTAGGGTTTGGTACAGATGGACTTAGGGTTTTGCATGGTAGATTCTATGTTGTTATATGGATTGAATCTAAGGTTTGGTGTGAATGAATCTAGGGTTTTGCATGGATGGATCTAGAGTTTTCTTGGTTGAATCTAGGGTTTTACGTGGGAGCTTAGGGTTTGCATGAAAAGTTCGAAAGGTTATATGGGATGTGTAAAGTCTACATGAGAGTGAAATTTACGTATGGAACGTTGATTTGGAATGTGAGGAAGGTAATTTAAATGTTGTTTGGGTGTTTGAACACTTTGGATGGAAAAATAGTATGTGGAACAATATAAGGGTACGTAGGAGACCGAGCTAAGGTTAGATGTGAACAATTAGGATTTGTGTGACTACCTAGGGTTTTTGTGGTGGCACATGTACTTGGTGATTAATGTGTAATGATGAGGGCAGGATCTATGAGTTGTGATGTATAGAGTGTTAAAAATAATTCGGGTTATGTGAGGTGGAGTAGGATGGGCCACTTAGGCCTAAATTAGGGTTTCTAGGGAAAACCCTAGAGTAAGGAAATAAGTGGACTTGGAGGCGTGTAGTAGTGGGCCTTGACCCACAAATTTCAGTATTGAAGTTCTAGTATGAGTTTGAGTATAGAGGAAAGGTTGTTGGACAAGATAGGAGGTGCAGGGTTATCATGATGCAGTACAGGTCAGTTGGAGGATAAGTGTAAAGAAAGTGACTCATGCGTGTCTAGGGTAAAGTTTCTAAAAAAGATGCCATAATACATTAATCATTTAAAGTGGAAGAGTGTTAATCCGGGCCCAGACCGATCCACTGGTGAACAATAGTGGTTAGGGCATGATGTCCTATATGTGACCGGTCCACCAGTGTATAATAGTGATCAGGCTTTGTACCTGTGCGTTTCCAATCCACCGGCTATAAAAGTGGGGGATTCTGTGCTCAATAAAACCGAACACATTTGTGCTAAGTATGGGAAAGACACTAAGTACTTACAATAGAACACCATGAGAGTCGGGGCCAGACCGATCCACTGGCCAATAATAGTGGTTAGGAGCTTTATGTCTTGTGTGTTTTCGGTCCACCGACTATAATAGTGGTCTGGAACTTTATGCCCTATGTGTTTCCGGTCCACCGGCTATAATAGTGGGGTTCCAGTACTCGCATGGATTTGATAAAAAGTATGGTGTGAATCGATTTTCGATTAGAGATTAATTAAGTAATTAATCCGGATTATAAATGGGGATTTATGTATCTACCCGAATGATTGTATGAGATTATGTTATCATGTTGGACTTTATGTTTTTTTACTATTCTGCATGGTTTATGTGATTTTGTATGTCAGCCTTAGTGCACAGTTACCTTACTCAGTACGTAGCGTATTGATCACCCTTTTCATGGGTGCTGCTCATTCCCACAAGTAGTAGGCCCTTCTGACTTTGTGCAAGTGGGCAAGACATCAGGTGGGGCTAAGTGTTGAGCTTGTGGTTGGCTCAAATTTTGAGAGTGTCGTAGTCGTATTTACTCTTTATGCGATTTATTCCTTATGTATTTTTTGTGTATCATTTTTACCCTTTTACGATTTATTACCTTGTATTGAGTATTTCAATTAAACCTTTTATCGATTGTAAGATTATTCCCTCCGAGGAATTTTGATTTCACACTCTGATTTCTATCTTATTATTGATTATAAACTTTTGTGCGTACTCTGATTTCTATGTTATGATCTTTTTAATTCATTTGATGAACTCTCAGTTTAAGTTTGGAAATAATCTTTTTAGCATTAGCACTTGGTATTGGAATGGTCGGAGTGAACTGGTCTGGTACTAAGTGTGGCGGTAAAATCCCCAGAATTCACAAGTTTTTAATTTTAAATTCTTCTGCTTTTGAAAAAAAAAATTGTGAATTTTGGGATGTTACACCCTAAGTGGAGAAAGTGTGTGGAGAGGGTTGATGGTGAGTGGTTGGAGTTAGGGTTGAGACTAGGAGGGTGTCTTATGAAGGGGGATGAGTTAAGTGGAAAGGAAGATGGAGTGTGTGGATAAAGGGATGGTGTAAAAGAAAGGAGAAGTACTAGGGTTCGGGGTGGCCAACTAGGGTTTTTATTATCACATATAAAAGATGGGAAGTAAGGTTGTGATGTTTGAGTGTGGGTTAAGTAGAGTGATGGTGTTGTAAAAAGAAGAAGCACGGGCCATGTAGGATAAGGAGATGTTAGGACCACATAGGCCATATTAGGGTTTCTAAGGGGAAACCCTATAGGGCGATGGTGAGCTAAAGCGGAGATATAAGAAAGTGAGACTTGATCCATGTCCATGGAATTTTGGATTTTCATGGTGAGTAGGGGAAAGGTGAGGAAGAAGCCTTGGAGTCCTAGGGTGTGTAGAGGTCCCAATATTTAGGATGGGGCTATTCAAGGGAGCTAGGGTGAAAGGGTAAGAATGGAAATTCCAGTGGGGCATGCATGTGTAGTAAGAAGGTATTTGTTGAATAAGACATGAATAAGACACTAATTATTTAAAGTGAAAGATTATTGAGCTAGGCCTAGACCGATCCACCGGCAAGAATAGTGGCCAGGTGCAATGTGCCATGGAGACCAATCCACCAATGAATAATAGTGGCTAGGTGCATTCTGTCCTGGGTTTTTCCAATTCGTTGGCTATAATAGTGGGAGATCCCAAGCTTACTAAATGAAATGATAATAAGTCATGAGAAAAATACTAAACACTTATAGTGGAACACTATGAGAGTCGGGGCGAGACTGATCCACCAGCGAGAATAGTGGCTAGGAGCACTTTGCCCTAGAGACTGATCCACCGAAAAATAATAGTGGCTAGAAGCATCCTGTCTTGGGTGTTTTTGATCCACCCCTATAATAGTGGGGTTCTCGTACTCGCATGGACCTAAATTGAGAGTTATGTGAAAATAAAATTAATGGCCTGAATTCTAATAATTATGATTACCTAGAATGACTTATTGCCTGCCTTTTATGTTTGCATGGTCTTAGGCATATGGTTACCTTGCTCGAAACATAGCGTACTAATCACCCCTTTCATGGGTGTTTCTCATTTCCACAAGCAATGACCCCTCCTAAGTTAGTGGGTAAGAGACCATACCTGTGATGACTTTGATGCCTATGATGCCTTGGGCAAGACTGAGTGATAGCTTGATAAAGTTGTCATGGGGTCTGAGAGGGTGTTTTATGGACTTACCTTTATCTGATTTCCATGTTGTTTTATTTACCATTTTATTTCCCCCATATGGGACATTATTGTATTCACTTTCTACCTCTATATTAACTCTAACAATTGTGCACTCTATTTTCTTTATGAAGTGTTGGAACTATTGTATTTTTATTGATTACTCTCATTAGTACCTTCAAATTCTATAGCCTTGTGGTGGGTACAAGATTGGTCGGGGGTCAATCTTGTGCCATCACGGTTGTAGCCCCCCTTATTTTTAGTGTATGATTTTCTAAATAAACAAAAAATTTCAACTATGATTTTTGGAGGTTTTTCAACCATAACTTGATTCTCCTTGAATATTTTATTTCTAATAACCAAATGAGTTATGTTGGATATGTCTACAAGAGCATCGAAATACCCCAAAATCCTAATTTACAAAAATATGGCAAATTAAGGATTTATTAGGTAAATTAATTAAATAAATTATCTTGTTAAAATAAGAGGCAGTAATTAGGGCAAAATCAAAAGGAAATTAATGAATAATTTAATTAGAAAAAATTAGGGTGTTTTGCTAATTAAAATGAAATTTAGGGAAAAATTTTCAAAAATCCTAAATTAACCTAAAAAGGGAATTTAATTATTATTTTATTAACATATTATTATTTTAAATATCCCAAAATATCAAAATATTCCAAATACCCCAACCCACCTATTTTCCTTTTTCCCTCTTTTCTTTCTTTTCTTTTTCTTCTTTTCCTCTTCCTTCTTCTTTTCCTTTTTTCCTTCCTTCCCCTGACTTGGGCCAGCCCAACCTATGGCCAGTCCCTCTCCCCTCTTCCTTCCTCCTGCATGACCCAAGGTCCATGCCGCACCTCTCTCCCCCTAGGCCAATCCAGTTCCCCCTCCCTTTCTTTCTTTTCCCTTGACCGCCGGTCCGCTGCACCCCTTTCTTCTTCCCCTCTACCCCCCAACTCTCCCTTTCCCCGATGCCAGCCACCCCACTTCCCAGTGTAGGCACACGACCTCTACGCTTTTGCACACCAGCTGGCTGCCCCTATCCCCTTCCTTGACACTCCCTCTCTCTCCTCCACCCAATCGTAGCCTCTATTTCTCCTTACATGTGGCTCTCTTCCCCTGCCTTTTCCCCTTCCAGAGTAGCCAAATTTCAAAAATGGAAGGCCTTCTCTGGCCATTAGGCCACCGGCCAGCAACCTGCACGCTTGCCGCCGACCTTCCTCCTTCCCCCTTCCTCTCCTTCCCCTACATCCTCAACCTATAAATACCCTTATCCACCCCCCCATTCAATCTTTTTTTCTCTCAACCTAGAAAGCCACACCATTGTGCGCCACCACCATCCAGCACTACCGCCCGAGCCACCCACCAAACCAGTCCTTGCATCACTCTCCACCAAACAACACCCTCCACCACCCTCAATTTTCCCTACACGAGCCACCCCAACCGTGCAAAGTCCCCTTCACGATCAGCCACACCGCAGCCACCACTACCCATGCACTGCCATCCATCGCCACTCCTACTTCAACCACCACCCCTTATACCCTAAAAAATTATCTACACACCTTCCCTTACCTTTCCTTACCCTCCTTTTCCCCTTCCTCCCTATCCTCCTCCCTTCCTCCTTCTCCACCACCCTCGGCCACCACAGCACCGCCGTCAGCACCACCGCCTTTGGCTTCGCCGCCACCACCATTCCAACCCTCTCAGGCTGGGCAACCTCCACCACCTCAAATCCCCCTCTAATAACCTAAACACTCAACTTTTCCCCTTCTCTCCCTCTTTTTCCGTCGCCGCCCCCGCCTCCGTGCGCTGTCGTCAATGCCGCCGGTTACCACCAACCTTAGGTGGTACCCTGATCCCTCTCAACCATTAAACCCTAATTATACAAGCCTTATCCATTTTACATGTATTATTATTATTATTATTATTATTATTCATTATTTATTATTATTATTATTATTATTATTATTATTATTATTATTATTATTATTCATATTTATTATTATTTACAGCCACGAAATATTAATCTTATTGTTATTAAGGGGTCATAACCCTATTTTATTATTATTTTGATTTTCATTATTATTATTATTATTATTATTATTATTATTATTATTATTATTATTATTATTATTATTATTAACGCTAGCTTTGGTATATTATCATTTTTGTTGCTATTAAAAATATTCAAACCTTAATATTATTTATTATTCGAATATTACTATTACTAATATTATTCTTAACGCTCTTATTATAGTTGTTGTTACTATTGTAGTTATTATTATTATTATTACTATTATTGTAAAAATATTCAAACCCTTATATTATCATTATTTCAAATATTATTATTATTATTATCCTTATTAATCTTAGTATTTTGTTAGTATTACTATTATTGTATTATTACTTTTATCCCTAACCCTATTATTAGCCTTAGCCTTAAAAATACTAAGGTTTCTATTACTATGAGTATTAGTATTACTATTATTGTTAATGTCACTTTTTTTGTTATAACTAGTGTTAGTACTATTTTTAGAAGAAATAAAGCTATTAGATTTAATAATATAAATATGGCTATAAATATTAACATAAACCTATTTTGACTAGTATTAATCTAGGAGGCTAACTTGAGAATAAAAAACTCCATTTTCACTTTTAAAGCTTCTCTTAATAATAGCAACCCTAATCTTAGAATAAAATAGGGAATAATAGTATTTTTGGTAGGAGGAAAACTAATCCTTAGCTTTTTCCTCTTATAGGCGAAACCAGTCAAAATCCTAAGGAAGCGTAGGAGCGTGCTTAAAGACCGGTGACGTTTTTGGTAAGGATGTAGCTAAGGCCCTATGTGTGTTATGCGCATTGTATACCTTGTATGTCATGTATCATAATATGTTATGTGTCTTATAATTATCATTATAACTGTTTATGGAGTTGAGGTATGCTCATGTGCTTTCTTATGATATGTGTATAAAAAGTATATGTTGTGATTATAATGTGATGTGGTGTGGCCCTTTAGGACATGCATGCTAGGATATTTAATGTAATGATTCAAGGTGAAAGGATGAAAAAGGAAAATGGGGAAGTAAGTTGACCAAGGGATGTGGGATTGACCTAAATATCCCATGATCCATAAGAGGAAAAATAAAAGGGGACTATGAATGAAATAAAAGAGTGGGTGAACTTTGTATGAGAATCTAGGGTTTGCATTGGAGAATTCTAGGGTTTCGCATGAAAACTTCGAGGGTTTGCATTGGGTGCATGGAGTCGGCATAGGAACGAACTTTATGTGTAGAAAGTTGTTTTGGGATGTAAGTAAGGTAAGGGAAGAGTTTTTTGGGTGATTGGAGGCTTTAGATGAAAAATAGTAGGTGGGCTAGTATAAGGGTGCACAAGAGACCTAGCTAGGGTTTGGGAGGAAAACCCTAATTTGAGAAGGTGGTGAAAGTAACAATAATTGAGGGTGAGTGGAGTATGAGATAAGTGTGGAGGAAATTCATGTGTAAGGTGAATATGAGTATCGTGGAAAGTAAGAGTGGAAGGTGAGAAATAGAGGGGTGACAAGTGGAAAGAAGGATGCTAGGGTTTGGTATGCCCAACTAGGGTTTTGGTGGTCACATGTGTATTTGGGGAAGTGGAGTGAGATGATGGGGTTTGGATCTAAGGAATGTAATGTGTGGGGTGGTAAGACATCCCTGGTTGTGTGGGGTAGAGAAGGATGGGCCACATAGGCCCAAATTAGGATTTCTAGAGAAAATCCTAGGGTGAGTTAGTGAATGGACTTGGAGGGGTAAGGTAGTGGGCCTTAAACCACACCCTTAGGAGTAGGGCCTCTAGTGTGAGTAAGTGGAATAAGAAAAGGATGTTGGGACAAGTTAGGAGGTGCAGAAGTCTCAAGATATGGGACGGGCCCTCTTGGGAGGATAAGTGTAGATGGAGTTTGTCATGCATGTTTAGGATGAAACCTATTGAATAATACACAATAAGACACTAATCATTTAAAGTGGAAGAATATTGAGCTAGCTTAGACCGATCCACTGGCATATAATAGTGGTTATGTGCGTTCTACCATATACATGACCGATCTACCGACTAAAATAGTGGGGGAACTAAAGCCCAATAAATCAAACCCTAAGTTGATAAGACACATAAAAGACACTAAGTACTTACAATGGAACACCATGAGAGTCGGGGCCAGACTGATCCACTGGCATAATAGTGGCCAGGAGCATCCTGCCCTAGAGACCAATCCACTGGCATATAATAGTGGTGAGGTGCGTTTTACCCTATAAGTTCTGATCCACCGGCTATAATAGTGGGGTTTCCGTACTCACATGGGTTGATAAAAAGCATAGTGTGAAATGAGTATTGATCAGAGATTAAATAATCACTCTATCTGGACTACACCTTAGCGTTTACTTATCTGAAATGATTGTATGTTGTTATATTATCATGCTTATATTATGTGCCTTTGTGTGTTGGCCTTAGTGCATGGTTACCTTGCTTAGTACGTCGTATACTGACCACTCAATTCATAAATGCTGCTCATTCCCACAAGCAAAAGACCCATTTGACTTTGTATAGGTTGGTGATACTATTTTTTATGCCTTCGATGCCTACGAGGCACCAGGTATGGCTAAGTGTTGAGCCTGGATTTGGCCTGGGGATTCAAGATCATCGTGGTCGACTTTACTTCCTATGTTCTTTTATTTTGTACTAGTTTACTCAGTCTTGATTTTTATTGTATTATAATCTCTATTCCTTTCAAGGAATTTTAATTATGTACTTTGGATTGTAAACCTTTTTTCCACGTACTCTGATTTATGTTTTATAATCGTTTCAGTGCTTTTATAAAGCCTTGGTTTGAATTTGAATTATGATGGTTTTTAATTATTCTTTAACCTTGTGGTCAGTATGGGACCGCCTGGGGGTCGGGCTTGTACTAATCACAACGGTAATATCCTCAAAATTCACAAAATTTGATTTAATTTCTTCCGCTAAATTTTAAATAAAATGATATTTTTTTAGTAGTTAATTTTGGGGGTGTTACAATACAATCTACCTCTTTATTCTTTTTTATATGCATCATGGTGTCCTCTTTCTCCTTTGGGAAACCCTTTATGGCATTAGTTGCCTACCATTGTGGACATGCATGTCCATTTTCATGAATTGCACTAGAGTCTAAGCCCATATTCACTTCTTCTTATGTCAATATTTTCACTGCCAAGGTATCAAAGTATGAGCCAAAATGGTCCATGCCACTACCAAACCGAGTTTTATTAAGTGTATCCCCATTTTTTCCATGTAGCTCTTCCCACCCTACATGTGTTACTAGAGTTCTTTTGTTTCAGTTAGATCAGGTATTTCCTTCTATAATTCCACATCGTGGCCATCATCCAATCCCCATAATCATTATCACCTTCCCAGTCATGAACATTGACATTTTCTTAGGGAACACGATTCACTACATCATGAGGATCCGCAACCATCGTTATACTAGGAGAATGATCCTTCTTATGAAACCACATTCAAAGCACACATGGTGGATTCCCTCATACTCAACCTGCTATATCCTATGGCACAACCTGAATTTCAAAATCAATTATTTTTCCAAGTCAACTTATATAGCAACTCTGGTATAACCATCATGTTACACTTTTGTAGTTTTGTGATCCACGTTTATTGGATTCCTAATTACCTTTTCCATTCTTCACAGGATGTTGACTCAAAATTATTCAGTGGGTAGTTCTAGTAGCCTAACCCACACCACCATAGTAGAAACATTAGTCATTGATGGCCTAAACTCGTGTTCCCATTTGCAAACCATTAGATAGTGGTCAGTAATCAACCATGGCCCCTCGGATAACATAATGTCATAATCATCCTAGCATGTGAATATGATGACATAGTATCCCAAACCTAGGTCAACTAAGCTGTAGGGATGTTTAAGGCCCCAAATCTTCTTAAGATGCTTGGTCATAAACTTGAATCCAATTATTAGTCCAAGCACCATAATGATCGAAGTTGCGCATCGTAGTCTTTGGAGGTTCTCTTTTCCTACTTTATGAGTATAAAATAAGGTATACTCACATTTTCTTCCACATCATTATTAGACATATCATCTTCAAAGTCGGATAAGTAATATCCCCAATCCCAAAAGGTTTGGTTTCTTGTCCATTACCATTATCCCTAATCCCCACCTTTACTGAATTATTATAAGACGCGGCATACCTTGCCATCTACTTATGGGTGTTCACCTTAGGCTACAAATCTGGAGTGGATTAGCACCCCCACGAATCAAGTTGGTTACATGGTTCGTGATTTAACAAAAGCTTAACACAAAGGATAAGCTTCTTGGCCTCCGGCTTATTAACCCAGAGGATGCTAGCTGCCGCTACTACCATAAAGAACTGGAGACTGTTAACCACCTGTTTCTGCATTGCTCCTTTACCGGTCAACTTGGTACGGAGTATATAAGTGGCTCTGGGCAAAATGGGTGATGCCCCTGAGTACTATAGATGTCTCCTTAGCTTGGATGGGCATTCAGAGAAGAGGTTTAAAGGACAGCATTTGGATTGCTGCCTTCTTTGCCAATATCAAAACCATATGGGAAACTAAAAATAGCATTATTTTTTAAGGTGCAAAAGTCTATAGTAAGTGGATGCTAATGAGTATGCAAATTCGAGTTGGTTTATGGTTTAAGGATGCAAATCAAAATTTCGCCTACACAGTTGATGATATTGTCTAAAATGTCCAAGCGCTAATAGGGGATCACTGACTTACTATGGTAAGGGGACACTGAGGGGCGCATGTCGTAGGTGCAGAAGTTGAGATTGTGGGTATTGGTTCCTATTGGACTTCTACATCCTAATTTGGTTAGGTTCTCTTTTGCCATCTTTGCTTTTAACCTTGAGTGGCTATTTTACGTTTTGATTGTTTTCCTACTCTTCTCCGCTTTTACTTGTGGGTGGAAGCGCTGGCTTGCTTGGGGTCGTTTTGCCTTTTAAGGGTCTCCCCTGATGGGGGGTTCGTAATATTATCAGAGGTGTTTTCTTCTTGTTTTGTATGTTTCTGGTTCTCATGTAGAGCTTTTGATCAATTATTTGAAAAAAAAAAGTCATATTTTTCTGTACAAGAATCGTCCTCCATCATGTCATCCATTGCATACATGTCTCCAATATTTCACGTGAAAACTTTCTTAAGACTCATTACCGAGAAAAGTAATTTTAGGTATCCATCACTACCCATGCCGACAGATGTTAAGACCAAGGAAATAAGGGCTCAGCGGCAAGCTATTGTCGCAAAGACTAAATTGGGGTTATTGTTATGAGTTTCTGTCATCGCCTTAAAATCAAAGCTTCCAATCATTGGGTCGGTGACTAGTGTGGTAAAGAGACCGACAAATGTTGAAATGGAGCAAATAGAACAAGTCAAGCGTTGACATTACAAAAATTATGGCGTCGAAGTCGGCAATGAATCACAGTTTTCAATTAATGACAATACGTTGTAGATTTTTGTCTCAATTCGGCTCGGTTCTTTTGAGGTTAAGCCCGCAAGGTCAAGTATCCGAGATACTATTTTTACTACCCTCATTCCACATTAGTGCTTTCATTGATTAGTGTGTATTATTTATTAGTTTCTTTCATCATCCTGATTCCCATCTTAAGACATCCCATTAGTGCAATACCTCAGTAATAGTATAGTATACCTTATGCTTGACTACAAGTTGACAGTGGCGACACCAAGTTATCTTCCTTTCCTAATTTCCTCTTCCAATCTCCATCTCTTCTCCATCACTTAAGAGCCTCCGATTAGCTAAAATCCTACTTAAGTAATTGTTGAAATTAGATAGCAATAGGTTAAGCCCTAAGTATAGCAGAACTAGACATGTGTTTAAGGGGCCCAAAATACAAAGGGACTTAATATTTTATTATATATACACATAATATAAAATACTTTATTCGTATCAAAAAGTAAGTCATTTTAATAATTTACATATTCTTTATAAACTAATAAAAGTAGTATTAAATTCTACTTATACTCTTCATTGAAAAATAGTAAGATATTTAATGAATAAATAATAATAATAATAATAATAATACATATAAGGATAAAAGTAAAAAGTAAGTTTTGAATTTTTAAAAATAACTTTTTATATAAATTTTTAGTGCTATAATGATTTACTTTTTAATACGGATACAGTAAAAAAAATTGCTAGAAGTACAAAAATAGCTACCGGTTCAAATGGTTGGAAAGTGATATTGGACCATCATTTTCTTTTAGATTGTTTGATTTGTTTCGCTATCTAAATCTCTCTTCTAACCTTTTTTATGTTAAGTTTGAATTTGGAAAATTAAATGTAGTTTATAAGTTATCTTTTATGTTACTGAAAAAAAAAACTTAATTTTTTAAATATATGTTTGGTAAGAAATTTTGTTACTCGCTTATAGACTAGTTTTTTTTATAGAGACTTCTAGTTTGTAGTTTGTAAGTTTTCAACCTTATAAACTTTTAGCTAACTTTTCTATTAGTTTTATCAAACATACAATACATTTGATTGTTATAGACCAATTCTAAGATTATAAGTAGGGGTTTTAGATATCCAAAATTTTAGATCAAATAGTAAATAATCCATCAAATATCTAAAACTTTTAAACATGTTACAAATGAGAAATATTTAGAAAAAAAAAAGTATTCAATCAAAAAATAATAAATTGATCTATTTTGAACCAATTTGATTTAATAATTTTATTTTAGTCTTAAGTTATATTATATTCAATTAGTAATTTTAAAATTTTGATAATATTTAAATATTTAATCAAAATAATAATTAAAAAGTATACATTTTACTTACAATAAACACTATCATTTAAAGGTATAAAAAAAAATTGTACTTAGAGTATATATGTATATAATTTATCGAATCAAATATTATTTGTATTTGTCAGATTGGATATCTGATCATTTGATCTTTCATCGATCATATTGATTATTTTATTTGAAAAAAAAATTAGACCAATTATTTAATTTTGATGATTGAATTGATTAGGATATTGGATCTTATCATTCGATATCATATACTATGAACAACCCTACTCAGAATGTACAATTTTTGGTGATTAAGTTGAGTTATGCCATTCTACACTTAATTATCTGATCAATTTTTTGTTTGTTTATTCAAATGAGATTTAGTTAGTAGATACTTGAGTTTGAACAATAAATTATTCTCCAACTCCTATATCTCATCATCTGACCATACTTATAGGTATAAAAATTAGTACATTATTATCATTTTTTCACTACCTCAAGTAGTTTGGTATAAAATATTTTGGGTGTCTCTTCTTCTCTTTCTTGACTATCACGTCTCCTTCTTGGTTTTATTTTCTAAATTTGGTTATGATCTTGATGTTAAAAGATAAGTTTTTCATAATTATTTATTGCTTCAAATTTGTTTCAACTTTTTATCAGTTAAGGGGTTTTAGATATTAAATTTTTATTTTGTTGTTTAATATCTAAGGGTATGCTAGGGATGAAAGGAATGGATTAGAGGTGAATGATTAATGGGGGAATAGTTAAGGGGAGAATGATTGTAGGAGGAAATTTATCCATCTAACTTGTTTAGTATGTAAGGTTAAGTTATTCAAGGGTATCTTTTATTTATGTTTGATTAATTTACTTCAATCATATAAAAAAATTAGTAATAGTTTTTTTTATTAGATATGAACAATTATCTATTACATACATCAAAATTTAATATAGTACATTTTTTATTTAACTTCTATAAATCAAAATAAAATATTACAATAACTAAAAAATCTATCAAAGAAGCTAATCAAGATGTATCACAACAAAATCCAAAACGCAACATTTAAAATAAATTCACATACTAAATATCCAGTAGCTAAAAAGACAATAATTATCCATTAACACATAATAAAACTCTACAAACTTCATCTAATAAAAAAACCATTACTTCAATCCATCTAACACATCATAAAAGCAATTTCATGACCAAAAATTCATCTAATAACATCCTAAGACAATCATATTTCTCATATTCATCCTTAAATCGACAAAAATTATACACATCTTCTTGATTCATTTTTTTCATCAATTTCATTACTTCCATTCTAGATATGTCATGGACTGTTAATAATTATTCATACAACCCATGTTTGTAAGACTCTAGGCTTCTATCCAACATACTAATCAACTCCTTAAACTACTCCTTGTTATCATTAGATATTTGCTTCATAGTTTCTCTTATGATACTATGTGTTGATTCCACTTCCTTGTTAGCTCTAGATTTCTTTAAACTACTAACAGTTGCACTTGATCTCTACCTCTTGCCCCTAGTGTCAAACTCTTGAGCTGATACTTCATCAACATCTTCATCATCCTCATGTTTTATGGCTTCTAGAATAGAGTCATGTGACATATCAAGCTCAACTTTATCGGTAGCAGTAGCAGCATTAGCATCAAAAGCTATGTATTTGGAAACAAATATATTTAAGATCACCAAACAAAGGAAATGACTTCATGTATAACCCCGCTACATCCCTATGAATCTAAAATAATCAAAATAAAAGCATAAGATAAATCCACACAAATACAATGAGAAACAAAATAAATATTTATATGATCCAAATACAACAATGCAAAAACAAAGACACGTATCGATATCTAAATATGAGAGAAATAAAATGAAGCAAAATTTGTATTCAACTAGTAAGAATTGATATGTTAATATAAAATTCACAATGGAAATAAGAAATTACATTAGCCCATTCATCAAATATTTTTCGATCATCCATCACCATTTTTTGTTTCTCATTCCATCTAAGGCCACTCCCTTTCTCCTTAATTTTAAGCAAAGCATTGAAGCATTTTTTCAAGTAGCCCAATTTTGAATCAATATTGGTGGATTTGAACTCAGAATGAAGCATTGCTTTAGGAAAAAAGCTTTTCCAAATGAAGTAGATATTCAGCTTCAAATCCACCCTCATCCTTCCACCCTCCATCTTAGAACATCGCTTTTAAAAATTGTATCAGCTTCTCATCCTAATCATGTCTCCAAGCCCTCCTCTAACCTTTTTGAGTGGTTATTGAAGTTGAACACATGGTATTAACTGTTATATATTGTTCACGATATTAAAACCATAAAACAATCAGCCATAAAATGTAACCATGATATAAAACTTTTATAAATCATTAAAATATAATACATAAAAGAAAATATCGAAACACTACAAAATATATATATACACAGAATAATCAACATGCCATTCATTGTAATACCCCGTATCTTCGAAATTTAATTTTTATTAAGCTTAATTATTTAATTAGCACAATTTCATGTAAACATTTAATCATTTTAATTTTGATTTGTTTTATAGATTTATCGACAATTTCGACTTCATATTTAAATTTAATTAATCAATGTCATTGCGGATCATTCTAGATAAATTTGTTAAGGACCATGATTTTATTATATTCATATGATTTTGATTTTTGATTAAAAATATGTATTTCCTCTCTTTCTCATGTTTTGATTTTTAATAATTTAGATTTATTTTTTATTATAACTTTATTGTGTAATTACGAATTTTTTGGAGTCATATCTCGTTAACAAAATACATTATTTAAATTATAAATTTTTTGTTTAAAATAGTCAAATTTATTTTAATAATTTTATCCATAGATAATATTTCTGACTTTGAAATTATTCGTTTCCAAGGTCACTAAGATCTTTGAAAAGTTTTAAATTATAAAGATTTTCAGAGCTTATTTATGAATGTAACACCCCCATTTTTACTACTAAAAATTTTCATTTTGCAGAAGTGTTAATTAAAAAATCAATGGGTATTACCGCCACACTCAGTATAAGTCTAGAATCCTCTACTGTTCTTATACTAAGTGCTAATGCTAAAACATTACTTTACATAAATAACATTATAATGAAGGTAAGATAGAAATTTCATTACAAATTACATTGTCCTGATAAATATAAAAGATCAAGCAAAGAGTTGCAATATAATAAAGGGAAATAGTAGGGGACTTAAGAGTACACGAAATATCCAGATCAAAAGAAGTCGGAGCGAACACTGAATAGTCCTGCAAAGTAAAGACTACTCGTTGAATAGGCAAGGGACCATGAAAAGGAATCCATCAATACTATGGTACTGAATAACCCTTTATACCAAACTAATATGAAAAACTAGCATGGAACACATGCAAGGCATACAACTTACATATACAAGACTTTTAAGTATTTATACGAGGATTGATATATAGTAATCATTTAGACAATCAAATTACATCAAGGTCACATACTACTCATTTTCATTTGTCTAAAACGACTTAAAGCTTACCAAACTAACATGCCAGAGATGCTCTGAGAAGTAATAATTAGAGCCTAAACTCCAGCATAACAATTATAACATTCACAGTATGACTCATATCTCAACATAAATTCCAACCAAATTTATAACATCACAGGTATGTTCACAGGTAAGCTATAATAGAATCTACAACATCACATGTATACTTACGGATATAATATAATAAAATACATAACATCACAAGTATGCTTAAAAATACAGGATAATAAAATCTGTAACATCATAGGTACACTAACAGGTAAAATATGATGAAATCCATGACACTACATGTATAATTACAGGTATGGTATAATAAAATACATAATGTCATAGTTGTACTTATAGGTATAGTATAATAAAATTTATAACGTCACAGGTATACTTACAGACATAATCCTAACACATGTAGGTACAAAAGCTACTACCGAAACCAATCCAATATCCAATAATAATCATTCCAATCTAGTCAGATCATTTTCATTTTTATTTACTTGAGGGGGATATAATAATAATTTGGAGATATAAAAGTACACCGGTCAAACCAAAGCAAAATGCATCACGGTACCCTCCAACCATCCAACCTTGAGGCATAACAGCACTCTAATCATACTGATTCCCAAGTCACACAATACCCTCCTCACCTCGGACACCTAATCCTTAAGTATCGATAACCCTTATAGGGCCCATAGGTCACCTATAAAGTAGACTAAGGCCTTACTGGGGCACAACTGGCACACCAAAAAACCAAACAAATCGAGGACTCCTTCCTCTTCTCTAGGGTAGCTACCCCTAGAGAGAAACCATTCCCAAACTTGAGTTCTTCCACTTTACGTACAAGTATTTTTATAAGGTGATCACAGATAACACGCATTACACATTTATTCTCATTCCCATACATATTCATTTTTCCTATATATCCACTTATCCAAATCACCCCTAAGGTCAATAGTCCAAAACGAGGTCAAAGTCAATACTAAGGTCAACCTACCAAAAGTCTAAGGCAATCCTATGTCCAATCATTCATAGTTGGGCGCACTAGGCTGAAAATGACCAAAATGCCCCTAAGGCCAATAATTATCAAATTATCATTCATTTCAATACTAAATCCATTTTATTTATTAAATTGTCCTGAAAAGGCTAAAATGAAATAATCTAATTATTTATTATGAAATTTAAGCTATCAACTATGTCAAAAGACCATTTTGCCCTTACACAGGTTTTTGCATACAAAACCCTATCATATACTTTTAAAACGTCCAAAACACATGGTCGCATAATCAACAATAGATAATACACATTTGACATAATTTTTAAGATAGATATCATAATACACAAATATGACTAAATTACCCCTAGAGCACACATCCATAAAAATTATTCCACAATCATATATAAGTATTCTCAATCTATTATTTTATACATAATTATCATACAAAATATTTTTCCTTCATTAGAATAATTTTAATCATACTTTCATACTCGAAATATTTTACATCAGATACGATGCTCGTTTTATCATTTTTTAAAATAATAATAATTAACACATAATTATATCGAAATAAATCATGGTTAACATATTTGATGCACCAAAAATCCTAATGTTCTATCACGCAATATTTATCATTTTATTAGGGTATAACGGTTACCCGAATTCCTGTAAAAATATAAAATTAGTGGTATCCACTAAAATTTATCAGGTCATGCTAATTAAACTTTCGTACCTAAAAATAATACCAAAAATACTGAATTAATATCTATTAAATAAAATAGTAATTATAATATAAAAATATTTATTTTTTAAAAAATTACCAAAATACCCTTACATTTAATTTAGGTACCAAGTTTCTTAAAAAAAACAACATAACTCACCCTGCATGCAGCATGAGTCATGCATGAAAGAAAGGGGGCTCGGGATGCTGGTTGGGCAAGAGGGTTGGTCGGGTGAGGTAGGGGGAAGGAGAAGGCGATAGTGGTGGTGGTTGGTGGAGTTGGTGCTCCAGAGTTGGTGTGGTGATGCTGCGCTAGAGTTGGTTTGGTGAGGGAGTGGTGGTGGTGCTAGAGGAGGATGGGGAGATGGCTCATTGGGGAGCTGCAGCTTCTGGGCGACGGGCTACAATGGGGGAAGGGTGTTGCACGCGTGGGGTGGTGAGGATGTTGGGTGCTGTAGGTTGTTACAGGGGTGCTGGGGATGGTGGTTTGCGGGCTGCTTGAAATGGTCGGGGAGTTGGGAAACGGTTGAAGCAGAGGAGCTGTTTGGTTGGAGAGGGAGGATGGTTGGTGCTAGGAAAATCAAGCAAAATAGAGGGAGGGATTTGGGTAGTGGAGGGGGCTACTAGGTGATCAGGAAGTGTTGGGGAATGGTGGTGAAGTTGGCGCGTGGGGCGATGGTTAATGATGAGCTGCTTAGGAGGTTTAGCCGAAAGGAATAGGGGGATGTTGGGTTGGAAAGGAAAACCAAACAAGGCAGAGGGGAGGAGAATGGGAAGTGGAGGAATTTTTAGAGTGGGGTGTATGTGTGTGTATATATATCATGTAGGAGGGGCTTGGCTTGGGGAGGAGTGAGCCGAAAAGGAACAAGGGTTGGGGATTGTTTGGAGTGTGGCATGCTTGTATATATGCACTATGTAGCGTGTATATGTATGTATAAATGCAGAGAGTGGAGGTGAAGTGATATCTTGAGTAAAGTAAGGAATGAGGGAGATAGGGAGATTAGATGGTAGAGTAGAAAAATAGTTTTTTTTTATTTTAGGTTTATTTTAGAAAGATTAGGGTGCTGGATCGAAAGATAAATTGGGAAAAATAATTAGGGTTGGGATATATTTAATAGAACGGAATAATATAAATAATCAGGAATAAAATTTTGAGATTTATTTCACGTTACGAGTCAAGATTATTAATAAAATATATAGGCTAAGATTTACGGGTATAAACTATGATTAAAATTAATAGTTCAATTTCTATCAAATTTTTAACCTTATTATTTTTATATCTAAACCGTCATAATAACAACAACAACAACAACAACAACAACAACAACAACAACAACAACAACAACAATAACAACAGCAATATGTTTAATGCTAAACCTCCTAAAATAATAATTATAACTAATCACACGTAATTATTAAATTTAATTAGGGTTCCTAAAAATGGGGTATTACATTAAATTTCTTTGCAAAATTTTTTTTTGTTTTACCTTTTTTGGTTTATGAAAGACCAGTTTCAGAAATTATTTAAATTATTCTAGGCTTATTAGAATTTGATTTAAATATTTTCTTATATGCTTTGAAATGTTTTTGAGGTCTTATAATGTATTTTCCTAAATAATATAGATCTTAACGATCATTAGTAAATTCTTTCGAAAATATTGTGGAAATTCTTTATATAACTCTTATATCGATTTTAGGCCTTCGAATCCTTTCGAAATGATTTTCATTAAATGAGTTTTAGATATTTAGTATTTCATTGTATACTTATATTTGCAAAAAAAAGGAAATTCCCGACCGGCCCTAACCCCTTTTCCTTTTTTTTCTTTTCTCTCTTCTTCTCTCCCTGATTTCTTTTCTCCTTCTCCCCGTCGGGTTCCCTCTGCTTTGCACCAAACCCAACCCTCACCTCCTTCTCACTGCTCCTCCACTAACAACCTTGACCGTCGGCCACAACCACCACCATCGACGCTCTACACAACGCTACCAACACCACTGCAGCAAGTAACAACCACAACAATGTAGCAGCAGCCATAAGTAGCAGCGATGAGCAGCGCAGGTTGTGCTGCCACGTCCGACCACGGCGAGCTTAGCTGGTTGCCGACGAGTGGTCTTCGACCTCTGGCAGAGCATCCCCGGTCTTCACCTATCCTGATTTGCAACTCCTTATTTCGTATAAAATTATGAAAACCCTAACCCTTTTTTTGATTAATTTAGTATGAATTAGCTTATGATAAGCTAAATTGATTGCTTATTTGTGTGTGTGTGGTGTTGTACTTGTAAGATTGATTTGGAAAGGTTAATTGTATGGTATATGCCAGAATTATGGAAAATTAGATTTTTGGCTAGATTATGGCCGAATTTTTTAGATTCCCATGATTAAGCTATTTTGGGTAAATTAATTTTACATTACGCTTTAAAATGTATCTAATTCATTTCAAAATCGTCCATTAGAGAATTTTGGGTATAATTAATTGGAATTAGATTTCTATGTCAAAATCCGTGTGTGGAAAAATTAGATTGTATAATTCAGTTGTTTCACTCAATTAATTTTACAATATCATTTAAAATGTATTTAATTTTATATTGGAAGTGTTGATTTGGGAAAATTGTGTGAAATTGAACGGAATCGGATTTTTAAGTCAAAACTCTTGTGGGTCTAAATTGGATTATGTAATTAGGTTGTTTTATTCAATTTATTATATAATTTACATTATAATACATTTAATTACAATTCCAAACCATCAATTTATATATTTTAGCAAAAATTGATCAGATTTGCATTCTAGGCTCAAAAACCCTAATTATGGTAAATTGCGTATTTTTTTATTATTTTTGATCAATTGATCATATAATATGTTATAGAATATGTATAATTATATTTCTAAACATTCAATTTAAATAAATTAATAAAATTTAACTTAATTGCATTTTTGGACCTAAAACCCTAAATTTCAAATGAAATTATGAAATTGGTTATTTGTATAGTTGTTTTTCTAAAATTGAATTTATAGAAATAGCTAAAATGACCTTCAATTGGAATTAATTGATTTGAATTATTCGAGTTTGTATCTTGGGCTTTAAACCCTTAATTTCATAAATCGAATGTCTTGAATTGGCTACTCAAAAGATTATTTTGTTGAAATTGATTGTCTAGTTTTTTTTAAATTAGTTTAATTATACTATTAAGCTATCAATTTGAGATAATCAAAGTTAATTATCTAGGTTGTAATTTAGGCTTAAAAAACCCTAATTTTCATAGATGGTTTTATAAAAATAATTTGCTTATGTTCCTCTCACCTATTAGATTACTAGTTTTGATTTAAAATTATTTGAATTGTATTCTTATGTAATCGGGTTGGATTGGTTTCCTAAAAATGGTTGGTTTGCCTCTTTAGTTGTAAATACTAATGAGTAAGTCATTTTCGATAAAATTAACTTATAATCTATTATTTTCCCCAGCTTTCCAAATTAATTTGAAATGCCTTAAGTGATATGTGTTTAACTCAATTTGGTTAATATGTAATCTTAAATCTTAATAGATCTAAGCTTGAGAGTCTTATGTTTTGGAAACATATTCCAAGAAAGATCGTTTGTGTCTCCTTGTATTGATTTTATTATAGTATTTGAATTATTGATCGATAAGGTAGTCTCAAACCTAGTTTTTCAATTTCTATCAACGATCTAGGAAAAATTTATCGTGGATTGTCAAACTCTCAATAGCTCTCTCTCTTTCTCAATTTGCTTAGCTAGCTTCATATTTAGGTAAGTCATTAGTTACCTTTACCTATGGTAGAATCTGGAATTTATATATGTTCTGAGTGGAAGGTGATGATTATGATTATCGAGTATTTAATCATGTCAAGCATGTGTTGTGTTCTTATGTGGTAATTGTATCTTTGTATGAGTTATAGCTTTAATGCGAACACATGTTAGTATGATTCTTGAGTATTGTATGTGTGTGAATATGGATTGAAATTATATGATACCTTATTCTGTATTTTCATGTCGTTAAATTATTCATCTCTAATGCCACTTGAAATTATTGGGCTTAGTGCCACTTTAATTGGTTTGGTTTTAATGCCCTAGAATCAATCGAATTTAATGCCAATTGAATTGGTTCGGCTTTAATGCCGCTTGAAATTAATCGACTTTAATACCAATTGGCTTTAATGCCACTTGAAATTGATATAATAAGGAAAGTCATAGTGTTGATGGAAGTGAGCTAAGTGGTATTATGTGGGCCTGATTAATGATTGGTTAAATCATTGAATAAAATATCAATCACTTAAAGTGAAAGATCTTAAGTTGGGACTTGTATCACTCGAGGTAGCTATCTGAGTTAGGTTTGGTATTCACTTGGTACCATTCCACTATTTTTCCATTTTGTGATCTCGGGTGCCTTAAGAGGTCTGAAGAGGCCCTCTTCTACTTTATAGGTTTCTCGATATATTTCGGCCCTATAAGGAGTATACATACTTAAGTGATTAGGTATCCTCTTTATTGGTGGTCTAGTTATATTTTTGGACAGGCTAGCTAGGGCTAGTATCATTCGAGTACTAGATTAGTTGTTATGATCTCTTTGAGTCTTCGTCCTCAAGATAATATAATTAAATGATTGTGATCATGATAATAAAATATAATAATAAATTATTCCCATACACTTATGGAATTTATATTTCTTTTTCCTATGCATGTCTCTTGGCTGTCTCCCTTACAATAGTGATACCACATGAAGTATGTTCGTACCCAATTATCACATGATCTATTATTAAAAATCGCATGTGGGCCTTGTGTGTATAATGATACCTTCTATGGTAATATGTGTTATTTAGCATGCGATCATGATTTTCTTGTACTCTTGTACCCTATGTATTATCATACATAGTCATGTATTTATAAGCATGAATCTATGACCCCATGTTTTATTGTATGTATCACATGTATAATCGAGCATCAATAGAATCATATATGTATCGCTTGTATAATCGAGTATGAGTTATTACATGAGTAGAATGGTGTATGTATTGCATGTGTAGTTGAGCACGAGTTATTATATGAGTGGAATGGTATATGTATCATATGTATAATTAAGCATGAGTATTGTAAGCTAAAGATTTTCATATTTTATGTGTATCATGTTTCCTTCCATAAGTTAGATAGTCTTAATTTACTTAGTACTGGACCCGTACTGATATTATCTTAGTTGAATAGGTCCTGCGACAATCCACTAATGGTGAGGAGAAGACCTCTTGTGCAGGTTTGAGATTGGATATTACTATTGGGTTGAAAGAGTAGGCAATCCAAAGTTTATCCTTGGGATTTGTCTTTATTTAGCTGTATTCATTTTTGGAAGTTTTCAAGTATTGTATTAAAATTTCAAGGGAGTCATTATTGAATTTTAATTTTTCATTATTTTGATAAGCTTTTAAAATTAAGGATTATTTTACAGTTGTCCACTGATTTATTCAGTGATGATTTTGTTCAATGAAATTATTCACTTATCATATGCCTGTGGATATCTCCTTGTGGGAGTTTATCCTTATGGCATAGATGTTGTTTGAATTTTTGTTAGACAGGTTTTAGTCTTGCATATAGCATGAGATAGATGGTGGACATTTATCTTGTGTTAGGTATAGTGGTAACATTCTCCAAATTCTATTTTAGCGTCCGCATTATTTTTTTAAATGAAATTTCAGGAGTGAATTTTGGAGGTGTTACATTCATATTCTACTCAACACCCCTTAGAAGTCATCAATTATAAAACATCTCATGTGTAATACCATCTCGCCAGGTAGTCCACACATTTGAGGTATTGACAACACTAATTAGATTATCTTCTTCATTCATATTTTCCATGAAAGCGTTCATTATTTCATACTCTAACTCTTGTTCCATCAATTCCCACCTCATTTCTCTACGAATGAGATTATGAAGAAGACAACATGCAGTTATAATGTTTGTATGTGTGCCAACATCATAATAACATGAATTTTATAGAATTACCCATCGCATTTTCAATAATCCAAAGCACCTCTCCATAACATTTCTAGCAGCTAAGTGTTTCATGTTAAAGAAATCCCACAGAGAGTTTGCCCATCCCTCCAATCATTTAGATGATAACTTTGACCCATATATGGAGCAAGGAATCTATCACCATTGGTGTACCCCACATCAACCAAATACTAACATCCTATGTACAACAAAAAAAAATAGTTAATGTTTCAAACGCTAAAAATTTGACAATGTCGAGTTCAATTTTTTTACCATGCAAAACTCTCAATGGATGTCGTCTACTAATAGAGTCTATTAATATTCTACCATCTATGGAAGAACCTTCCCACCCTAGTGAGACATTGGTAAATTGCATCCTAATGGAAAATGTAGCTAGAAAATTAGTTGCCAACTCTCCCTTCCTTGTTCGATATTTTGGTTTGTCCATATCCGGTACTCTAACCTTGATGAATGTTCCATCTAATGCTCTTAGACAATTTTATTTATTCAAGATGGAAAAAAATTATAACTACTTAGCAATATGAAAACCTAGTCACATATTCCAATATATATTAATAAAGTAAGGTTAAATTTTACATTAAAACATTTCCATCTTTCATTTGTAGAATTTGCTAGCACTAATTTTGGAGTATTCATCAACATCGTATGCAAATGTAAGACATCTCCAAGCACTTGGTGAAAATTTCTACTTATGATTTCAGTGGGTCTTTTTAATCTTCTTAAAATCATTCTACGCTTCTAATCATGTGCTATTATGTTTAAAAATATTTCAACCCTTTTCTCAATTGACATATTTTTGGACTCTTTTAAACCACCTTCATTTCGAAGAAACCCACACAACACATGGAATGTATTACTATCCATAGTAAGTTGATTAATACAACTAACATTAGAATTAAAAATTGCATCCACATTCTTAATTCCTTGTTCAAAAGTTATTTTAGTTGAATGTATAGTCCTCTTGGGCTCTTTGATAGATTCTAGTACATCAAGTAGATAACTTAATAATAATATCATGTATTGATTCCTCAATCTAATAAACCAAAATGCCACCACAATATTCCTTTCTCTCCTTAACAATGGAAAACGAGTCATAGCTTCATATAAGTACATTAACGCATGACATTAGTACTAAACAAATATAAAATGATGTTATTATTATTGTTGTTGTTATTAAGATTATTATTGTCTCCCTTTACCAATCAATTTGATACAAAAATTATTAAACTTACCTATTCTTAAATTATTAGTCCAAATATAAGCAATGAAGATGACCAATACCTATCTATTAGGTCATACAAGACTAGACCATGAGAAAGTAATAGAAAAATACCAAAAAAAAATCTACACCACTTATTTTCCAGAGAACAAAAAATTCAGAAAATGGTGATCCAAAATCTCAAACCTTACATCCTCAAAATAAATAGAGAGCTCGCATAATACAAATTAAAAATTTATGGATGACTTAACATATGAACCCATGACATTGTGATAGATACCAAGGTGCTTTAGTAAACTTTTCAGAAAATTAATAGCAAATAAGATGATTAGATAAGTTGTGTTTGATTGAGAAACAATGTGAAAATGGATACAATTGGGTTTTGAGGACCTAGGGTCTTTGCACTGAATTTTCCCGCTTAATTCCCTGCCTCTTTCTCCTTCCCTTTAGCAACATAAATAGACAAGTATTTTTAATTATATATAGATAATATAATTATAGGGGTGAACTACATACATCAAGTGTAACAAATTAAAGCCAACCTACCCTTGCAAAAGAATGGGAAAAAATAAAGGGAGAGAACAACGAGCCATGTAATCCTAACCAAGTAACTAATAGTGAAGCGAGGTCATCCATACACAACATCAAATTATATCAAAATTTATCCTCGGACCATTACCATCAAAACAATTGAAACAGGCCACCATCCATCAGTTAATAAAATATGTCTAATTCATATGAGATCATGAGACTAAGATGAAAAAAAAAACTTAGGATTCTGATCTATAAAATACCATAGACACCCAAAGGAAAGTGTTTCCATAAATTTCAAAAGGGGGGAGCTAGTTGAGCTAGTTACTGAAATCATATAAGAACAATAATAAAGTAAGGAAAATTACTCATGGACAACCAAAAAAACACCACACAAAATGATTGTTCTGGTGATCAGAATCCAACCAAGGATCACCAAACTGCACACAATTTTCAACTAAAAAAGCAAGGTCAATATTATATTCGAACTCTACTATTGAATCCTTAACATCTACTCAGTCAGAAAATCAATCATCTAGTTAGAATTTTATTCAACCATTTCATTTTACCTAAAAATTAATTCCATAGATACTATCCGGTAAAGAGAGATAATGGAGATGAAGAGAAGGGGCACCAAGCTAACGAAACTAGAATATTAAGTATTAGAAAGGATAAGATCTAAGGCAGATAGAAGGACTCATAGCTATAGGTAAAAATGAATGACAAGATTCACACAAATAATGAAATATTCCAAAACACTAATTTAGAAAATTATAGCAAAATAAGGATTTATTAGGAAAATTAATTAATTAAATTTTTTTAAAATAAGAGGAAGTAATTTAGGGTAAAATCAAGAGGAAAATAATAAATAATTTAATTAGAAAAAATTAGGGTATTTTGCTAATTAAAATGGAATTAAGGAAAAATTATTTAAAATATCCTAAATTAACCTTAAAAAGGAAATTTAGTTATTATTTTATTAACATATTATTATTTTAAATGTTCTAAATACCAAAATGTTAGAAATATTCCAACCCATCTATTTTTCCTTTTTTCCTTTTTCCCTTCTTTTTTCTTCTTTTTTTCTTATTTCCTTCCAAAATGAGTAATGGTCAGAGATTTAAAGAATTAGTTGATCAGGAGTATAGCTCGGCCTTTATTATTTGTATTGTATGAATGCTATTTATATGATCATGCTTGTTTTATATGCCTTTGTGTGCTGCCCTTAGATGTATGGTTACCTTATTCAATACGTAGCATACTGACCACCCGTTTCATAGATGCTACTCATTCCCACGAGTAGAGGGCCCTACTGAGTTTGTACAGGCAGAAGATTCTATTTTTGATACCTTCAATGCTTATGAGGCATAGGAAGGGGCTGAGAGTTGAACTTAGACTTGGCTTGGGGACCGAGAGTGACTTGGCTGGATTTTTTTATTGTTCATTTATCTTGTATCGGTTTATTCAAACTTGTTTTATCATGCTATAACTTTTATCCCTTTTGGAAATTTTAATTATACATTCTTGGATTGTAAACTCTTTTACGCGTACTATGATTTCCGTATTATGAATGTTCCGGTGCTTTTATGAATTCCTGAGTTAAGCTTGACTAATGATTGACGGTAATTTTTCTTTAGTCTTGTGGTTAGTATGAGACTAGATGGGGACTGGGCTTGTACCGATCATGGTGCTAATATCTCCAAAATTTATAGTTTTATTTTCCATTCTTCCTTTATATCTTTTAAAATAAGAAAAATATTTTAGTAGTGAATTTTGGGAGTGTTACAAATTGGTATCAGAGTGTTGGTTATGGTAACCACACTTATTTTCAAAGCAAATTTTGATTTACAAAGTTTTTTTCATATTTTGAAATATTTTCTAAACTAAAAAGGCCTTTCCATTTTAAAACTTTCTAAGTCCGGGCCACAATGAGGAACATAAAGGTAGATTAGGCATTTCCCAAGAAAGGAAAATATTGTGAAATGATTGCTTTAAACTAGTAACTTCACTCCTAACATCACCTTTTTTATTGCAGCTCCTAGTGACGATGAATGGTTGAGTAGGGCATCTGAAAGAGGCCTTTGAGGTCATCATGGAGTTTGTCCAATGTTAGCCCCTGGTGCTTACCCAGCACCCCACCCCACTAAGGGTGCTGGTGAGGGCTGGCTTCGGAGGGTCACTGAGCATCACCCTCTGACCTACTCCGGCGAGGAGGAGCTAGTTGTCCTCGAGGGATGGATCCAGGACATGGATCACACCTTCGAGGCAGTAGACTACCCTCCAGCTCAGTAGCCCAGCATAGCTACATTCTTCCTGAGAGGCGTGCCCGAGACGTCCCTTAGACAACTTGGGAGGCGTTCAAGATCTCCCTCCGATCCACATTCTACCTTGAGAGCTTGAAGAGGAACAAGCTCTAGGAATTCATGCAGCTCGCCCAAGGATCAATGATGGTTCGTCAGTATCACACTTGCTTCACCGAGCTACTCAGATATGCCATATGGATCGCCACCGACGAGTATACGGTGGTGTTCCAATTCAAGCAAGGGTTGAACTTCGGCATCTGCTAGATGTTGGGTGTAGTTCCCTTCACCGATCTAGCTACCTTATACAAGTGTGCCTGCATCACCACCACCTTAGTCCAAGAGTAGGCCACCATCCTCAAGAAGAGAAAACTCGAGGGTCAAAGTTTTGGAAGTAGGACCCAGCCGCGGACAGAAGGACCGATGATACCCCTGCCGAGAGATCGTATCAAAGGTCGGGACCCTCTGAGGGGATTTTCATGCAGACGATGCGGTCGTAGTCACCCCAGCCAGGATTGTGGAGGCGGACTCATAACCTACCTAAACTGTGGCAAGCGGGGCCACTAAGCTTTTGAGTGTCGGGGACCGTTTCGCTCCCAAGAATATTAGAGCTAGTAGTACCAGCAACAGACCTACTAGTAGCATGACCAGACTTCACCCTCACAGTTCCAATAGTGAGCGCTTGTTCCAACCGAGGCATCAGACCAAGATGTCAAGAGAAGGCCTCAGGGATCCAGATCCTTCCTTTAGAAAGGAGGCTAGTCGGGCGGAGGCTGACTGCCAGCTAGACGTCTTTCAGGATACGTTCACCTTATCTTCTATGCAAATACTTGTTCCCTCCAATTCGAATGCATCCTTGTTCTTTGTGGGTGCTTCATTGTTTCTAAGGCTAATGTGTCATCCCCTACTAGTGTAGGATTATTTGCAGTGCTTTATTTGGATAAAAGAAGGGAATATACCCAATTATCTTGTAATTGTAGCCTTAGTCATAGGCGGGTAGACTTCTTAGTAAATCATTTTCTTTAAGGGGGTAGTTGTATAGTAGTCATGTTAGTATTATCCTTATCCGCTTAGAACGCCATGGGCCTTAACCTTAGGAATTAGCAAGTGACTTTGGAGATGAAGTCTTTCTTTAAGGGGGTAGTGATGACATACCCCAAAACCCTAACATAGGAAATTATGGAAAAACAAGGATTTATTATGGAAATTAAATAAATAAATTAATTTATTAAAATAATATGAAGTAATTTAGGACAAAATCAAGAGGAAAATAATAGATAATTTAATTAGGAAAAATTATGGTATTTTGCTAATTAAAATGGAATTAAGGAAAAATCATTTAAAATATCCTAAATTAACCTAAAAGGGAATTTAATTATTATTTTATTAAAATATTATTATTTTAAATATTCTAAAATACTAAAATATTCTAAATACCCCAACCCATCTATTTTTCCTTTTTCCCTTCTTTTTGTTTCCTTATTTCCTTCCTCTCCTTTCTTCCTTTCTTATTCCCTTCCTCCCTCGATTTAGGTTAGCTTACCCCATGGCCTAAACCTCCCTCCTTCTCATCTCCACCCCCACGCGACCCAAGGCCCGCCTTTCCTTATTTTCCAGCCAGCTGCCCAGTACAGATCCCCCTTCTTTTTCTTCCTTTCTTTTTCCCCTGAGTCAGCCTGTCCACCCCTTTCTTCTTCCTTCTTCCTTGACACTGTCTCCCCCACTCTTCCCCATGCAGGCAAATAGCCTCTACAATGTCACACGCCAGCCTACCACCTTCCCTCTCTTCCCCATCAATCCCTCTCCCTTCTTGACCCAATCACTCTCTCTCTCTCTCCTCACACGTGCCCCTCTCCCCTTCCTTTCTCCCTTCCCGACCAAACAGGACCTATAACTTTGTAAGCCTATACTGGTCATGCGCCACCGGCCGGTGACCTACCACACGTGTCATCCTCTTCCCCTTTTGTCCATTTCCCCCCTTCAATGGCCTATAAATACCCCTCAACTGCCCCCATTCGGCCTTTTTCCCCTACGCAGAATTTCCCTTCCTTTGTGTGCCGCTACTTGTTCAAACAACCGCCCCACCACCGCCACCCAACACCGTCGTCGGAACCACCTCCCAAAACACTCCCTACACCACCCTCCACTGAACTATACCACTCACCACCCTTGATTCTTCCTGCACGAGTTGCCTTGGCCGTGCAAAATTAGCCATTTGACCAACCTCATCTCACCCACCGCCGCAACCACCACTCCCTTACTCCCTAAAACCACTAGCAGAACCTCCTCTACCTCCCCTATCTTCCTTTTTCCATGCCTCCCCTCCTTCTCCCTTCCTCCCTCTCCACCACCTTCAGTGTAATTTCCCAAAATTTTATAAACCAAAAATTTAATAAATAGCTTTTATTTAGGATAAATTAACTTTTAAAATTATTTAATTTAATTATTTTATAAATTTTTTAGTACAAATTTGGATATGAATATTTAATAAATTAAAATAAATATTTTTTTATTTGATCATACTTTTTTATTTAAATAATTTTTAAACCAATATTTTACTAAATTTATCCTTTTTCAACCAATATATTAAATTATATTAAATTAAATTAATAAATTAAATAATTTATTAAAAATATTGCATCCTATTATTTTATAAATTAAATTATTATGACTTTCCCTATTTTTCCTTTTCCTTTTTCCCTTTTTTTTCTTTTCTTTCTCTTTATCTCCTTTTTCCTCCTTTCTTTCTTTTTCTTTTTTTTTCCTGGCTTCGGGCCGCTAGGCTAGCCTTTCCCCCCACCTGAGGCCTTCCTTCCCTAGCGCATCAACCTAACCCAGCCCATCTTTCTTTTCTTTCCTTCCTTTCCCCCTTCTTGGGCCGGCCCAGTTCCATTTTTTTTCACCGACCGGCCTACTACTCTTCCCCCTTCCTTTCTTTCTTCTTCTATGCCCGACCACCGCCCTCTACCATGCCCGAACACCGCCTGCAACTGCCATCCCGACCACCCCTGCCTCTCCCTCTCTCCCTCTCTCTCTCCCCCGTCCTTTTATTTCCTATTTCAAACCAAACTAACCCTTGCACCCTCCATCCACGCCTGAATTCTTTCCTCTTCTTCCCTTCCCTCTCCTTATCACCCGACCACCACCTGCCACCCTACAACCTACCTCGGCCGGCCACCTACTCCCCTCTGCCCCCTCTTCTTTTTCTGCTTCCCTCCTTGCCTCATCTTAGCCTATAATGTCGAGCCTTACTTTCCCTTTCCTAATTATTTTCTCTCATTTTCTCCTCCTTCCCATTTTTCCCCAGTTTTTGCACCACCGCCACCCTCCGCAGCTTACACCGCTGCACTGACCCCCTACGCCACCTTCTGCCATCACCTACTACTACCCTGCACCATCACACCACCCCCTCGAGCCACCCTATAGTCCCCTCCTCTTTTTCCCTTATTTTCCCTCCCTTATCGAAAGCCACCCTCCACAGCCTCCTTCTGCCGCCACCCTGCCGCCACCCAAGCCACCAAGCCACTCCCTACAACCTCCTCTACTAGCCCTACACCCCTTTGGCCGAAACAAGCCCCATCACCCCTTCATTTTCCTTCTATCTTTTCCTTCCTTCTCAGCCACACCCACCTCGATAGCCCCCACCGCCGCCTCGTTGTCGCCGCCTCTACTGTCCTTGGCCTCCAAAAACCCATCCCAGCCTCCACCTACACCCCCTCTTCACTCCTACACCCTTCCCTTACCTCCAATCATCCCCCATCTACCTTCTTTCCTAGCCTAAAGCCCCAACCGAAACCATCTCCCCCTCCCTTCTACCTCACCACCCTCGACCCTCTTCTCCCCTTGCAACCTGCATGTGACTTATGCTGCTCATGCAGCGTGAGTTCCACATTATTTTAGGATTTTCCTTATTTAATTTTTGAGGTATCTTAATGGTCAAGTAAAGTGTATTATGAATTAAGTTTTTATAAAATGTTTATCCTTTTAATTTCCAACTTCTAATAAAATAATTATTGACATTATTTTTTAGGTGTTGGTTTTTCTATTTAAAGCTTGAATCTTTAACCGGGATACCGGTAAGATTTGGTTTTTGCGGAATTAAGGTAATCGTTAAACCCCACGCATGAAAAACATATGCTAGAACATTAGGGATTTTAGTATGATTTTATGCATGTTATGTGTTGCCTAGTATGATATATGTGGTTGCTTATATTGATTGATAAAAAGAAAAGCATGGTAGCTTTTGTGCCATGTGTAGAGATGACACTTAAGGAAGGAGTTTGATTATTGATGGAAATGTTAAATGCTTGTCTATGATGTATTATGTCATTAATGCATGAATAATATTATTGTGAGCCTAAGGGTATTTTAGTAATATGCCTATGTAAGTATGTGATCTAATATATGTAGTTGCTAATGAGTATTATGTTGAATAATGACAAGTTGGTGGAGTTAGATGATAAGAATGAAGTACTAATATTAGTATTTTATGTGGTGGTGGTAAATTCATAAAAGTGGTGTAATAAAGGGGTAAAATGGTAATTTTATAAGTGAAATGGTATTTTGGAAATTTTGGAGTAAAAGGGTAAAACGGTAATTTTTGTAAGTAAAATGGCATTTTGGTAATTCTGGAAGAAAAGGACAAAATAGTAATTTTGTAAGTAAAAGGGTATTTTGGTAACTTCAAAAGAAAATGGTAAAATGGTAATTTTGTAAGTAAAAGGGTATTTTGGTAATTTTTGAAAGAAAAGGGTGAAACAGTAATTTTATAAGTAAAAGGATAAAATTGTAAGTTGTAAGAAAAATGGATATTATGGTAATTTTGGAGGTAAAAGGGCAATATGGTAATTTAATGATTAAATGGGAAAATGGTAATTTTATAAGTAAAGGGGTATTATGGTAATTTTGGGAGTAAAGGGTAATGGTAATTTTGGGAGTAAAGGGGGTAAGAATGGTAATTTTGGAAGTAAGAGGTAAAATGGTAATTTTGGAAGAGAAGGGTAAGAATGGTAATTTTGAAGTAAAGGGTAAAGTAGTAATTTTAGATGTAAAAGGGATTCATGGTAATTTGCAAGCAAAAGGGTAATATGGTAAATTTGGATATAAGGGGGTAAAATGGTAGTGTTATAAATAAGAGGATATTATGGTAATTTTGGTAGTAAAGGGGTAAAATGGTAATTTATAAGTAAAAGGGTAAATTAATAATTATAAATACGAAGAGAGGTAAATTGGTAATTATAATTATGGAGAAGGATAAATTAATGATTATAAATATGGAGAGGGGTAAATTGGTAATTATAATTATGGAGAAGTAGAAATTGGTAATTATAATTATGGAGAAAGGTAAATTAATAATTATAAATATGGAAAAGGTTAAATCTGTAATTATGATAATGGAGAAGGGTAATTTAGTAATTTAACCAACAGGAGGGTAATTTGGTAATTTTGATAATGGATAAGGGCAATTTGGTAATTTACCCTACTAAAGGGGCAATTCGGTAATAATGATAATGGAGAAGGAAAATTTGGTAATTTAACCGACTAAAGGGTAAATTAGTAATTATTTAACCAACTAAAGGGGAAAATTGGTAATCATGATAATGAAGAAGGGTAATTTGATAATTTATCCCGCTTAAGGGCAATTCAGTAAATATAACAAAGGAGAAGGGAAATTTGGTAATCTAACCAACCAAATAGGAAATATGATAAGTGTAGCAATTATGAGGGGTGAATGGCAATCTAAAATGCATAGGAGATAACTTGATAACATAAACTGGGTAAGGGGTAATTTGGTAATTATGCAACCTGAAGGGTAATAGGGTAATTTGTCAAGTAAGGAAGGGATGACTTAGCAATTATATAAGTAAGGGGTAAATAAGTAATTTGCACCTAACATGTCGTTGTGATTGAGGAATTTCATAATATGATTCAAATAATATTGATTAGTAAGGTAAGAGTATTCGATAATTAGTAAGTATTACAAGAATGAATCCTAATTCATAATGAAATGAGATTATGATGGCCATAATGGTTTCTCTGTGATATCTTGGATAACTGTCTGAATAAAAAATGACTAATGATATTAGAACGATTGAAAGTGGATAAGTATCTAATTATTGTGCTTTTTTTTTGTGATCACCTTAATTAAGATACTAATACTTAAAGTGAAAGACCTCAAGATCAAAATGGTGGCTCTTTAGGGTTCGCTACCCTAAAGACGTAGTTTAGCCCATGATTATTTTGGTATTTGCTGGTGTGCCTTTGTGCCCCAGCCAAGCCCTATATCTTACTCTATCTAGCTCTACGGACCTATTTAGGGGGTATGCATACTTATGGATTAGATGTCCTTGTCGGTAGGGTACTGAGTAACTTTATGCACCAGTACGACCAGGGTACCTTTGCGTCCCTGGATGGATGATTGAAGGGTACTGAGTAGCTTGTATGAACCAATACGACCGGTGTACCTTTATGTTCCGAGTTCTTGATCTCCCGTCTGAGGTAAATAAATAAAATTGTTATGCTAACTAAAGAAAGGAAAAACACTAATCATGAAAGTGAAAGATTAATGAGTCAGGCCTAGTTGACTTATGATATTGAGTACCGATCCACCAGTTATAATAGTGGCCTAAGAGCGTATTGCCCTAGCAGATGATATTGAGTACCGGTCCACCAGATATAATAGTAGCCCAGGAGCATTTTTCCCTAGATGATGATTATACGTATTCCGATCCACCGGCTAAAATAGTGGGGGTCCTGAGATCAATAAAACAAGCATTGGATGTGAATAAATTATGGAAAGATATTAATCACTTATAGTGGAACACCTTATGAGTCGAGGTCAGGCCGGCCCACCAGCAAATAATAGTGGCCAGGAGCGTTTTTCTCTGGAGACCGATCCACCGGCAATAATAGTGGTCAGGAGCATTCTGCCCTGTATGTATTCCAATCCACCAGCTATAATAGTGGGGTTCCCGCACTCACTTGGATATAACTAGAGAGATGATTGAATAATGATGGACTGATGGCTTAAGGCCTAAAAGTATCGATTGTACTTTGTAACTTGTTGATATGTGACAGACTTGTTATATATATGAATGTTATGTATGCATCTCTCATTACATATGTATATAGCTTGCTTTATGTGTTGCATTGCGGCCTATTTTTAAATGTGGTATTAAAGGGTTACTCAGTACCATAGTACTGAAGGGTTCCACTCGTGGGGCCCCTGCCTATTCAATCGGCAATGCCCCTTGCAGATTCTTTTTCAAGTACTATTCAAGTGGACAACGGGAAAGAGAGTAAGGAATTATCTGAAATTGTTAGGGTTTTTCTCTTTCTCTTTTAAATTCTTGGTTTTAATGTAATTATTGTTTTGTAACCAGCACTGGTGGATTTTTATTCTTATAAATGGGTTGTTACACTACTCTGATTTAAATATGGTTTGTAAATTGTGTTTTATACTTTTAGCCTTAACACTTGGTACTAGAATGGTAGGAGTGAACCGGTTTGGTACTAAATGTGATGATAATATCCCCGAAATTCACAGTTTGTTATTTTGCTTCTGCTATTTCTTTTAATAAAATGAAATTTTTCAGGAGTGAATTTTGGGGGTGTTACATTCGACCACCACGCCCGCCGCCCCTTTGGTTGTGCCACCACCATCATTCCAGCCCTATCAACCTAGGGCATCCTCCACCACCTCAATCACCCTCTCATTCCCTCTCTTCTATCCTAAATAACCACCCTTCCGCCCTCTCTTCTCCCTCCACTGCCACCGCCGCTGCCGCCGCTGCCACCTGGTCACCACTATCCCTTGGTGGTACCCTAACCCCTACAATCCTTAAACCCTATTTATGCAAATATTATCCTTTTTATTTGTATTAATATTATTATTAAATCTAATTTCGAAATATTACTACTATTATTATTAAGGGTCGAAACCTTATTATTATTATTATTATTATTATTGTTGTTGTTGTTGTTGTTGTTGTTGTTGTTGTTGTTATTGTTATTATTACTAACATTGACATATTATCACTATTAATATTATTGTAAATATTTGAACCCTATTATTATTATTATTATTATTATTATTATTATTATTATTATTATTATTATTACTATTACTATCATATTATTATACTTGACCATATTATCACTTAAGTTACTATTGTTACGACTACTTGGACCCTTACTTGTATTACTCTTAAGATTAAAACTATTATTAATATCACTATTTTTATTATTACTTTGTCATTATTGTTAATATTACCTAAACCACTAATATTACTATCCCTACTAGCATTATTGTTATTATTATTATCATTTTTGTCACTACTTTAGTATTACTAATATCATTATTATTAATAATAAGATTTGAGTTGTTATTAGTATTATCACTACAACTATTATTATTACTGTTATTAGTAATGTTAAAGCTATTATCTTTAACAATATAAATATTTCTATAAGTACTGTAACATGAACCTATGTACCTCCTAAGACCTATTTGGCTAGTAATAACATGGTTAGCTACTTTGAGAATAATAACCCTACTTTTATTTATAAAACAACTATTATCATTTTAGCCCTAATATTAGGCTAGGATAAAGGTAAGGTAAGAAATAATTGTGATTTTGGTAAGAGGAAAATTAATGCTTAGTTTCTTCATCTTATAGGTGAATCAAGTCAAAACCTTAATTAGGCGTAGGAGTGTGCTCCAAGACTGATGTCATGTTAAGTAAGGATGTAGCTTAGACCCTCTATGTGTGTGTTATGTGCCTTGTATGCCATATGTTATGTCATGTTGTGTACTTTGTGGTTATTATAATTATTTATCTGTAGCGCAGCTTGGAGTTGAGGTATGCATATGTGACTCCCCTATGGCATGTGTATGTTGATATATATGTTGTGCTTATGATGTGGCCCTTTAGGACATACATGCTAGGGTGTTTAATAATGTGATATGGGGTGAAAGGATGAAAAGGGGAAAGGGGAAGTGAGTTGGCAAAAGGGATATAGGATTGACCTAATTATCTCATGATCCATGAGGGGGAAAAATAAAAAGGGAATTATGAACAAAATAAAAGAGTGGGGTGAACCTTGCATAGGATGGAAGGCATTTGCATGGGGATCTATAGGGTTTGCGTGGGAGTTTCTAGGGTTTGTATAGGATGGAAGGAGGTTGCATGGAAATATCTAGGGTTTACATGGGATGGAAGGAGGTGCATAGGAATTTCTAGGGTTGCATAGGGTGAATGGAGTCCACATGGGGATAATCTTTACGTGGAAAAAAGTTAACTTGGGGTGTAAGTAAGGTAAGGGAAGAGTTGTTGTGGTGATTAGAGACTTTGGGTGAAAAACGGGACGTAGGTTAGTATAAGGGTGCGTAGGAAACCTAGTTAGGGTTTGGGGAGGAAAACTCTAATTCGAGGTGGTTGTCAAAGTAAAAATAATTGAGGGTGAGTGGAATATGGGATAAGAGTGGAAGAATATCATGTGTAGGTTGAGTGTGGATGTCATAGGAAAGAAATGATGGCAGGTGAGAAATGGAGAGGTCATACATTGGAAAGAAAGGAGATAGAGTTTGGAGTGGCCAACTAGGGTTTCATGATCACATGTGTATTTGGGGAGTAATGTGAAATGATGGGAGTTGAATCTAAGTGAGGTGATGTGTGGGGTGGTAAAGGAGCTTTAGTTGCGTGAGGTAGAGAAGGATGGGTCACATAGACCTAATTAGGATTTCAAGGGAGAACCCTAGGGGAGATAGTGAGTGGCCTTAGAAGGCCTAAGGTAGTGGGCCTTGACCCACACACTTAGGAGTTGGCCTCCAGTGTGAGTAAGCGGAAGAAGGAAAGGATGTTGGGGTGTATTAAGAGATGCAAAAGTCTCAAGGTATGGGGTACGCCCTCATGGGAGAATAGGAGTAAACAGATTGTTACATGCATGTCTAGGGTGAAAACTTACTGAATAAGACATAGTAAGGCACTAATCATTTAAAACGGAAGATTATTAAGTCGGGTCCGGACCAATCCACTGGCATAATAGTGGCCAGGTGTTGGGGTACTCTAGAGACTGATCCACCATCATATAATAGTGGTTAGGTGTGTTCTGTCCTATTTGTTTTTGATCCACCAGCTATAATAGTAGGAGATCTCAAGCTCAATAAAAAAAACTCTAAGTTATAATAAGATATGTACAAGACACTAAGTACTTACGGTGGAACTCCATGAGAGTCGGGGCTAGACCGATCCACGGCATAATAGTGGCTAGGAGCGTCTTGTCCTGGAGACCAATCCACCAACATATAATAGTGGTCAGGTGAGTTCTACCCTATTCATTTCCAATCCACCGACTATAGTGGAATTCCCACACTCGCATAGATTAATAATAAGCATGGTGTGAAATGAGTAATGATCAAATATTTAAAGAATTAGTTGATCCAAATTATAGCACGGCCTTTATTATCTCTATTATTTGAATTTTTTTATATGATCATGCTTGTGTTATATGCCTTTGTGTTTTGGCCTTAGATTTATGGTTACCTTTCTCAGTACATAGCATATGACCACCTATTTCATGGATGTTGCCCATTCCCACAAACAGAAGGCCCTACTGAGTTTGTGCAGGTAGGAGATGCTATTTTCGATACCTTTGATGCTTATAAGGCATCGGGTGGGGCTGAGAGTTAAGCTTGGACTTATCTTGGGGACTGAGAGCGACTTGGTCGAATTTTCTTTTTACTGTTCATTTATCTTGTATCGGTTTATTCAGACTTGTTTTATTATACTGTAACTTTTATCCCTTTTGGGTACTTTAATTATACACTCTTGAATAGTAAACTCTTTTACGCCTACTCTGATTTCTATAGTGCTTTTATGAATTCCTTATTTAAGCTTGACTAATGATTAATAGTAATTTTTCTTTAGCCTTATGGTTAGTACGAGACTGGTCAAGGGCCGTGCTTGTACTGATCACGGCGGTAATATCCCCGAAATTCACTGTTTTATTTTCCCTGCTTCCATTATATCTTTTAAAATAAATAAAATTTTTCAGTAGTAAATTTTAGGGGTGTTACACATAACTAATTAACACATCAAGTTTAGAACAAATTGAAGCTCTATTAAGCACAATAGGAGGATTAGAAAAGAAATGGAGTACATTACCAATGAAGAAAAAAAAGAGGAGCCATTGGCAATTGCATGTGAGAGATTATAGTTAACGATTTTAGAATGGAGAATCAAGTCGCATCAAATAAGGCATAAGAGAAGCAAGCATCAAGGATAGGCAGATGAGGACAGGTAGGAGGTGAGGAGAGGATGATGACGAGAGGTGGTGTTGGTGTCGAGGATGAAGACGAAAAGTGGGATGAGGAGAGAGCCGAAGGCATCAAGCTTTTAGACTTCTATGCTTCTTTGACAGGGAAAATATGTTGAGCATGATTTATTACCCATTGGTTTGATAGAGACTATTCCGCAAGCGTACGGCTGTGTTGTAGCATGTCAAAGTCGTATCCATAGGAACTTTGTAATTAATTACCAAATTTTTTTATTTTAGCTATCTAAATTTTCTATAAAAGGAAATATGGAAGAAAAAATAAAATAACTAATAAATTAGAAATGATTAGACTATAGATGTGAACGTAGGATTGAATTTCAATCTCATTTTTTGTAATAAGAAAAATGAATTATTAATATGTTGTAGTATAGTTCAAAATTGTTGTGAACAATCAATCAACTTGAATTCACTAGCATCTTTCAAGGTCTAGGAATGTATTTAATCTGATCTATTGACTACTTCATGACTAATTGATTAGATTAAACCCATTAAACAGTACCATTGATTTAATCTGTCCATAAGAATCAATTGTCTACTCTCATGATCGATTGAATTCTTATCCGTATATTAATTTTCTAATATTGAATTCAACCTTTCAGTCATAATCAACATCTATATATATTTAGATTCTTTCAAATATGATCTATATCATTAATTTATAATATATGAAATAGTTGTTATGAACCATACATACAACATATGATTTAACTCATCTTATTTATACCAAATAGAGCCTAATCTAATCTTAGAGAAAGATGATTACTCACTCGTGATTTGAATAAAATGCAGATAATGAATGTAATTGATATACATATGACATAATTAATAAATAATGGGAGAAGAAAAAAATGAAAAGATAAAATCGTAGATCGAAGAGAAAATTAATGATCTACAGAGTCGAAATACACCCTTCAAAATCTTGATTGAAGAACATATATTACATATAAATTAAATATAGATTACAATAAGTTGTTTTTTTGCTTGAGAATCATACAAAGGAATTAGCCATCCTCATCAAATATGTCGTGCTTCCCCCTTTATATACCCCCTTGTATATGCGTCTCAAATAGTGGGAGGTCATGTGAAAGAAATCATGCAAAATGGCAATAATTGTATGTTGCACGGCCCTGCAAGGCTGCATAAGCTAGCCTTGTGGCTTTTTATCTCTTGGCATATTGTTGTGCGACTTTTTTTGATAGTTGCATGGCTATGCAAAGTTGCACCGCCTGGCCATGCAACTTTTGTCTTCTCAGCAGTTAAGGTATTTGGGCTAGCACAGGTGTGCAAGGTTACTCTGGCTGGCTGTGGAACACCCAAATCTTCTTTTTCTTGCTTCCTTTGCTTCTCTTTTCAACTCTTTGACCCTCTTTACTTCTCCAATGATATGTAAGGTTCCCTCAAGGCCCTCCATAATTGATTATTCTCTTAATTACATGCATTATTCCATTGAATCCTTGTGTTTTTGCAAGAATTTCCTAAAATTTACTATCAAGAAAACAATAATGCAAAGGTCAAACAAGACAACAAAAGTGTGGGAAAGCAAGATAAAAATAAAAGATATTTTCATTTTATCAAGGTTTAAAGGGAAAATTATTTTCCCTGGCCTAATAGCATATATTTACCCATAAAATAAAATACTTCCACACTAAACAACACAAAAGAGAGGAGAAATAATTACTCCTGTAATTTTTTTAGGACCCTTTATCCTTATTCCAAGCACAACCTAAATTTGATGGAGAATAAGTTCGCCAAAAGTCTTATCATCTAATCTTATTCGGGGCTTGTTTTGTATGGGAGTAATAGGAGTAAAAAAATTCCCTCCTATTTTATATCTTTTATGTTAAGTATTTAATAATAATAATAAATATATTTTTAATAAAATATCCATTTTAGAATAAATTAAGATATAAAATGGGTATTTATTAGAATAAGAATATTTAATTTTAACTAAATTATATAAGATATATAAAATATGTGGTAATTTTTCCACCTCTATCGTCCTCTTACCAAACTAGCGCTTAGGTAAATATCTTCTTCTAAAGTCTCATTCTTTCGTACTTGCTAGTCTATTTTAATTAGGTTATAAGTGAATTAGCTTAATTGTAGGAGTTACGGTTAGGATTGAAATTAATCCATCATTATCTAAGAGACGGAATTATAGGGTGTCCTGTTTTAGTAGTTTAGTATTAGTTGTATTATCCGAATAAACATTATATTTGGAGGTCATATTATTTTTAAGAAATGCTGTACAAATATATTTATTAATTTAAAAAAAAATCTTTCTCGCCTAGGGGTTAGGGCCCCGAAAGTCTGGCCGGCCCCGGAGAGCATTCAAAGTTCTAGTCTGGAGCACGGCGGCATCAACGATGGCGGCAAAAACCATGTCAGTCGCTGGAAGCGGCGGCTTTGTTTTACAGCTAATAGTGGGAAGATGGTTTATGATGTTCGGTGCATTCCTGATTATGGCTGGCGCCGGCGCAACCTACCTCTTCGGAGTATACTCCAAGCAGATAAAAGCAACTTTAGGCTACGATCAATCAACCCTCAATTTAATGGGCACGTTCAAAGACCTCGGCGCAAACGTCGGGGTATTATCAGGTCTAATAGCAGAGGTAACCCCAGTTTGGTTCGTCTTATTAATCGGGTCTTTAATGAATTTTGCTGGGTATTTCTTAATTTGGTTAGCCGTTACAGAACGAATCTCAAAACCAAAAGTTTGGCAAATGTGTGCATACATTTGTATTGGTGCAAATTCACAGAATTTCGCAAATACTGGTTCTCTCGTCACTTGCGTTAAGAATTTCCCTGAAGGTAGAGGAATGATGTTGGGTTTATTAAAAGGTTACGTTGGTTTAAGTGGTGCTGTTTTTACGCAGCTATATCATGCTATTTATGGTGACGATGCTAAATCTATGATCCTTATGATTGCTTGGTTACCTGCTTCTCTTTCTATCCTCTTCATCTTCACTATGAGGATAATGAACGTCTCTCGGCATCCTAGAGAGATTAAGGTTTTCTATCATTACCTTTACATTTCCATTTGTTTAGCCTTGTGTGCTATGGGATTGACTATAGCTCAAAGAAGTGTTCCTTTCTCTCATTTGGCTTATGCTGGAAGTGCTACATTAGTTTGTTTCTGGCTCTTTTTGCCCCTTGTGATAGCTATAAGAGAAGAATACTTTGATTGGAAGCTAAGAAATCTTCTTCGGGAACCTCCGGCCGGTGGCATTGCTATCGAGAATAATCCCAAGCCCGACGTTAGTCTTGCGAAGATTGTAGAGAATTCGGGCAAGGTGTCGTGCTGGAAAGACTTATGGAATAAGCCTGAGAGAGGCGAGGACTATACAATCTTACAAGCATTGTTGAGTATTGACATGCTGATTCTGTTCTTGGCTACTTTCTGTGGTTTAGGATGCAGCCTAACTGCTGTGGATAATATGGGACAGATTGGGGAATCATTAGGGTACCATACCAAGACCATAAGCACATTCGTCTCACTAATCAGTATATGGAACTATTTCGGCCGAGTCTTCGCTGGTTTCGTCTCTGAGATCATCCTTTTACGGTACAAGGTTCCACGTCCGCTAATCATGTCGCTTGCCTTATTCATATCCGCAGGTGGTGACCTCATCATTGCTCTTCCTTTCCCTGGTTCTCTATATCTTGCATCTCTGTTGATCGGCTTTGCCTTTGGAGCCCAACTTACTTTGCTCTTCACAGTTATTTCCGAGCTATTTGGATTAAAGTATTACTCCACTCTTTTCAATTGTGGGCAACTGGCTAGCCCTTTGGGGTCTTACATTCTTAATGTCCATGTCGTTGGGAAATTGTATGATCAAGAGGCAATGAAACAGTTGGTTATGAAGGGTATGAACAGGTCGATGGCAACGGAGCTCACTTGTATTGGGAAGCAATGTTTTAGATCCTCATTCCTTGTCCTGGCTTGTACTAACGTTTTTGGTGCTCTCCTTCTGATTATTTTGGTTATCAGAACTCGTGAGTATTACCGTGGGGATATATATAAGAAATTTAGGGAACAGGCTCCGGAAAAGGAAGGGAAGAAGCAATGGAATGGTGATGCAAGTACAGAACATGAGAAAGATGGCACCAACAGGGAAATCAAAGCCGTCTAATCCGTTCTATCTTCTGCTTGCTGATTCAAAAGAGTCTGCAGGGTTGGTAAATGATATAACATCCCTTGTTTATTAGTCCTAAGTTTTCTTCCCTTTTTGCTGATTAATTATTTTCATAAAATGCTATTATGTATTCATTGAGTAGGGGGCAAGAACAGCATTTAATGTTACCTATCAACTGGTATATCTAATTATACTATTTATGGTGAGAAATTAACATCTTAACAAATATCCATGGCTCTCATTGGGAAAAATGAATATGGAAAAGTTGAAGATATGGGAAAGTTTTTGGTTGATCACAATTTACTATATTTCATTTGCTTCGGTGAAGTGTGAACTATGCTAATATATTTTATTTTATAATGTTATTATCATTTTTTATAAATAAATTTTTTTATATTTAATGTATATATTAACATTTAATATAGTACATATTAAATTAGATATAAAAATATTGGCCATAAAATTATATATTATAAGGTCTCCAGTTAGTAGTATATCCTAATTATCTATTATCCTATTTATTTATTTTTTTATGGTAGAAATAGCTATAGGTTGTATATAAGAATATTTAAGAATAAAGAATCATGTGCATGACACATGTTTAAAGAAGGAGAAAAGAGAAATAGGAGGTTTTATTTTAATTATAAAGGTCTAACAAGAATGAGTTTTTAAAATATGCCTTTCATACTTCCTCATTCACGACTCTTCTCTTCTCCTATATTCCTCTCTATAAGCACCCATATACATTGAAAAGAGAAAATATATTAGGGTTTGAATCTTCTTTTGTCTCAAACAATTGGATAGAGGAAATAGTTCGGGTCCATATTTTCGTATCTCGCAAGAACACACACCATCAGGTTGGGAAAAAGTAATCAGAGCCATTTAATTTAGTTGGTTCTTCAATCATATAGATTCTAGTATAATTAATTTCTTCAATAGCTGGAGGTACATTATTTATGATCTCTATCAAATATTATATGGTTTAATTCCACATAAATAATATTTAAATCATGTATTAGGATTTCACATAATTTTGTGTTGAATTGTGCATGAATTTATATGATTATATGTTAATTGTGTGATTTATGTCATTAAATTAAGGTAGCAATTGGTATCAGAGCCTAATTTTCCTTTGCTTTATTTGATATGTGACTGTGTGTTCGATGATAATATTTAATTTTAGCCGAAATTGTTGTTTTTTTTGTTTGTTGAATGGGTTACACGACCATGCTTTTAAGTATGACTCGACTGTGTTGTTCTTATATAGGCTATTAAAAAAAATTTATTACTGTGTACCTTGAGACTTGATCCTAGGATCTTCGGCTTATCTATTGTGGCTATGCTCATTACTTGATGAACAACGCTTTTCATTTTATTTTCTAACTTAACAGAACATGTAGCATGTTGACATAAAAATAGAGGCAATGTCAATGTGTGTCAATGGGGATTTCATCATGTGGCCTCTGCCCCCATCACCCTTAGCCCACACTACTTCTATTTGAATTTGGTGCTTATAATATGCATTTTTTTTACTTATATCATGTATTGCTTGGTGGTGTTTCTTGCTTTGCACCGATTGAGACATAGTAATGCCTCTTAGTGTGGTTTGGTCATCTTCTCTATTTTAAGGTGTGTTTTTCTTATTTTATTTTTCAATTGTATTCCCAAGTACCTTAAGGTCATGAATAGATACTTTTGATTTATTTTTTTTTAAAAAAAAATATATATGTATAAGTATCATACGTGATAGTATAATTTTATATGATTTGGAATTAGCCACATCACTCCAAATCATAATAAATTATATAATGATGTGTTTAATTAACTTGTCACATATAGTTAATATAATACTAATTGTAATATTATATATATATATATATATAATAAGTGTTATCTCACAGGATCATGTATTACACACACGTGCAGGCACAACATATTGGATTAAAATATTAAGTTATTATTCTTAATTTTTCTACGGGGATTGAAGGATTATGGGATGACTTAATAGTTTTAATATTATGATGCATCCACTGACATTTTTAATGTCTTTGATTTATGCCAGTTGCGTTTTTGATATATTATACATTGGTAAAGCATGTGTGTGTATGTGTGTGCCAGGTCATGTGTGTGTTGGCTTCAAATTGATTATGAGCATATATATGTGTTTAAATCTCGTAGTAAATTGTCTTAGTTTATATTCGATGTCTAATCTTAATATTGAGGTTTCCGAGTTGAAATGGGACAATTATAAGGTTTGAAAGGAGATAATTCTCCCAAATCTTAGTTGTTGTGACATGAATAAGGCTATTAAGTATCCAAAGCATATAATAACAAAAGAAAGTACTAAGGAGGAAAAGGCTGCAAATGAGAGATGGGTGAAAGCTGATCTCATTAGCTACATGTACATAAAGACTAAGATGTCATCTTTCATAAGATGCTCAATTGATCGCCATTAAGATGTCAGTGACCTGCTAAGGATCATAGATGAACAATTTATCCAATCTAATAAGGCCTTGCTAGTACCTTAATATTAAAGTTTTTATCTATGAAACTCACTACTATCAAGGTTTTGCATGAGTACATCATGAAGATGCGGGACTTGGTGACACAACTCAAGTCACTAGAAGTTGACATTATAGACACCTTTCTTATTTACTTCATCGTAAATTCTCTCTCAAAGGAATACACACCACCTCCCACACAAAGAAGAAGAAATGAGCAATCAATAAACTCATGACCATGATTGTGCAAGAGAAGACACAAAAAGCCTTCAAAATATGCTTCCAAGTTCCATTCCTTCAACTTCCAAGCCCAAATACTTTTCAAAATGCTTCCAAAGTTCAACTAATAAAAATCATTTCATCTTCCACATTAGCTTTCTCTTGTACATCTACAAGGCAACACATACAAATAGATAATTTTCTTAAGTAACAATAGTATCATAACAATTAAAGAATAAATGCTATTCAAATGTAATGAGATAATAATATTTGTTACCTTTTTCCAATCGTTCCAACTCTTCTATGCACTCTTCCACATTAACTTTAGAATTAGAGTTATATCTTACTTATAGCCAATCTTGTGCACATATAAGAGCGTGCACCATCTTAAAACATATCAAAGACACAAAACGTATTATTTTGAAATTTAAATTATTAATTTAATAATTAGGAAGATTAAAGTTACAAATATATTTATCACCTTAGGGGTTAAAGAACTCCTAAATTGATCAAGAATACGTCCCCGGGCACTAAATGTAGATTTCGAAGCAGCCGTAGACACTGATATGACTAGGATATCACGTGTCATATGTGTAAGGATCGGAAATCTAGGTCCACTGAGTTTCCACCAAGCTAGAACATCTATTTCTTCACCAGCTCCCTTCTCTTCGTTCAAATAATGCTCAAATTCACTGCTCACAAGCTGGTTTCTTTCCCAAGTTGCCCATTTGACTTTCTCACTTATTCTATTGACAAATAAGCTAGAAGATCCTTAACGCACAAATTGTTCACTTAGAACTTTTCGAGGCTCAGTCTCATCCATAACACAAGCATATAAATTTTTATAATCATCAAACAACTCAAAACCACTTTGTTTCACCTTATTAGTCATACTTTCACCAAGTTCTTCTCCATATAATGTATCAGGAGACATTTTTACCCTGGGAAGTGTAAAATATGGATCTAAAATTACACCTAAATAAATCAACATGTTCATCTTGTCAGTACTTCCCCAACATTTATCGCACTTGATTTTCATCATTTCAGCCATACTTCTAAAACCATCATAAAAATTAAGTATCCACTAATTTATCATATCAAGTGTATCACAAATGTCAAAGAAAAGATTATTATTTGTCACATGTAAAGAGCTAGAGATATGCTGAGCCAATGCATAAAACTACTCCGAAAAAACTGCAAGTTGTTCAAGTTTCTCCAATCATATTCAGAAAGAGGACCACCTTCAAAGTCCTTGGGAAGTTCCATCTTACCAAAAAAACCTTATATTTCAAAGTTGTATTCAAAATAATATAGGTTGAATTCCATCTAGTGGACACGTCAAGAGATAGAGAAAGCTTATATTCAACTTTACATTTATCTGCTTATTCTCTGAACAACAACAATCTTATAGGGGAGTTTCTAACATATTTAACCACAACCCTAATCTTGTTAATATGATGAGTATGATCCTTTAAGTTGTCCCAAAAATTAAGATTAATAATATGGGAAATGCATAGCATATGTAAATATTTTCAATCGCCAATCACCCCACTAGTTTTCTTCAACATATTTCTTAAATAAAGACATACAATATCATTTGAACTAGCATTATCAACAGTCACTGTAAAGAGTTTTTTCATTCAAATCCCAACAATTCAAGCAGTCCTTAATTGTCTGCCCAATGGCCTCCCCCTTATGAATTTCAATATTTCAAAATTCTTGTATGCAAGCTCTACTAATCATTAATAAAATGAGCAATAAGACACGTGTAATTAATTCTTTGAATTGATGTCCATGTGTTAGTTGTCACATATACTCTTTGACATGATGTTTTCAACAACTCTTTCAACTTCACCCTCTCATTAAGATAGATTTATAACAATCACAAGTGATAGTAGTACGAGAAGGTATATTGAAAGAAGGACTTGCAACGACCATCAACTCCCTAAATCCAATCATTTCAAAAATGTAAATGGTAACTCATATATTATAATCATTCTACCCTCTATTCTTCTTAAATCAAAAAAATTCACATCTTTATATCTCAATTTATGCTCTTCACCTTCTTTAAAATTAGGGTCCACAAGATCAAAGCATAAATGAGTTTTCTGACATATACTCTTGTTTGATGGATTTTCTAGACAAACCATCACATGATTCTTTAAAAAAATTATACCATTAAAATTTGAATCAGCAGCAAAAGTCTTAGGATAGAACTTACACTCTGCTCTAAGGTTTTGTTCCTCATCCAACAACTCCCATAAGTCCTCCCAATAGGGTGCTCTTCTTTTTCTCTTTCTTTTTATTTGGTTGCGGCCCTCCATTGGCTTTTTTTATTACACACTTATCATTCCTTTTGTTGTTTCCTTACTCTTGGATTGTTTGGGGCTAATCTACTATTGAAAACCTTCAGTTGTGTTTTTCATAGTGATTCTGCACCATTTTTGGGATGTAACAGAGCTTAATACCTATTTATAAGTTAGAAAAAATAAACACCGCAATAATTCATAATAGAAGATATAAGAAACCATTGATGAACTTTTCCACATAAATACTTACATTACATGATAGTTTGTTTTTGAGTGCACAATTCCTCACTCGTATACCATCCATTCAGCCAACAACATACATAAAAATATAACAATTTGATATAGATTATAATTATTGTAAAGTTGTATTAAAAACTATGCATATTATATTATAAATCTAAAGTTTAATTTCAATAAGCATGTTTTTTTTAAGAAATTAAATCATACTATATACAAAAGAAGAAGGGGGAGGTTGCAATTTTATAATGGACTTATATAAAGAGCTATCATACTCATCAGAACCCGAACTACCATGTTCAATTGAAATGATAAAACCTTAAAATTTGAGAGGAGTTAGAAAAACATCCTCCAAATTGAGCCAAAAGTTGAGTTTTTCCTTCTTCTTCTATTTTCTTTTTAATTTTGTTTCATGTATATGAGTGTGAATTGAAACCTCTAGTTTTTATTACTTAATTACTCATAAAATGTAAAATTAGTGCATTAAAATATTTTAGAAAAATTTTTGGAGACTCCAATAGCAAAAATTTCCCTAATTTAGAAACATTCATTAATTAATAAAAAATTTAAAATTATTTTGTTAAAATAAGATCATTTATTTACATTTAACTATAAAATAAATCATTTTGGTCTTATGTTTTGAGGGTGGACTTGTCTCAACAATAGGTCCTAACTTTGCATGGAGCAACTAACTTAATATTTTTAATTGTACCACGATCTCTTATTCTAAAGTTGGCATCCTTGCTTTTGTTTTAAAGAACACTGATTTGTCAAAGGTCTTGAATTCATCTCCTTTTAACCTCTGAGATAGCATTCACTTTTCCTACTCTCAATAGGATCCATTTAGATTTATTCATGTTAGGGTTGCTGATTCAATGCTCCTTTTGGCTAATATTCCAGCAAAATTTTATATTTTTGGCATTTATTATAGCCACAAGTAAGAATTATTAATTGGTAAACTATAATTATATTAGGCTAGAGGATTATTTAGGAGGTAATTTTATTAGATTCCTAGGAGATATTATTGATTTGTTTAATTAGTTAAAGGGCTAGACCGGTGAAGGAAAAATACATACATATAAGAGGATTTAGAACTCAATAATAATATAAGTTGGGAATTAATCAAGAATCAATTCCTAACCCTCCATTTCCCTCAAAAACTATCGACCAACCCCTCCCCTTACTTCCTAGTTTGTCACCAACTTCCAATAGTTACAAGCTTGCAACCACCATTCACTTAACCTTCCACCACCAACAACAACCTTTAATATATTTTAAAATTATCCTAACACTATGTGATACATATTTAAACTACAAAGGAAGGGATAAAAATGTATACTCATGTTTACAAAGATATCAATATCACTAAAGAAACCTCTTTAGTGCTAGCTAGCATTGGCAAATCATTTGAAGCTAACTTAGAGAGTATACTAATATCTTAAAAGAAATTTAATGAAAAGCTAGTAGTACTAAACTAACAAGAAATATAAGAAATGGATGAAGAAGACTGGAATCAAAAGAGTAAGAGCTTGCAGTGCTCAACTAATGTAGAAGATTATCAACAAACAAAAAAAATTTCTTTGGAATTACAAGTCACAAATACTCCTTAAATGATTGACTCTTCAACTTGAACTTTGATGATACTTGATGGCTTTTGTAGGTTGGCGTTGATCTACTCTAAGATCAAATGCCTTCTAATGATAAATCTTCTATTTCTTAACAAAATACTCTTGCTACTCTGTATTACACTAAATTGAATAAGGAGAAGAGAAAAGGTATAAGAACAAACTTTCTCTTGTGTTTCTCTCTCAAATTCAAAAATGATATTGTTTCACGTTATGTTGTTTGAATCAATGTGTACAAGGGTTTATATATGCATGCACCCATGAAGGCATTTTTATTACTAAGCCTACTAACCAGCCCTTATTAATAAAATTAACCCCTAATGCATGGTACACATATGTTTAAAGAGTTACAATGATAATTTACAAGTATAACAAAGTATACACCAAAATAACAAAGCCAAAAAAACTTTAATAATGTAATACATAGATGTAATCATATATAGTCCAACTTTGTATCTTGTAGCCTTGTTCTTCCTTGCACTTTGTTATCCTTATAATTCCATTGTCATTGTATTGTACATCAAATATCTTTAATATCATGAAATTATTACAAGCATGTAAAACACCTACAAGAATTACTTGACAAAATATAGGAAGAACAAGAACTTTCAAGCACAAGGGTTCCATCTCTAAGTATGCTAATTCTTCTTATTCTTCATCATTTGAAGAATAAGATTGAGAGTGATCTAGAGATGATCCCACATCATTATCCCCTTGTAAAGAAGAATTTTTCCTCAAATTAGCATCACTATAATAAGGAGATAAGTCACCAATGTTAAAAGTCATAGATACTCTTCCATAATGCTCAGGAAATTCAAGTTCATATGCGTTATTTCCAAATTTTGTTAAGATTTTGAATGTCCCATCAACTTTTTGCATTAGTTTATTCTTTCTTAAGTTTGAAATTCTTTCTTTTCTTAAATACAACCATACAAATCTCCTAGTTTAAACACTTGTTGAATTATGTTTTTATTTGCTTGAGCTAGATATTTAGTATTTGATTTTTCAATGTTGTCTTTAATTTGTTGATGAAGTTTTTTAAAGAACTTTATTCTTTCCTCAACATCATAATTCGTTATATCTCCTCTCTTAAATGACAACATATCAGTAGATAGATAAGGATTAACCCCATAGACAACCTTAAAAGGACTCATTTGAGATGTATTAAAAGGACTCATATTATATGCAATTTAGCATGTGTAAGCTTTATATCCCAATCTTTGGTGCTATTATTCAATAACCCTAGTAGCAAAGGACCTAGAGTTCTATTAGTTACCTTTTTTTACCATCCATTTATGTATGATGACAAGTACTAAATGATGAATCAGTACCTAACATGTTCTAAAGTGCCTTCCAAATGTAGCTTAAGAATTTTACATCTCTATCTGATAATATTCTTGTAGGAACTTCATGTAATCTCACTATTTCTTATAAATATAAGTCTACTAAATGTGTTGCATTATTAGTCTTGTTTCAAGGTATAAAATGTGCCATTTTCGAAAATCGATTTACTACCACAAAAATAGAATATTTACCCCTTCGCGTCCTTGGTAATCCCAAAATAAAATCCATGCTAATAATTTTTCAAGATTGATAAAGCACTAGTAAAGGAGTATACAAACCCTTATGGAAGAAACTTTTATTTTTTTGAAAAGTTATGCATCTTCTTATAATTATGTGTACTATTTTTATCATTCGTGGCTAGTAGAAATTTTCTTGTATTATTTCCATGGTGTTATGAACTTTAAAATGACTAGCTATACCACCCTCATATACTTCTTTAACAAGTAATCTTGCAGTCATCTTATAGTAAATAATTGCCACAACTACCATTATATTTGCACATATTATAGATGCCAACAAAATCTCCATCCTTATCATACAGTTCCTTTAACATCTCAAATCCTAATAACTTAACATCCAACATGGCTAATAACATAAATCTACGAGATAAAGCATCTGCCACGGCATTTTCTTTACCATCAAAATATTTGAGAGAAAATATGAATGATTATAAGAAATTAGCCTATATTGCATGCCTCAAACTAATTTTCATTTTGCCCATGTAAATATTTCACACTCTCATGATCCGAATGCAAAACAAATGGCTTAGGTCTTAGGTAATGACTCCATGTTTCTAGAATTTGTTTGATGGAAAAGAAATCTTTGTCATACGTGGAATATTTTAGTCTAGCTCCATTTAATTTCTCACTAAAAAATGCAATAGATTATTTTTATTTATAAGAGTAATAATCAATACACATGCACTAGGTACCATCCTTTGTATGGACTAGTAATGTAGGTACACAACATGGACTCATGCTTTTCCTTACATACCCTTTTATTATGAGCTCTTATATTTATTTTTCTAACTCCTTAGCCTCCTCTAGATTACATTGATATGCAAGCCTATTATGTAAGGACACGCTAGGAATTAAATCTATGGCATGTTCTACTCCCCTCCTAGGTGGCAATCCAGGTGGTAATTCATTAGGAAAAACATCATGATACTCATCAAGAAGTTTATCTAATTGAGGATTATCATTATCTCTCTCCCCTTGTAGAGATTCTTTCATAACCACAGCATACCATGAAGCTCCCTTTCCATGCTTCTTAAGGTTTCCTTAGCACATATTTGGCTCTCTTAGCTTCAATACACTTTCATACATATTTTGGGTCAATGTACTCTCTTCTAAAGCATGGTAGGTCCTTTGCTCTAAAAATAAGTAATTCTTTCTCAAACTTGGTGTTTTTGTAGGAATTCCTGCAACACAAAACTCAAGAAAGTAGTATAGCAAATAATAGACTAGAATCATAGAAAAATATGTGAAAGAGATTAAATGAAATCCTAAAGAGAAGGTAAAGAGAGGTAAAATTATGGGAAATATTCAATTTATCAACTCATCTTTTCTGAACTTCAAGCAATTAATTATATTTGTTTCTTCATCCTCTCCCTATGATATTTTCTTTATTTTAATCTTTTCAATGCATACTTAAATTACCAACCCATTTACCTTATAAAATTGACTCCTCCGCCCCCCCGGCCGCGGATTAGCATCCAACCCAAAGTGTTGTTGGACTAATTTTTCCCCAACTTCAATCAGCTACCATACACTAATCTTGATTCATTTCTCTTTTATTCTTTGTGGGTATTTTTCCTTGAATCTTATACTTCATATAGGCACCAATTATGCCATAGAAAGTGTTCTCCTTCCCTCTTCTTCTTCCTATCCTTTCTCCCTTGTCGAGTTAGGCACTTGTGGTTGTTATTGTCGAGTTAGACACCGGTTGAGTACTAGAATCTATAGTTTGGTTACTTTGAGTTTCCATTCTCAAATTAATATAATCAATTGATTGTGATCAAAATAATTGAATATAATGAGCAATAATTTTCATTCAATCATCTACTTCATATCTCATTATTCCATACATGATGCTTAGTTGCCTTCTTCACAATTGTGCTACCATATGATACATATTCTTATTGCGTTATCATATGATATACTATTTTAATTTCATGTGAACCTTATGTGCAAAATTTTGTCTCTTTAGGATAGTTATGTTACTTAGGACGAGTTACGTATTGATACTACACCTTTATTAGCATTATGTTGTAGGTATATGATGATGATCTGGCATACTTTGAGGAGATCCCTCAAACATAGTGGTTCAATTTTACACACAAGGTTAGGGTATAGGGTCATAGCTATTTGAGGTTGCACATACTGTTTATATTAGATTCTAGATATATCTTTTGGACTCTTTTTCCCTTTTGTTTTTATTTCTCTCTATTTCTTATATTGTATTATCTAGAGCATGTAATTTGTACTCTATTCTTATGTTTAATTTGTTAAAGACATCTACTATTTCTATCTATTTTTATAAGTTTTGATTTAATTATCGCTAACACTTTAGCCTTGCATTTAGTGCAAGAAAGGTATAGATCATATTTTTGTTCAGGATGGTGGTAACAACTGTTAAAATATATTAATAATTCCACTTAAAAATAAAAAAAATTAATAGTAAATTTTGGGGTGTTACATAGAGTGTTAAAGGGGGGAAATTTCATTTTTGTGAATATTGTATATGTATATCTCATGTTAATAAACTAACTTCAATGGGTAGAAAAAAAAACCCTCAATGGGTGGAGGAAAGGAAATTATTGTAAGTAACATAAAAAAACTATAGTATTTGAATACTAGAACGAAAAAATTAATGATATTTTTATAAATAATATGTATTCATATTTTAAGTGAAAATACTACTCTTAATGGATTGAGGAAACTATTTTCAATGGGTGATAGAAACTTGTGTAATTAGATTAGAAAAATAAGGGAAATTCTTAGTTATTGTCATTAGGGTGGTTCTTACTAAATATATCCCTTATATATGTTTTTTTTTGTGTGGGTGTGTGTGTGTGTGTATGTGCATTCTAGAGAAATTAAAGATAATAGTTGCATACAATTAATTATGAATAAATATGGCAGAGAATAAAAGAACTAACATAATAAAAAAAGATTAATCATTTACAAATCACAATTTTGTTGACTATTCTTAGCATTATTCTCATTGATATTCTTTCATATAAATTCCACCTTATTACCTTATATATATAATACCCCATACTTATTACATTCATAATATAAGGGGCTAAAGAATATAAAGTGGTGAAGGGAAGATTTTACAATGAATGAAAATAAAAGGGAAATTAAACCTAAGATTTAATAAAAGACATTTATATGAGAATTACATTCAAATTATCTAAATAAGATATTTACAACACTCCCCCTAGATGTATATCTTCTAATATTTTATTAGTTATTTAATATTTACATCTAAAAAGATGTATACCACTCCTCATACCACTAAGTATACATGTAGGTATAGGAGAATATCAAAACATATCCTCATATACAAATATGCCTTATGAATGTACCTTCAAAATATTGTCTCATTAAAACCCTTTCCAAGAAAATCTAATGAGATAAAATCACGGTTAAGGAAATGATTATAGTTTCCTTCCCCTCAACGTACTATATAGTTTCCATATGTTACATGAGTCAACTTTGTATGCCCTCTTGTTTAGGACCTTACCAATAAAAACCCTAAAACAAAAATCTAGCTTTTGTGTATGGACTTGTGTCATCATATTGGTTTTTATTTATATCATTCATTGACGGATACCCAATTATAACCAAATAATGTAACACTTTCAAATGTTAGACTTCATGTCCCCATAAATCACACTTGGTTGAGTGGATACACTTGAAATTTGTTCATTGATTCCAAGTCATCCAATCATTGATATAAAGACAATTCATAATGATTCAAGAATAATTCTCATAATTATCCACCATCAATTGTAACTATTTGGGTAAAGATATCATTGTTATCCACCTCAAACAATCTTACAAATTTATAAGAATAATATATGGATATTTCATTTGTTATTGAAATCTTTTCTTGAATTCCATCAATAAGGACATGTTAACTCATTGTGGTATGTTTTTTATCCTTTTTCAAGATTTACAACTCTGCTTTCGATGATTCAACTCTTCGGACCCATATCATAAACTTTTAGAATCTATAAAATTCCTACCATTAGCTTAATAAGAGTCATTACAATGACTTCTATGAGTTGTAACTTTCATCAACACATATGACTTTCATAAATTCTTAGTCATAATAAATAATATCTAGGATATATTTATGAAGAATAAGCATTGCACTTTGATTTTTCTATGGATCCATATCTTATCAAAATGCCATCTCAATGTTTGCTTACTTAATCTCAATCTCCTTTTTACTTCCCCTAAAGCCAGTAATATCATCTGTTTTAACCTTCTTTATGGATATATTTTATATCCATGGAAGATTATCATCATATATATAGAAAATATAAACTTTAAGATTGGGTTAATTGGAATGAACTTCACTGACCAAAAACTTTACATACATATTGACATATCACTTCCAAACCTCACTAACAAGGGTTTATCAATCAAATGCATACTTACAACTCCACCATGCCATTCTTCTTCCAACTTGAAGTAGTTAAATACATTATTATCCCATGTATATGGTTATTCACTTAACAATATGTGTTAATTTTACAAATACAACATTTTAAATTGCCAATTGTAACATGTAACTATCATCGATGCACCATTATATACTTATATGATCAACAAATATCTTATTGAGTTCTATTAAATACATAGGATTAAATTACAATAGAGGGGTGAATAGGGTTATCTAAATCAAAAATTACAAATTAAAATTTTAAAACAGATATTAGAGCGTTTTAAGAGCCTAAACCTTCTCTGCATCCACTACTAAAGATCTTCCCTTCGGATTTGGAACTTTTATGAAGTATTGAGAATCTTCTCACTAGGTTTAGAAGCTATACAATCTCAATGAACTCTTTGAGAATAATTTATAGCTTAAATTATTTATCTCCTTAATATTAGAAACCTAGAATCATCACAAAAATGATAGGTACACTCACAAACCCCTTATAATGAGCTTTTAATAAGGGTGGTTGTGATTATAAGAATTCTCACTAGAATATTGATATGGAAGTTAAAGAACCTAATGTAAGAATTAATACTACTATAAGAAATAAGATATTATAATGAATGAGTGTTTCTAGCAAAGAAGAGTGATAAATTACACTTTTGAGAAAATTCAACTAAAACTAAGATAGTGAAAGTGAGAGTTGAATAGTTGAAAATTAATTACAAGAGAAAGTATAAATTAATTGTGCCATAAATTAGCTTTCAAAAGATCTTTCTAATTCTACCCAACAAATTCTATATATGTCTGGAGCTCATTGTGTATCCATTGATGAAAAAGTAATATAGTCATTATGTGAATAATGGGCAAAAAAACTTGGAACTTAATATTAACCACCCATTTAGTCAAGGGTACCAGTTGATTAGTTACCCTTATCAATCAATCAGTTGGTGTAACTAGACAAATGGTTATGTTCAAAACTAATTATAAATGTCACCATTGTTATAACCAATTGACTAGTTTATTAAAACTAGTCAATCAGTTGAAGTCCTACATGTTTGGTCCTTAAACATATTCAAAACCCATGAAATGGTTGTGCAACCAAGGTCCTGGTTGAGGAAATCGGTCAATTGGTTAGGGAAAACTAATTGGTGTTTTTACGTCATTACAAAAATAATTTTACAACTAGTTTATCCCATATACTAGTTAGACTAATCCATCGATTGGTTCCATGAACCAAGGGATTGGTTTTGAGAAATAAGTTGATATGTTAAAACTAAGATAAAATTGATTTTGCAAAGATTCAACCCATAGATTGGTTAAGCAAACAAGTTGACTGGTTTACTAGAAATGAGTTGATGTGTTGAATTTGATTACAAACAAAATTTTCTAGGATAAAAACAATCAATCAATAGTTAGTGTAATACCTAGAGCTGGCAATCGGGCGGGTCGGATCACTATCGGATCGGGTTACATGATAATCGGGTCATATCGGTTTCGGATAATTTCGGATCATTTTGTCGGGTCGGGCTGGGTCGGGTTTGATTCGGATCAACTCAGTATCGGATAATCTCGGATCATTCTAAGGTCTCAGATCGGGTCTGGTTGAGATCGGATGGACTCGGATTTGGATAAATTTCGGTTGTTCTAATTTCAGTTCGGGTTCGGATCGGGCTTAGGTGAATTTGAATTATTATATTTTCGGGTCAAATTTAGATTAGATTTAGGTTATTTCATGCTTGTGTCATTTTTTTTTATTCCGGGATATTATTAAAAGCTAATTATTTTGAGATCATTTATTTAATTTATCTTATTCAATTAAAAGTGAATTATTATATTAATTGTTTTGGGGCCTTATAATTTTTTATCATTATTTCATCTTTGGAGATGTATTTAACATTTTAAATTTAAAAGTTTTCAAATCGTATCACTTTTCTTTTTATGTTAAGGTGTAGCTTATAATTCAACTCCATTATTAGCTTGGTCATATTGAGTTCGAGTATTATTTTTTTTGATAATTGATGTTACACCAGATAAACACAAGACCTAACGAAACTCCTGTGATGTCAAGAAACTCCTATTAAGCACAAGAATAAAAGACATTAGAAAACCTCCTATGATGTCGAGAAACTCCTATGGTATCAGCGCTTGAATATTATGGGTCACCTCCTCCGCTCGATATGGAAAGTCTTGTCCGCCATTTTTGATCCAGAACCCGATTCGCATCTTTATAAGCATGATCATCCATCCTCTGCTCATTTCGACCTTTTCAAAAACTTTTCTGTTTCTGGATTCCCAAATCGTGCCCAAAATTGCAAAGAATTCCGCTTGCCAAATCTCTCCTCTCAATCCTTTGCATGATGTTCCGAGCCAAGCTCTAGCATTGTCCGCCACTGACTTGAGTATAACCCAATAATACCCTATCCATTCGTAGATCTAGTACCATACCTTTCCTGTCACAGTACAATGTAGGAACAAATGAAGGCTTCTAAGGTTGTGTTTCTCATATTATTTTTATAAAAAATTGATCACATCATATCAACATAGTTTTAATAATAATAATAATAATAATAATAATAATACAAAAATAATGATAACAATAATAATAGTAATTAATGAATATCAATTATGGCAAAAATAATAGTAACAACACATTAGTTTTTTTTATTATATATTTTGATTATATTATACCAAGAAAAATAAGATAAAAATTAGATAAAGCAAGTAATAATGACTATTATTGACAAAAGACCAACTAATATTGACTTATTACTATTTAACACTGTAGATGTAATAAAAAATATTAATCTTCAATTTTCATAATGAATGACTAATATTCTCACTCTAGATTTTTCCTACTTTCCTATGATATTATAGGTGCTATATTGTAAGGTATGGCCATATAGATACTAACATATAGTGTTCAAGGCTGCACTATTATTATCTTATGGTACTAGATGGAATCATAGAAGTGAACTAATATTTAGATGGCATAGTAGAGTTTTTCTTTTTTTTCTCTACTTTTATTTCTATACTTTTATATTGGTATCAATGGATATTTTATTTGTATATACATAAGTGATATAAATTTTATGATTTCTAGATTTTGATGTAAGTGCTAGTATGGATTAGTTGCACATCTATATTATTTCATGCTTTATGAAGTTTTGAAAATTTTGAGTTATGGGTTAATATTAATTTTTGGATAGTACCAAGTTGAATCTTTATAGATTTATAATTTTTCAGATAATATCGGATTTTGGATAAATAATGGATCGGGTCGGGTCATTTCAGATTTATAGTTTTTCGGGTTATATCGAATTTCGGGGGAGTAGCAGGTCGGGTCGGGTTCATTCCGGGCTTATAATTTATCGAGTTATATCGGATATGTATCGGATCGGGTCGGAGAGATTTCGGGCTTTTAATTACTTCGATAAAATCGGATCAGATTTCGGACGGATCGAATCGGTATTTGTCGGATTTTTCGGGTCGGGTCAACTTTTGCCAGCTCTAGTAATACCCCAAATTTTACTATAGAAAATTTTGTTTTATAGAGAAAGCATAATAACAAAATAGTTGTGTGTTACCACCATAATTGACATAAGCCTGGCTTACCACACTGTTTTTATGGCAATCACAAGGTAAAACAGTTAGAATGTAAAACATTATAAATAGGAAACGAGAAAAACTTCATAAATGAAAATACAAGTTGGAGATTAACTCTGATTACTGCATCGAAAATACAAATAAAGGGATATTATGGATCTACGAGTCTAAAAAGGTATCCGAGTAAAATATCATCTAGAAAACATGACTCTATGCCTAAAAATCCTAATACAGAAAATCATTCCACCCCACACAAAGCATCATAAGCTACAAAATTATCAAACATTCCTCATTGACCTACACATAGGCATCTAGGTCGTCTGCTCGAGGGAATTAGTGGCACTAATGAAAAGAATAGTCAGTATACTACGTACTAAGCAAGGTAACAATATAATTGAGAAATTATGTCAAAGATAAAGTCATACATACAGTGCATAAACAATTTGAGGTAAATACTGATTCCAGATCTCAGTAACGAATATATTATATTTTATTATTTTATTTATGTTGAGTTGAGGGACCCCACTATTCTTAAACCGGGGGATTGGTCTAAAGCATCTCTCAGAGATAAATCACCTGAGCCGCTATTATCATTCGGTGGAATGGGCCCAACACTTCTCAAGGTAAAACACACCTAAGCCACTATTCTTAAACTAATGGAACGGTCTAAAGCACCTCTCAGGTTGAGCTGTTATTATCATCTGGTGGAATAGAACCAACACCTCGGTCTTGACTAAAATAATCTTTCACTTTAAATGATTAGTATTTTATCCATTAGTACTTTTATTTGAATCATATTTTTATTCATACTAACTATAGGGTCCCACTATTCCTAATGTGGTGGAACAAATTGATACACTTCCCAAGTAAAAACACACCTGAGCCACTATTATCATTTGATGAAACAAACCCATATAAACACCTTAGCCCAACTCACATGGTTTATTAATTTAAATGAGTAGTATCTTATTCATTGTTGATTATGCAAGGTCAACTTATATGACTCATACATATATGCATGTCATAAAATGGATAAACATGAAAACACAACCTCATAATTATCAGGCCATCCTCAAGTAATAGGTCCATAATTACCAAAATATTCTGAGTATAATTCTTAGCACACTTGTATTCCAATTCTCCTCCAAAAATCACCAAAATTTCATTTTTATCCTTGATGGACCAAAATACCCTTTATTTATCAAAACCTCAAAATGTCATATTAGGTACCTTGTATTTTACTCAATCCATCCTTCAATAATGTTACTTATGAAATATTAGATAACACCTTCAAAACTTATCAGGCCAAGATTATTTCCTATATCACCCTCAAATGACCACAATGTGTTCATAATACTCACAAATTCCAATATCAACACATATCAATCCCCAAGATTCATGCATCATACATAACTCCATAGTATATACACGTATTAACATTATATCCCAAATACATACTTTCACATTTTTACCCTTTCAAGATATCATATCATAGTATGATCATAATCATTATTATCTACATAAAATTTTAAGCATGATATACATAGTATACATATAATACTAACTATGACATGTATCTTTACCAACAAGGTCACCAAGCTCTACACACGAAATCCTAAACCTCCTCCTCTAAGATCACTAGAAGATTACCTAAAAAAATAAGGACATTTTATAATTAGAACTTAAGAATAAGAATTGATGGAATTTTTAAGTTAAAGGAGGGTGGAAATAGAAATAACTGAATTAAGTAGAAAAATCAGGTTGTGTGGTAGTGTAGTGGAAGTTATGATGGCACTAAGGTAGTTTTAGAGTGGTGTTTGAGTGGATCATGAGTATACTTAGAAGGTATCATGGTTTTGTTGTGGTATGTAATGCATGCATGGATTGAGAGCTGTGAAAGTGCACTGTATGAATAGGAAGAAGGTGTGCACAACTTTACGTGGAACTGTGTGTGAGCGCGCATAATTGAGCATGCAAGGGTGAACGTATATGCACCTAAATTCTATTAGAAGACATAGCTAGGGCATGTGAATAGCATACAGTTATGCACCTAAATGGAAAAAGAAACTAAGCACGATATAAGGAGGGAGGAAAAAAGGATTGGGGTGATGATGGTTAGTGATGATGAGAGGGATTGATGGGGTGATAGTGGCGATCGTTTCATGGTGAAATGGTGGTGATTAGTGGTTAGTGGTGGCATGTGGAGTACTGATGGTTACCTCAATGTTAAACAAAGAAAGAGGAAGAAGAAGAAAGAGGGGAATGGTCAGGGTTGGTTTTTGCTCAATAAAAAATGGATAGTGTGGAAGGTTGACCATTAAATGTGGTAGAGAAAGATTGGAAGAGTATGTATGTATGTATGTATGTATATACGTATATATGTATATGTATGGTGGCATGCGCATGGTGAAGGCAAGGAAGATGGTGTGAAGAGGGGAGAAATGGCAAGATAATGGGTGTATAATCGGGGGAATGGGTTGACAGCGACACATCATGTAAGTGGGAGTTGATGTGTTGATGGTAGGTAGGGTGTAGGTGATGGTGATGGTATGTCAAAGGGTAGAGGGTATGGTCTCATGCACATAAATGGGAGAAAGAAGAAAAAGGTGATCAAATAGGTAAGGAAGAAAAAAGAAAAGAAAAGAAAAAGGAGAAAAAGGGAAAAAAAGATAAGTGTAGTAATGGTTAAGATTAGATTAAAATTTTGGTGATCAGCTAAATTAGGTAAGATTAGGTTATAAATACTTCAGGATTAAGGTTAGGCTAAAGAAATATAATTTACCTAAAAAAAAGATTAAGATTGGGCTGAGATTTAGATTAGGAAATTAAGGTAAGATAAGAATATTGATTTCTTGATATTAGAATTGGATTAAGGTACTAATTACTCAAGATAAAGTTTAGTTAAAATTTAGGGTATTACAATTAGGGTTTTGAAAGGTTAAATCCATGTATTAAAAAAAAGCCAAACAATCAGTTTGGAATCCAATCAACTAGTTCTGACCGAAATGAAGATTTGTAAAAGCATATAGAAAACATTTGGAAGTTAGAATCAATCATGAATTTATATCAAATGAATTCAAGAGAATAATTTTAACACATTCCAAAGAGTTAAAAAATTGAATTACTTACAGTCAACCATATAAGATTAGCCTAAATACAAATATTAAACCTTTGGAGATTGATTCTTTAGGCATTTTGTTTAAATCTTCTCTTGTACCTAAAAACTTTATTGTTCTCTTAACATTTGCACTTGAGTGATAGATTGAATAAGTGCACTTAGAAAATTTATTAATCTTTTAAGCTTTTCACTTTATGGGTAGTTTGAGTAAATGTATGTTTGTCATCCTTATAAGCATTGTGGTACATGCACACTTAATTAAATAATATTAAATCCTGAAAAATGTTTATTATCATCAAAACAAGGATAATGACATTGATTAAGCTAAGAGGTCAACAATCTCTCCCTTTTTGATAATGTCAAACAAAATTTTCAATACTGAGTAAGTTAATGATATAAGAGATGAGATATGAAAAAATAATACCATAACCCCTACAATTTGCAACTTTTAATTCAAAATTTGGACTCTCTCTCCCTTTTGTACCTTTTGTCATCAACATAAGGGTGGACTTGTAATAAAAAGATATAACAATCCTAAAATATAATGGGTAGCCTACCCTTTAGCATGTACATTAGTAGGAAAAATGAAAAAACAAAACACACTAAATAAAGAAATTAGGGTATTATTCCCATGATAAGGTGCATCTGAGAACCAAGGAGAACTAACAACTAATTACTATAGTTGTAGATATTAGTACCAGTTAGAGTAGGATAAGTGGAAGATATAAGATTTGCAAGTGAAACCAGAATTATCATCTCATATATATATATATATATATATATATATATATATATATATATATATAGCAAACTATATGAAGTTTACAAGTAATGAAATACATAAGCTAAAATCCAATTTAATAAAAGAAAACACATTAGAGTTTGTACATTGTAGATATCACAAAATACAATCAACCGAGTGTAATTTTACAAAAGGTAGATATATAACCCTTACACTAGTGTGAACAAGAACTATGTTGATCCCTAATAAACACTAGTGGTGCTTGGAAATATAGTGGTGAATTGTAGATCTGAAATTAGAGTTGTGATAATGGATTTGTTAAGAATAATATAAGCATTAGTCTTAGTGTCCTACACGTCTGCAATCTCTACAACATTTCAAGTTATCTGAGTGGCTTGAGTGAGTGACTCGTCAAGAAATAGATTAGATGGGGGGAGATCCTTATTCAATGTAAGCTTGAATCTAATTCCTAGAATAACAACATCAAATTTGAGCTCAACGTCATCCATCTCAATATCACAATCTATGCCCACCTCATATATGATTTCATACTCTATAATCATAATATAGTATACCCTATAGTCATGATGTCACAATCATGGCCCTCTATAATGAGAGAGCAAGGTGGTTGATCTTGATGCTATAACTAAAAGTCAAGTTGAACCAAACACGAACACATCTAACTCTATTAGTGCCTACAACCTCTTGATCACTATCAATATGATACCCATTATTTTTAACCCTCCAAATTATTAGTTCCTAGATATTAACCACAATCACTTTTCCTTGGGATGGTGGTGAAGGAGCAATAGATGCCAAAGGAGTAGCATTGGATCAGGATGCATTAGTATAAAGAGTAATGGGAGCAAAGGTAGTTAGATCATTAGATGGAGAAGGAATGCCATCATATCCATCCCTAGGCTAAGGATGAGGTGCCTAAATAACTAATATCCTACAAATGTGAGTCAATGTAGCACAAGCCTTAGCTGTAAGGACCATGCTTTAGCCATCCTTGCTCATTTTTTAGCCTATGCGTCACAGTGTAACCTCATCAAATATAGCTGATCCATCCTAAAGATGGAAAATAATAGCAGGGAAATTGGAAAAGGGGAACACAAAATACCATAGAATCATCTTAATAAAGGATCCATATCCTAAGGCGCTCTAAATATAGTCTGCCATGTGTGTCATGTTTTGAAATATATTAATTCTAAAATACCTGGTAATACCTCCAACCACATAATGATGATGTGTCATGTGTGAAATGACCATATCATGTGTGTGAGTGTGAATCCACTCTCTATAGGTTACCCTAGTGCTAATGTAAATTGTAATACCTAGTACCCTTACTAGTCTAACCTCATATAAGACTATGGAAACACCTAGAATGTATGTAGTAAAGGAAAATTAAGTGATTTTTATGGAGATATTGATAAAGAAAATATAAACCAAGTCAATATACACTAGATCTCAAATAGCAAGAAATGGGAGTAAACGTACATCAAATAGAGGATGCATGAAGGGAAATCTAAACTGATTAATGCATATCTCTGAGTATATGCACTTCCTAGGGATAACTTTCTTATTATGGAAGATCTTAACCCATTTTTATTGATTATCCATAGTTCAAAAGAAGAAGGGAGAGGGTGGAGAAGTCATAGAGATCTTAGTCAGTCTAGTAGATGATCTATTAGAAGAGTGATCATTGGGTTAAGAAGGAGGATATAGAAGCCTAAATGTAGGAGAGAGTCATATATGCTCCAGAGGAGGTGAAGGAGACCCCCTAAAAGTGGAAATATATGATGGATCATATATCCTAAGGGATATCCGAACATGGTGACTAGGTTTCTAGCTTTCCTAGAAGAGTCTTGATTAATGCCTTTTCCCTAGAATTATGAGAAACATTGGTCTTTTTTTACACATGATGAATGCAGAGAATTAGGATTAAAGTGCAAGTAAGAACATAAAGGTGAAATAAATTTAATAAAGCATAAGAAGTTTAAGGAAAGGAAATTATGAATTATGAATGGAAATGAGCAAAAGATGTTCCCAAAGAGCCTAACAAGTCAAGCCAATAAGAAACGTACTCTAATAAACCAATAATAGCACCTCAAGTCATAGAATTAACCTAAAGAAAAGTTCGGCTTTCGAATCTCATATCCATTGAATATATCACAACCTTTGAAATGTAACTTAAATCAATACTTATAATCATTGAGACTTGCTCCAATGATCACAACAAGCCCTTGTTTGTGAGATTTTTTCAAGAATTGAACATTTCGGATAAGTGAAAGGGAGAACGTTGTCAAGAATCATTCAAATAGAGATAGAGAAATTGAGTGTGAGGGTTTACTTTAGGTCAAAGAGGCCTTTTATATGTTGGATGAACCAATTAATTAGTTTACCAAGTCTAAAAACTATTCTTATGAACTAGTTGATTGGTTTGGCAAGCTCATCCACTATTATAGACAAGTATTGAAAAATAAAACATCACAGCCATTGATCAGTTTGAGGGGGATATATCAAAGGGTCCCTATGACACATCAACTAGTTTAAGGACCATTAAATATAACTGGTCTCAACATGTGTTCAACACTAATTCAAGCATAAAAAATAATTAATTCATGGCATAAAACATCCACTTTATACTCTAATTGTGTTATCCATCAATCATGTAGGTAGTTTCATAATCAAATCAACATATATCAAGGCCATCCAAACATGATTATAACATATTTTACATGCATCAAAAAAAATGATCCAACAAAAAATGAAAGAAATAACATGAATCACATATACGGTATCCTAAGTTCTCTACTAATGATTGTGAATATTTCCTCATTGAGCTCCCTTGTAAATATATCTCCCTACTAATGAAATGTTGTGAAAACCCCATTTTTCACAACAACAAAAATTCGTTTAAAACAATGCAAAAGTAGAAAATACTTAACACAATTGGGAAAAATAGGGTGTTACCGCCATACCTAACACAGGATAGACATCCAATGCCTATCCTATATTAAATACAAGGATAAAATCAAACTGGCCAATTTAAAATAGAGTGCACAAACTTTAAGTTATATAAACATATAAAAGATTGTTTACATCAAGGACCTCGATGATCTTTGACCAAGTCAAATATAAGAAGATTGATAAGTTAATAATGCAGGGCTATATTAAAATGAGATCAAGATGTGACCCCAAAATTGTGGTCTATCATAGACAACATAAAATCCTCTGAATGTCCACGCTCTCAAGCCCCAAACCCAAGCTGAGTTAGGTCCACTACTAGTCATCCCCAAAAAAATGCACATGGCCCTATGCTTGTAGGAATGAATAGGTAACCGAGAAAACGGGTACATCAATACACTACGTATTGAGTAAGTCAAGTTGCCTCCTCAACGGAAGTCACGTATATACAAGATTCTATCATAATATGGATATCATATTTAACATGTGTCATGCTAATTTCATATATGTAAATGTAGTAATGCATTAGGATATACTAGCATGCATAACTCAAGTGACTCAAAATGTATCATACTTATCTTCATAGTATAATAACACAGACAATCACACATGTACTAGGTAGATTAATCCAGATAACCATTAGGGTTATTTTCCAACTTGCTCAATCAATTAGACTATTCCATTTTCTTATCCATATATTGGTATAAGCCAACATTCAGTCAATCATTCAATTATTAACCAGTTAGTAATTCAAGCCATTATCCAAGTATTCGTTCCAAGTTTTACCCTTATTATTATCTAAATCGTTATCCCCATCATTATCCAATTATTTATGATCCATTTATTTATCATTGAGCGATGAACTATGCACTACCTCCATAGTTTCACATACCATGGAAGTCTATCCAAACCAAGGAACATAAAGTTCAGGATGAAGCCAATCACCAAAATGGAATAAGTCTAGGCCAAAGCTAATCGCCAAAGGATATAAGTCCACGACAAATCCAACCACATAGGTAACTAGACCATTTAGTATCGATACTTCCTAATACATCATTAGTATCTAGAGTAGGTAAAGTACCGAGATCTCTAGGATCCCACCCGAAGGCACCAATAAATACCTGAAGGTAGACTAACCCCCAATAACTAATCAAGGATCGAGTAACCCAGACTCATACATAACTCGATTATCTTTCACTTTACTTGATTAGTACATTATTTATGAATTTAAGTGATCACACAAGGCCCATACAAAAAGTAAGTAAGGCATTCGCATGTTTCTTCTATATTAATCCTTTCCATTTCCCAATCAAGTGTGGGGTTTCCATTTGTGTTGTCTAATATTATTCATGCCTATTATATAATTTCATTCAATCATATGATGTGCTTCATTACTCTTTTTCTCAAAATAATCACATTTCATATGGGGTACACCCATTTATCCTTTTACAATACCCATTAAATATGTCATAATTCATGGTCTGTTTAATCCATTCTTTATGTCATTAATCCATGACAAAATTTGTATTTTATCCCTTTAATAATAATAATACAAGCCCATGCATAGCCTCAAAGCATAAATAAACCAAAAGGAACTGAATCGCACAAACCAACCAAACCAAGCGATTGGTCTGGCCTAACCAGTCGATCGGTTGCACAAACCAGCTGGTGGATTTGGGTGGAACAATTAATCTATTTGGCTTAACCAAACCTTACTTTTTCTCAAACCAATCAATCAATTTGGGAAAATCTGTCAACTATTCATAAACCATTTGATTAGTTCTACCCAACCAGTAGATGGGTTTAAGTAGAGATCAAGATCAAGGTCTCTACAGGCTTACCAACCAATGGATTAGGTCAGCCAGTTGATTGTTGTAGGAACCAGCCAATCAATTTAAGCTAACCAATTGCTTGGTTTTCCCTACAACAGCACCAAACAATCATTTTCATGCAAATCATGCTTACAAATCTTTACCATACCACATTGGAACATGTTTTAACGTCACAAAGCACATTTTATAGCCTAATTTAATTGCACTTCTCAACATTAATCATCACAACCCATATTTTTTCAATATTCATGCTTTCCACTCAAAATTCACAATCTAACGATCCAAATTAGTTCTGTAATCTATATATATTCATGCCAACATGTAATATCAATTTAAAGAGTTTCATATAATGCAAGATTACTTATAACCCATTTTAGAAGCAAAAATAACTTACTTGATGCAAACAGAACCTTCCTTAAATGAGAAATCTCAACCTATAAAATTCCCAACTTTTAAAACCTTAAAGCAACAAGTTTTAACATATAAATTCATGTAAATTAAAATTTGAAATAGAAGAGAAAGAATGAACATACCACACCCCAAAGGAAAATAGAGGATGCTCAGCTGCACCACTCAACCTTTTTCCTAAATCTAACTATTTCTTAAATAACAATTAAAACAAAATGGAGCTAGTGAAATGATCAGAAGAGTGAAGGAAATTTAGATGTAAGTTTCAAAGTGCAGAGGGAGAAGGTGAATAATAGAGAGTTAGGTATTTTTAGTGGCTAAAAGAAAAGTGATCAAAATGGGTGATTAAGGTTATTTATAGTCAACCAACCAATACAAATCACAGTATGATCAAGAATAAAATGAAAACCCTAATTCTCACCATTTAAATTTGAGTTAAATGGATAGATTATATCCAAGATATGTTGACCTATCCTCCAGAGCACAAATGGTGATTTTGGAGTAGTGTAGTTCAATTGGTCCAGAAATGCAATTCACATGATGGGTAATGGAAGGTTAGCATGGAAGGAATCTCCTAGTTAAGTAGAATCAAGTCTAAGATCAAAGCAATGATCTTAGAAAGTGCAGAGGAGAGAGGTGGAAGAAGAAAAAGATGAGGTCATATCCCCCCTCAATTGTCCCAATCAACTCCTTGGATCAATCTGAGGTAGTATTGTTGGGTCAAATACATCACACAAAAAAGGCTAAGAATCTCTTATAAACAACTCGGCATAGCTTAGCAAGGTTCCATTTCAGTAGAATAAATTTTTCTAAAAAATTGAGTTTTAAAAATATGCTCAACTCAACAAATGTATTGATTGGTTTGGCCTACCAATCAATTGTTCTATAGACCAGTCAATTGGTTTAGTCGAGTAAAAATCATTTTGCTAAAATGATGAACCAATCGATCGGTTTACTTGAAAAACTCATTATAGTAATTTCCCAACCCCATTTCAAAACCATTTTTACCTCAAACCACATCATAACACCAAATCAAAATCAAACACAAAAATTTACATAATCTCTCAGTCAACACTGTATAAAAAGATGGGGTATTACAAATGTATCCACAAATTCCACACTCATAGCCCCTTTCTCAACATGATCTCTAATGAAGTGATGCCTTATCTCAATATGTTTATATACACCGTTTGTAGAAACCCTAATTATAATATTGATAATTATGTATAATTAATTATAAAAAATTATTGTAGGGTTGGATGTTTTATTATTATGTGTACCATTATTATAAGCAAATAATATAGAGTACTAGATTATTATTATTTTATGATATATTAATTTGGTAAAAAAATTTGTATTAATTAATCTCTTAATTTTTAGTCCTTAATATTTTTGTTTTAACATTTAAACTACAATCTCTAACCTTACCACACACTCCTTCTCACGTGAATTTCCCTCCCTTTTGTTTTGTTTAGCTCAGTTAGGTTTCAACCAACCCCCCCCCACCTAAACTAACCCAAGCAAACTAAACCCAAATTCCCTTAGCTTAACACTACCCTAAATATCCCCTTGAAGTTGTTTTTTACCCCCTACCAAACACACCTATACTCCATGCACTTTAATGAACTTAACCATCCCTTCAAGGCAACCCTTGATGTTGTGTTATTTTCTTTCTATTTCCCATACCTCTACCTAGCCTACCCCTACATCAAGACAAATCCTTCATTTCCTTTATTGTGCAAAAAACAACCAACCACATTGCCTACACCAACCCTTATTTTATTTTTATTTTTGCTTTCATGCAACTAACATGCATCCCCTACACTACATCATACCACCATCTATCCATCAACAGCCTAGCTTCTCTTCTCATTTGGCATCACTCTTCTCATACATCAAATCCACCTCTCATAACCTGCCTTAATTGTCTTATTTTGCACACCACAAAGCCATAAAAACCCTTTTCCCCATTTAGTTTTCTTATGCTTATCTTTGATTTAGCCTTAAAAGTTATATTCCTCCTCTTCTTTTTATGTTTTGCATATTATTTCACTCAATTAAGCTTAAAAACTCTCAATATTCCCCTATCTTTTTCCCTCATTTCTTCCTTGACTCCCTAGTTTTTTACAATAAAAGTAGCAACATTTCCAGCCCATGCTGCACCACCGCCAAAATTCCTTGCAAAAGCTCCTATATTTAACCCATCATCTAGCGTGAGGTGATAATGTTGGCCTCTCTTCTCCAGCGTGCATACCCTAAGTGGAGAGCCAATTGTAGTATGAGCAAGTTTTGAGCCCTAGACCTTGTTGTGTGATTGATTAACATTGTTTCTTCCTCCTTACATGAAGACCTCATGTTTGTAAGGTTTGGCAGCGTGAGTTGCTTTGGATGGTGATTCCTTTTTGTAAAGGGTTCTCACGTAGTTTTGGTTTTCTTTAGTTGTCTTCCATTAATTTATATTAGCTTTTTTATGTCAAATTAGTGATAATATATGTTGTTGGGTGTTGTTTGTTTAGGTGATTCTTGAGGTGCCTTGGATAAGGCTTTTTTGTTTTGCTTTTATATGATATAATGGAGGTAAATGTAATTACTCTATAGGTGGTAGAATTAGGGTGTGAGCATGGTAGTTTTATTTTATATTAGAATCATGATAGGATTATATATGAAAATTTCTCCATTCTTGTGTCTGAAAGTGAAAGCATGTGATATTATGTTGTTATGTGAAATTATATTGTAGGCTAGCATGATGGAAATTTATTATCATATATGTTGTTATTATATTTAAAATATGATAATGTATATGTGTAGAATGGTAGATGAGAGGGCATGCTTTAAGTTTTGCAACCCCTATGTTTGATTTGATATGCAAGTATGATTCTTGTTATTTGATAATTTTCGAAGCATGAGTAAGTGTTGAGCATGTCAAAAATTAATTTGAAGTGTTAGAATGTGTGGTTTTTCAAGGGTGTTATAATTTTGAGTTTTAGAAAAAAATGATTTTTAAAAAAGGTTTGGAGTATTAGTGTCTTGAGTCAACCAATAGGTTGTGTCGGTCAATATGTCAGTGTGTACCATCAACCGATGTGTGTTCTCAATTGATTGAATTGGTATCTAGATTTTATTGGTCTATAAAAGTAACACTTCAATTAATTATTTATTTCTATTTTCTAGAGTGTGTTTTGGATATTTATTTGAATAACATGATCTCGATTCGTAGAGTGATATGCCATAATGGTTGAATGAATGCCCTTATTTTTTTCTCACATATTTATTATTTCTAAAATTGATTTAATTCTTAATTTGTGGGGGTAACCTACCATCATTTAGGCCTTCTTTGGGAATTTTATTATCTTCATTCTGGTTGTATAACCTGTTGGCCTTAGGTTCGATTTTGGAATAACTTGGAATAATTTTTTAATATGATATGGAGATGGAATAAGTTGAATTGATTGTGTGAGCTATGGCATAACATTTAAGCCTAATTTATGATGGTATTGATTGTAGTGGTCCTTTTATTCCTTGGTTGATTTGATTATTGAGATGGATCTTAATGCCCATTGAAAAATAATAATCTTGAATTGAATAAAATTCTAATCACTTAGAATGAAATAATTGATGATTTAGAAAAAGGATTTCATGCCTTGGTAAGGCCATCCAGTGTAGAGTTAGACCTTGGAGTCAAAGGGCTCATTTCTACTTATAGGAAATCACAAACCCATAGGTGTATGCATACTTAAAGACTTGAGTGGTGAGGTTATGCATACATGATTTAGTTTATGTGACTTCTGTGATATGATGTTAAGAAGTTAGTTACTATACATGACTTAATGTCATGTGATTTCTCTAATGTGATGTTAGGAGGTTTGTGGTTGATTTGTTGAGTAATTGTTGTCCCTATAAATCACCACTTTAGATTATGGGATCATATTCCCCTTAAGAATATAATTGGTTGGTTCGGGATGATTTTAGAATGATTTACTAGAATGATTGAATGATATTATGTTATCATGTTGGTCTTTATGTTCTTTTTATTCTTCTGCATGGTTTATGTGAATTTTGTGTGTTAGCCTTAGTGTATAGTTACCTTGCTCAGTATGTAGCATACTAATCACCCTTTTCATGGGTGCTGCTTATTCCCACTAGTGGTAGGCCCTTCTAACTTTGTGCAGGTGGGCAAGACATCAGGCGGGGCTGAGTGTTGAGCATGTTTTGGCTCAAAGTTCAAGAGTATCACGGTCGTATTTACTCCCTATGCAATTTATTTCCTTCTGTATTTCTTTTGTATTGTATTTACCCTTTTATGATTTATTACCTTGTATTGAGTATTTCAATTAAACCTTTTACCACTTGTAAGATTATTCCCTCTAAGGAATTTTGATTTTGCACTCTAATTTCTATCTTATTACTGATTAAACTTTTACACGTACTATAATTTTTATGTTATGATCTTTCTAGTTCTTTTATGAACTCTTGGTTTGAGTTTAATGTCAATCTTTTCTTAGCCTTAGCACTTGGTACTGAAATGGTTGGAGAGAACTGGTTTAGTATTAAGTGTAGTGGTAACATCCCTAGAATTCACGCATTTTAATTTAATTGCTTCTATCTTTAAAAAACTAGTGAATTTTGGGGTGTTATTATTCTTATGTATTATTGTTATTATTATTATTACTAATGTGTTTTATTATTATTGCTATTGAGGGTTGAAGCCCTATTCTATTTTTATTTCAAATATTATTATTATTATTATCATCGTCGTCGTCATCATCATCATCATCATCATCATTATTAATGTTAGTATTATTATTCTAAACAGGGTCGAGACCCTATTATGTCTATTTTGAAATTTTAGTATTAGTGTCATTAATATCATGTCTTATTATTATTAATATTATTAATATCTTTATCATTAGTATTTTTTATAATTATTATTATTAGTGTTATTATTATTATTTATTATTAAGTTTATTATTATTCAATGTAGGGTCGAAACCCTACTTCATTTTATCTTTGATTATTATCATTACTATTATTACCGTTATGATTATTATTATTTTTCAATATTATTATGGTTTTTATCATTATTATTATTACTACTATTTCTATTATTACTATTTTCATGTTATTGTTTTTTTTAAAAGAAATGAGTATTATAACATTATGAAAAATTACATCCAAGTCTATAGAATTGGTCTATCTAACCTATGAAACCACCAAACTTAGAACTTCTACTAGAATGATTACAAATAGAGGACGAAACAAAGGAAATCTTGAAAATTATCCTTTTCATGTTCTACCTAATACCCAAGAAAATAAAAAGCATTCCTGGCTTTCCAAATATCATAAATGCTGATAGCATAGAAGGCACATTTGATTTGGGCCTTAGCCACTCCTCTACCTCGAGAACAAGACATAGCTCTTAACAGTGTAGGCCATGAACAGTAACTCCTTCTTTCTCTAAAAATCTTTATAATAGATACCCAAATCTGCTTCAAAGCTGGACAATGTACCAATAAGTGACTGATGATATCCTCATGATGACAGAAACAGCATTGTAAGCTAATGGATGAAGAAAATTTTGCCATAAGATCCTTTGTAGAGAGCCTAAACTGAGCTGTAAGCCAAAAAATAAATTTATACTTTAGAGAAGTAGGATTGCACCATACTGACCTCCATCAAATCACTTTTGAAGCTTTAAATCTTATGGCTTCATAAACATCTAAGATCTGATAGAAATAACCAGCCTACATTTGTTGAAATACTGGAAGTAGCAGAGGCCTTAAAGCAAATATACTTTGTAGGATCCCGACACATCATGTTATTATTATCATGGATGTTTGTGTTATTGTTATTATTATTATTATTATTATTATTATTATTATTATTATTATTATTATTATTATTATTATTATTATTATTATTATTATTATTATTTTGGTGAAGGGTTAAAGCCCTTATTCTACCATTTATTTCAAACCATATTATTATTATTAGTATTAGTATTAGTATTAGTATTATTGTTGTTGTTATTATTATTTTTACTATTATTATTATCACTATTATTATTTTTTAGTATCATTATTACTATTATTAGGGTAAAGTTTTCAACCTTATATTATCAACTTTTACAATATTACTATTATTTCTTATATGTTTAGCAAAGTTACTAACTAGTTAATGTTATTATTATTATTATTTTATTATTTTATCATAAACCTAATATTAGAATAAATTAGGAATGATAGTATTTTTGGTAGGAGGAAATCTAATCTTTAGCTTTTCCCTCATATAGGTGAGACCAGTCAAAGCCCTAAGGAGGCGTAGGAGCGTACTCCAAGATGGGTGTCGTTTTAGGTAAGGGTGTAACTAAGGCCTTATGTGTGATATGTGTATTACATGCTTTGGATGCCTTATGTAATGTTGTGTTGAGTATCATGTGTTGTTAGTTGACTATTCTATGTATGGAACAGCTTTGAGTGAAGGTATGATTGTGCTTACTGTATATATTGATAAGTATATGTGGTGAAATGATATAGAATGTGATATAATGTAATGTGACCCTTTAAGACATGCATGTGAGGATGTTTAATATGGTATTGTGTGGGGGAAATGATGAAAAAGGAGAATGGGGAAGGAAGTTGACTAAGGGAGTAAGTTGACCAAAGGGGAATAAGTTGACCAAGGGATGTGATTTGACCTAAATATTTAATGATACACGAATAGATGAATAAAATGGGGATTTTAAATAAAATAAAAGAGTGGGAGAATCTAGGGTTTCGTATGGGAGAATCTAATCTATGATTTTGTATGGGGGAATCAAATCTAGGGTTTTGTATGGAGTGAATGTAGGGTTTGGTATGGAGGAATATAGGGCTTTGCGTAGAGAAATCTAGGGTTTCCATGGAGGAATCTAGGGTTTGGCGGGGAAGAATCTAGGGTTTTGTATGGAGAAATCTAGGGTTTTGCATGGATGAATCTAGGGTATGCATGGAGGAATCTAGGGTTTTTGTATGGATGAATCTAGGGTTTGCATGAGTGAATCTAGGGTTTTACATAGGAGTTTCAGGGTTTGCATGAAAAAGTTTGAAGGTTTGCATGGGGAGGTTAACGTTTGCATAGGAGTAAAGTTTACGTATGAAAAGTTGATTTGGGATGTAAGGAAGGTAATGGATGAGTTATTTGAGTGTTTGGAGGCTATGGCAAAAAATAGTACGTAGGATAGTATAAGGGTACATAGAAGACTGAGCTAGGGTTTGGGGGAAAAACCTTAATTTGAGGAGGTGGTAAAAAGGAGAAATAAATGAGGGTGAGTGGAGTATGAGATGATGATGAAAATAATTAAGTAAGGTTGAGTATGATGGGTATGGAAAAATGATAAGTGGAATGTGAGAACTGGAAGGGTAACATGTGGACACGAGGAAGCTAGGGTTTGTTATGGCCAGTTAGGGTTTGTTGTGGTTACCGAGGGTTTTATGACCACACGTGTGTTTGAAGAGTAAGGCGTAATGATGAGAGTGGAATCTATGGGTGATGATGTGTGGAGTGTTAAAATAATTTGGGTTATGTGAGGTGGAGTAGGATGGGCCACATATGCCTAAATTAGGGTTTCGAGATAAAACCCTATAGTGAGGTGTTGAGTGACTTGGAAGTGTAAGGTAGTGGGCCTTGACCTATATACTTAAGAGTTGGAATTGTAATGTGAGATAGGATATGGAGGAAAGGATGTTGGGGCAAGTTGGGAGGTGCATGAGTCTAATGATATGGAACGAGTCTGTTAGAGGATAGGTGTGGGGAGAGTGAGTCATGCATGTCTAGGGAGAAAATTTTCTAAATAAGATACTTAAGACATTAATCATGTAAAGTGAAAGAATATTGAGCCAGGCCCAGACCAATCCACCAGCATAATAGTGGTCAGGTACCGAGTTATCCTGGAGACCAATCTACTAGCATATAATAGTGGTAGGACAATTTTCCCTAGGTATATCCGATCCACCGGCTATAATAGGGGGGATTCCGAGCTCAATAAACCAAACCCTACAGTTTACTAAGACACGTAAAAGACATTAATACGTACAATGGAACACCATGCGAGCAGGGGCTAGACCGATCCACCAACATAAAATAGTGGTAGGGTATGTTACCCTAAGTGACCAATCTACCAGCTAGAATAGTGGTCAGGCGCCGGAGTGCCCTGGAGACTGATCCACCGGCTAAAATAGTGGGGTTCCTATACTTGTATGGACTTGATAAAGAGCATGGTGTAAAAAGAATTCCGATAAGAGATTAATTAAGTAATTAATCCGGACCATAATTGGACCTTTGTATTTTCACCTGAATGTTCATATACCTTTATGTTATTATGTTGGACTTTATACTCTTTTTATTATTCTACATGGTTTATGTGATTTTATGTGTCGAACTTAGTGCAAGGTTACCTTACTCAGTATATAGCATACTAATCACCCTTATTATAGGTTTTTCTTATTCCCACTAGCAAGAGGCCCATCTAACATATTACAGGTAGGAGATATTTTCTTCGATGCCATTGATGTCCATGGGGCATCAGGTAGGGCTGAGTGATAATCTTGGGTTGGATCGAATTTCAGAGTGGTGTGGCCTATTTTCCCTTCCTATGATATCATTATTTCTTTCTATCATTATTTCCTTGTATTAAAATTTTCAGAACAACTTAAATGCTTGTAGACACTCTTCCCTTTCATGGAGCTAGTTTTGGTACGTTGGATTTATGTAAACTATTATGCGTACTCTGATTTACGTATTATGAACTTTTAGTTCAAGTATTAACTCAAGTTTAAAAATAATTATTTTAGCCTTAGCACTTGGTACTGGAATAGTAAGAGTGAACTGGTCTAGTATTAAATGTGGCGGTAACATCCCCATAATTCATAGGTTTTTAATTTAAGTGTTTCTGTTTTTAAAAAATAGTGAATTTTGGGGTGTTACAGTAACACACATTATTTTTGTGAATTACTCTTCTACAAAAAAAATTAGTATAAACAGGTTTGTTGCAACTTAGGCTTAAAGTGTTGAACGAAATTCTTGGGAAGACAAATTGCACTAGTGTTATCACATCTATTAGGAATCTTATTAAGTTTAAGGTTATAATCACCCACTTGGTGTTTCATCTAAATTAGTCGAACACAACATGCTCTAATGGATATGTATTTTACTTCCACCATAGATAATGCAACACTATATCATTTTATATTGTGTCGGCTAATTAGTGATTCTACTAGAAACTCACATATCCCTAAATAAATCTTCCTATCAACCTTATATCTCATAAAATCTGCATTCGAATATCCTATAAGGTCTAAGAGAGTGTATCAAGGGTAAAAAAATCCTAGGTTAAATGTGACAATTAAGTACCTAAGAATCCTCTTAATCATAATTAAATAAGAATACTTAGGATTTCATTAAAAATGAGCACATAAGCAAACATTGAACAAGATATATGAACTAAATGTCATAAAGTAAAAAAAGTGATCCAATGATACCTCAATAGCACTTCTGATTTACCTGTTTACCTCCTTCATCCTATTATAACTTAGTTGTTGTAGCCATAAGGGTATAGTAAAGCCTACTCTCATCCATCCTAAACTTACTAAGCAACTCCTTAGTGTACTTCTCTTGGTTAACAAAAACTCCTTCCTTAGTTTTTTTGACTTAAAGCCCTAGGAAGTACGTAGACTCCCCCATCATGCTCATTTAAAATTTGTTGCATATCATTTTGGAAAAATCCTTATACAACGATTCATTTATAGCATTGAAAATGATATCATCAATATAAATTTGAACATGCAACAAATCTTTCTTAGTTTTTTTAATGAACAAGGTTTTATCAATTTTTCCTTGTTCAAAACCCTTATCAATTATAAATTTACTAAAATTCTTAAACTAAGCTCTAGGAGCTTGTTTTGGGACACAGAGTACTTTGTTAAGCTTATAAATATAATTAGGTTTAGATTCATCCTCAAAGCATATAGGTTTTTTAACACAAATTTATTCCCCTATAAACCCATTCAAAAATGCACTCTTACCATTCATTTTATATTATGTAAAGCATATAGAGTATGTAAGTACAAGTAACATGTGAATATCCTCAAGCTATCGAGGCAAAGATTTCTTGAAATTAATGTCATTTTCTTGGTTATACCCATTGGCAACCAATCAGATTTTGTTTCTCACCACAATGTCCCCCTCATCTTGCTTTTTCTTAAAGACCCACTTCATCCCAATGATGTGTTTTTAAGGCACAGGGGCTAGTTCTCAAAATTAAGTTCTATCAAATTGATTAATATCATCTTGCATTTCCATGACCCAATTTGCATAGTTCATGGCTTATAAGTGAGACTTAGGTTCCACTTGGCATGAAAATTCTAGATGATAACAATTTTTACCTATAAATGAGTGTGTATAAACTCCTCTTGATGGATATCCAATTATGAGCTCTTGAGGATGTACATACATGTATCTCCGAGCTCTAGGAATATCTTCTTATTTTCCATCATCCTTTTGAGAAATTAAAGGACCAACATCCTCTTTATCTTGGTGCTCTTTAGAGTTTGACTCTTCTTCCTCTAACAAGTTATCAATTTGGATGGAAGGCTCTAAATCATCCTCTTAATAATCCTACAAACTTGAACAAGATTCATCAAAATCAACATGAACGCATTCTTCAACCAACATCGTATGTTTTTTTATGATCCAGTAAACCTTACTATGTAAATAATAGCCAATTTTTAGATTCACACTTACCCAAATTATTTTTCCCATTTTTAGGAGAAAGCTTTTACAACCAAATATGTGTAAGTATCCTAAATTTGGTTTCTTAACTTACAAAGCTCATAGGGGTTGTATTGAGTATATCATGAATGAGAACCCTGATCATCATGTAGTTTGTTGTGGTGACAATTTTGTCCTAGAAATACTTGGGAACCTTAGAGTCACATAATATTTTTCTTGAAACTTCCTTCAAATTATTTTTCTTTCTTTTCACCACATCATTCTATTGTGGGGTCCTTAGGGATGAGAAGTTATAAGATATGTTATTTTGATCATAGAATTTTGTGAATGTGGCATTCTTGAACCCCTTATTATGATCACTCCTTATAGCTTGGATCATTGTTCCTTTTTCTACTTTAATTCTTTTAAAGTGAAATAAATGCATTAAAATCATTATATTTAGTAGAAATAATTAATGTGCAAGTATATCGGGAGTAATCATCTACTATAACTAGTACATATCTAAAATCACCCATACTAAGGGTCCTCATAGGTCCTAATAATTCCATAAGAAAAAATTCAAGTGGCTTAGATGTGGTCACAATACTTTTATGTTTAAAATAGGAAAATATATATGTTATTTTCCTTATTGACATGCATCACATAATCAAACATTTGCAAAGTTCAACTTAGGAATACCACACACTATGTCTTTTCTAGCCAATTTATTTAGTAAACCCATGCTACCATGTGCAATTATTTTATGCCATAAGCAAGATAAATTATTTATGGCACTTAAGAATGCATTATACAATTAAATTAATTTTACATCAAGCATATATACATTATTAATACATGGCCATACATATATGATGCATTTATCAATATCATATAATGCGAGTGAGAGAACTTGACAATAATTCCTATTTCACATAACCAGCTTATAATAATTATATGATGCTTAAGACCCTCAACCAAGTATACATCATCAATAAAGTGTTTAGAGTTACCAACACTTACACTACTAACTCCAATGGTGTTTCCTTTTGAATTATCTCCAAAAGTGGCATTGCCTCCATCATGGGGTATTGACTTTGAGAACATGGTCCAATCACCCATCATGTGCCTCTAGCACCCACTATCTAAGAACAATTTATAGCTTCTCATTTTGACATTGAAGCATAACTACAAACAAAAAAGCCCTACCTTAGGTACCCAATCAATGGATACATAAGGGATTAGCAACTTATCCTTCAAGGATGGTTCCCTTAGGCACCTACACCCTCTTAGGTTTTAAAGCAAATTTAACATTTATAACATTCTCATGAGAGGATGCCACATGAAATTCCTTTCCACGTGTATGACATATAATAGGAGAAGAAGAAATGCAAGAGTAATGAGCCTTTGAGGCCTTCACAAAGAAGTTTCTAAGGGTTTATCATTTCATGACCTTTTTGGCACCATTACCAAGACCTAGTTCTTACAATATCACTGAGCACCTAGCAATGAATTAAAGCCTCTCTCACCTGTGGTGAAGGTATAGGTCATCTTGAAAATTTTATTACATTTTAATTATAGATCAACTATTTTTATTTCAAGTTGTTATGTCTTCACATAGTGATCAAAGGTGTTAAAACTCTTAAAATCATCAAATTCATCAATCCTTCCCTTAAGCTCAGTTTTAAGGTGATGCATGTGAGATTCTAGACCAACATTTTCATTTAACAAGTAATTATGTTTCTCATTTAGGTAGACAATGTTATCACGTTGCTTTGCTACCTTATCATTATCACATAAGGTATGTTAAAAACATAATAACTCATCATAGGTATACAAAAATTCAAATTTTACCGGGTAATTGTCTTCACCATCAATTCATCATCAAAGCTTATGAATAATTAAGAGGTGTACGGTTCATCTCCAAGTACCATGAAGCATTAGCCACTTATTCTTCATCATCAAAAGGATATGCTTCACTTTCACCAAAGAATTCCATAGCTTTCCTTAGATCTTTTCTTCCTTTTTTGGTGGTGGTGTTTCCATTGCTTGTTGAAATTTATTTTATTATCTCATTTGTGATATCATAACAATCCCATATGACACCAAATTTTCCACAATTGTGGCTTGTGATTTTACCATCTTTCGAATTTTACCTTGGTATTCTTAAAGAGCTTTAAACTTATCTTCTACCTCATCCTCCTCTAACCCTAAAGAACTTCTTAAAGTGTGCTAAAATGAGAGCTACCTCTTCCTCATCTATAGGAGTTTCCTCTTCACTTTATTGCTCTTCTTTTTCATTTTCCTTTTTTATTATAGAAGGTGGACCCCTTCAAGGTAATAGGCTTCTTATACTTATTTTCTTCAACAACTACATCCATCTTAGATTCATGAACTAAAAGGATCCCAAAGAGTTTTTTAGTAGTCATTGGCATCAATTATTTGACCTCTTTAATCGTTGTTACGTTGGGTCTCCGTCCTATTGAGAGAGCTTAATTGATGTCTCTTCTTTAGTGATTGATTTCCCCAAAGCCTTTATAAGATTGATGATAGTATTGAAGTGGTTGGTAAGAGAGGTGAGTTGTTTTCCTTGATTTAATGTAAATAACTTATATTCTCAAATGTGGAGAGAAGTTGTTGTTACCTTACTTGATATGTCCCCTCATAAGTTATGATAATTTTACCCCATATTTCCTTTGTGGTGTTTCATGCTTGAGTTCAATGATACTTCTCTTCACCAAGAGTTCATTCGTGGGCCATGACTACCTTGTCATTGAGGGGGAGGTTTCTTTTATTAGCATCTGAGAGTTCTTCCCTTGTATTCTCCACTTGTACACCATCAACCTCTTTTGTGATCTTGATTGGTCCTTTAGTGAAAATAAACCACATATTATATTCTTATGACTTAATGAAGAACATCATATTTCTCTTCTGATCAGAATGTTCCTTACCATTAAACAATGGTGGCTTGGTGGTAGAAATACCTTCAATTAACCTTGTGGAATATATCTTGGAATTATATCTTCATTCCTCAAATTATTGTATCCTTTGAGAGATCCCTGGTAATACCTCAAGTTTAATCTAACCTTAATCTCATATTATTAATATCCTAACCTTCTTCCTAATCATTTAATATAAATGTTAACTTTAATTCTAATCCTTAACATCTTATTTCTCTTTCCTTCCTTTTTCATTTTCTTATTTATTCTTTCTTTCTTTTCCTTTCCCTTCTCCGCAGCCCCCTGTCCCTACTTAACCGATTTTGTTCAATTTGGTTACTCAAACCCAATTTTTCTAACCTTAACCAAACTCTCACTTCACCATCAGTACCTCCCTTTCTTCTGTGATTTTCATGCAAGATCCCGTCCCCATTTATTCTCCCCTTGTTTTCTAGTTTCTCAGTTTCATCATCTGAAATCACTTCACAATTTGTACCATTCCATCCTCTCTCATGTAGAAAACCATATTAGCACATCCCCTTCTCTCTCTTGAAGTCATTTATCACAAACAACCAAAACTCTTCCTTATTCTCTAAATTTTTCCCTAATTATCCACCCTTTTCTTCATCACTTTCTTGTTGGTCATCTTTGTCATCATTAGAATTGGCATTATCATTGTTGTAATTATTTCCATCCTTTTAATTCACAACTCTCCCAACCAAACACCACCCAAAACTCTTCCATTTCCACTCCCTTTTTGCCGTCCATCCATCGCAACCACCACTACCATTTTTGACACACCCGCCCAACCTATCACTCTCAAATGTTGTGTTATTTTTCCTCACTCTTGGCCAAGTTTTTTTGCCTCCCCTCAATCTTGGTTAGTCTTTCCAAGTTAGTGAACTTGCAAAGCAAATTTTTCCCCTTAGTCTTAGTTGCCTTGTTGAGCAAGTTGTATTGTTTTCCTTTAGTCTTGGCCAACCTTGTTCATTATCCATCATCTCTCAATTGAGAGTTTTTGTTGCCCTAGAAAATTTCTCTCCTACCAACCCTCGATAGACCCTAATTACTTCCCCTATATCTCAACTAGTCATTGCCCCAACCTATTTCTCTCCCATTTACCCTTGATCGACCTTGCTTACTTTCTCTCAATCTTAGCTAGTTTTTAACCTTGCCAAGAACACTAATTATTGTTTCCCCTTCTTAGCCAACCCTCTTAGTTTCTCTCCCTTTCCTTTCCCTTTTCCTCTGACCTATCATTTACTTTCTATACCTTCCTTTTTTCTAACCATGTATTTTTCTCTTGGCATTAGGTGGTTCTTTAGTGTCCTTGAAGGAAAAGAATTAGAACGTTTTGCTTGCGTAGAGACTAGTGGTACCAGGGTAAGGATAAATGTAATGATTTAGAGATTTGATGCTATGTGTAAATGGTATGCAATATCATGCTAGTATAGTTATATTTCATAATTCATGTTGATGATATCATACTATCATATAAACGTATTATATTATGGATATATAAACGTTGTGTGAAAGCATGAGTTTATGTATTATTTCTTGGCTAAGTCTTATCTTATTGCCCCTAGCATGTTATCATAATATAATATCTTAATTGTGGCATGAATAATATATCTTGTATAGATGGTTAAGTATGATTTTGATGATATATAATAGAGGTTGGAAGTCAACAATATTAGGACTCGTCGCGTTTTTGTGAAATGTTTGAATGTTTTGGCAATCTTAAGGGTATTTGGGGCTTTTATAATATTTGTGGGAAATAAATTTGGCATGATACTTTTTTAGGGTATTATAATTAATTCTGTGCATAATATGATCAAGTGTAGGTTGAATATGGCACAAGTTACCTAAAAAGAAGCTTTGAGGTGTTTATGTAAGATAAGTTTATTTTGGTAGATTTGGGTTAAATATGAAATTTTGGTATTTCTAAAGTGAAATTGAATTAAAATATGCTAAGTATGTTATGTGAAATACTCACAGTAGTTTATAAGTAGCAAAATTCTACTAAAATGATAAAATGGTTTAAATTGAAAAGTCTACTAAAATGAGAAAATGGTTTAAATTGGAAATAGTAACCCTAGAGGAATGCTCGTTAACCCATGTGCGAGATGCGATAGCTAGACCTTAATTTTTGAGTATATTGTTAATAATTATATTTTAGGGTGGTGTAATAAACTTGGTGGTTAGATGATCCTTGGGTATTTTTGAAAATTTTAGGATAATTAAATAGGAAGAGAGGCTAAAGAATAGGGATTTATTAAGAAAAGTAGTGAATAGATCTCAAAAATTATAAAAATTCTAGAAAGGTGAAAATAATTTTTGGATTGGATATCGGAGTTCGTATGACACTGAATAGATGGAAAACAAGCAAAAACAAAGAAAATGGATAATTTGCAAAAATGCATTTTCCACAAACAAAAGAAATGATGAACGAAAAGTTCAAAAATGAAATGGAAAGAATGAAACTTACTTATATAATTTTTTTAAAAAAAATTAATACACACCTAATCATGAGGTAGTTAGGATTATGAGATTAGGGTACTACATAATCGAATAAATTAATATTCTAAACCATATTCTAATTTATGATGTGGGAGGCCTTTAGCCTCAACCATCAAACTACATATCAAATGGGAAGGTGCAAGCTTTAACTATCAAATTACTTACAAGATAGGAAGCTTGAGGTTTCAAATCTCAAACTCATTTACCCTTCAAAAATATAATATAATAAGGGATGCTATTATAAATACTACAACCATTTTAGTAGCAAAGGAGACCTAATCATGGTAGGTTATAATCATTACCAAGAATGCAATAGGTGCATGTGGTGTCATAATCAAGTGGTTGACAAGGTCAACACAAAACCAATCATCACTAATTTGTGATTTAATCAAATAATATATAAATTTAAATCATGGGAAAATTAATATTATAAAAAAAATTGCATAACTAGAAAGTGCAAAAATAAAATTAACGCTTGGGTCTATAAGACTACTAAAATTAATGCTCTTGTTGTATCCAATATTATTCAAACTTCATGATCGATTTAATTCCTATAAGAGTTATAGTTATTTAATCTCTTAGATAAAATTTCACATTAATTGTTCTTCACCTCAAATATTCCTATCTATAAAATTGATTTTATGAAAACGTTTTTAACACTTTACATCATTCAATCTTATACATCATATTGTACACAAGGTGTTCATGACCTTTAAATCTTTCGATCTATTGAATTATATTATGCATAAGTCTGAGGATTTCCTAATAAAATTTTGATTTTCTTGATCAAAATTATATATCATAAATTCTTTGACGCCTTTAAATGATTGGGTGAAGCCTTGGGCTTCTAGCTTAATTATGCAAATACCATTCATTACTACAAGTACGTGCTTGAAAATATTAAGCCACCTTCAAAGACCCTTATTAACGACCGGTAATGAAGATTTTCACATGATGATGATGATGGGTGACAATCACATTCATTTAAAAATTTTCATATACATCATTTTTGGTGGTTCTCCAATAAAATTTGAGTGAAAAATATTTATATAAAAATTATTTATAAAAATAACATAAAATAAAATAAAAAAGACGGTGCCTAATGATGTCATAAGGGACACGGCTAGTTACACGGTGTATATTTTGATACTAATAACATTGTACTTGCCATAGGGTAGGAATGTTGATATCATACAAAAAGAATGAGGGTGCATGACCAAGACAATTAAAATTCACATGGTGGAATTTAGAAATGAAGAGTACCAAAAGAACTAATATAAAAGGAGAGAGAAAGAGTAAATAATGTGGTAGCATTTTGTGGAGAGAGGAAATATTAATAAAAATCTTAATATATGTAAAAGAAGAATATATTGAAAAATTTTTGTCCCTCCAAAACTTGATCTTATATTATTATTTATTATGGTTCTAACCGTACGGTCAATTAAATGAAAGAACAAATAAGAGAGATGGGGGAATTTGTGTCATGTTGTACCTTTTAAAATTTTCAATTGTTCTAGATTACCATGTGTCTTTGTCTCATTACCTTTCAACCATATTCAGAATGCCTATGAATGACATGTGCCCCTTAAAGAGTACATGGGAATTGAAACTTAAGTTGATAAGGATTTACGAAAAGCCTTCTTATGGAAACAAACATGAAGCATTCAGCTTGGAACGTATATTTCATGATAGAGAAGTGAGTTTCCAATACACATTTATATTTTTCCACTTTTGAAATAATTTTTATCCATCTGAAATCTTATTTTAATCAATTACAGGACCAAAGGATTCATACAACTATCAAAAAATCTGAGATACAACAATACAAGGTAATATTGAAGGAAGGTTAACTATATCAAGTGAAAAACTTTATAGTGGCTAACAATCATTTACAATTAAAAACTACAAAATTCAAGTATGTAATGTACTTCAAAAATTTCACACATTGTATTATGCAATCAAAGATAGAAGCATTTCTGGTCTGATTATTTAAGTTTACACCATTTCATCAGTTAGCCACAGCAACAAGAACAACTCTCATAGGTAAAATAAAGAATTCATAGACAACTACTTTTACTTACATTATACTCAACAAACTAACATCTTTGATTGTTATAGATATCATTAGAAAAGCCTCAACTATACACTCAATGAGAGAGAAGGAAGTATTTGGAAATGTGACTAGCTACTTGGACTTTTTCCTTAAAGATCCAATGTAAATTCATAGAAGACATCATTAAATCCATATATATCCACCATTACAATAACAATTTGACATCTTTCAGATTTTATAGGAAGAATAGAGTTCAATTCACACTTTAGGGAGATTAGCAACTAAACTAAATGATAACTTTGGAATCATTAATCCTCATCCAATTATAGTGGTTCTCCAATTTTGTAGAGTCAAATTATTTGGAGGTATTTTTGTTGCAATTTATTAGATAGAGAATGGAATTATAACTTTATTGTCATAACCATCCTTATTTTTAAATTTTTTTTTCAAAATCAAATTAAGGTATCAAATACATGGAATGTGACCAAACTCATAATTGATCCCAACATGTAAGAGATAAAATACTTTGTCAATCGGTATTTATATTACTTGTTTGTTTTAATTAAAATACATTTACTGCTAACAAAAAAAAATAACAAACATTGATTGTCAAATTACCCAAAGGATAATCCATAGTTGTTACGATTTTTGAAGTAAAACCACTTTCATGATCACAAACAATAATAGAAGAGCTATCATCTAGAAAAGCAATATTCAAAACAATTGAACAACTACAAGAAAATGATGTCTTCTTTTAACCAATATATATATATATTTATCTTCAATATATAACCCAAAAAATTTCAAATAAGAAAATACTGGATTAATGCTAAGGTTGCAGGGATAAAAACTATTGGAGAGTGGTTTTATGTTACATGCAAAACATGCTTAAAGAAACTCAAACCTGTAGGTTAGCTAAAGATACCTTTTTTAGAAGTGCAACATGTATGATACTAAAGGAAATCTAAGGCACAAACTGCATATTATAGTTGTTAATGTAACAAGAAACATTACACTATTGCTTTGAGATAGGGAGTGTACACAAGTAATAGAAAAATTAGCACTATGGCTTAAGGAGGACTATGAGGTACTATTTCATATATTTATATTAAGAAAAAGTTAATAGTGTTGTATCATATGAATTCCAAATTTACAATGCAAGAAAAAGGAGATAATCAACAACTGCCTACGAAATTGGAAAAATTAATCAAACTAGAAGTTATTTTCTTAATCCAAGTGAGGGATCCTCAAATGAGAGCTTACTCAGTCATTAAATTTACTATATATGAAGGTTTTATGTGTAAGTATAATGGTCCCTATTACTCCAACAACTAGGTTCTATTTTTCTAAAAAAAATTCCTCCTTATTATTCTATTTAACCATAAATTTGCTAAAACAAATAGAATATCACAAGTTATTATATGTAATGCTACACTTCATCTTTTATTACATATTTTAATTAACCCATTACTATTTTAGGAATCAAATTTACTTTCCAAATTAGATAAAACAATAGACAAGCAGGTAATAATCAAGCAATGCAAATCAAAATTAAGTTGATACAATTCTAGTGTGCTGATTAATCCTCTGACTGATATCACAATTTTTTTTTACATCCATGAAGGTTGAATCAAAAACATATGAGATGAAAACTCCAACCAAGTTTGTAACAAATGATTTGGAAAATACAATCTTAGAGTTAACAAAGAAAAGGCAAATGGCAATCTTTCCTCATCAGTTTCACAGAAGAAGAAGGCTAGAGTGAATGTGAAGAAGGAAAGAGTTTGATATGGAAGTGATTAGATTTTTATTTATAAGTACTAGGGTGTATTATGCTACTAGATAAGTATTAAGTAAGAAGTTTCAAGGTATTTTGAACCTATTAAGACAAAACATGGGGTTGATTGTCCAATCTTTTGACTACAAGTTGAATTTATCTAAGTTTAACATAAGAAATTTTGAAGCTCTAAATTATTATGTAATGGGTATCATCAATTAAATGTCAGTACTATTACTACCACTTATTTTTGGATTAGATGTCAATACTTTACTGCAATGTTTACCTATTTATCACCCTCACTAGATTAATGCTCTAACAAATATTATCACAAAGTAAACAAATGATCAAACAAAATAGGCATATTTTTTTGTGAATTACTTTCCAATAATTATTTTCATACCCATTCTCAAGTATATCTATTCATTTAAATAAATAACTTATATCATATTTAAATAAAATATAAGAGTATTCCTTCAATATTGTTGAGGCTAAGGATGTATGTTATTTACCAACCAATGATCATAGGTCAACGCCTATCATAGTTAAATAACAAACAAGAATGATCCTTCAATAACATATTGATACCATTTTCAAATGACAAATAAGAATACTTATTCAATATTGTTGAGGCTTAGGAAACTTATTTATGAACCAGTGATCATAGACCAATGCCTATCATAAAATTAATTTATAAATGGTGATATAGAAATGATTATTCCCTTCAAAAATTTGTTTAAACACTTACTTACCGTTTCAACGGATCAAAAATGAATAGTTCATCATTTTTAGTTAATAAATAATTATACATCATCCATTATAATTTTTTTCCCAAAAAATATCATTGCCTCATTATTATTTCTAAGTCATAATAGAAAGATCCCCTACATCACTATCAAATGGACCATAAGAAAATTAATAATCAATCATAATTACTTAGCTCATCATCAAGTCTTATTTATGATAATGTATGGGGCTTAAAAGATAAACAACAATAAAGCATTTACACTTGGATTTTTGGGAACATTAAATCAAAGAAGATCTTAATAGTAAAGAAAAAGCATAAGTGTAAAATTGTTTAATTGTGTTATAATGTAACTTTTGTCATCATTAATCCTTCCTTATAGTCATATTTGATGGAAGATGGGAATATTTTCAATAAATAACTTAGATTAATATTTTATTAACCTATAAAATGTAATCATAAAAATTTAACAATAACAATTTATGCCTAGCCAAATTTTATATCTACAATCATTAAAAAAAATTGAATTGTGGGGCTCAATTTGCCAAATTTCCCTCTTCAATTTCAATTCAAATTTTTTTTTAGTTATTATAAAGAGATAAACAACATATAGTGGATAATAGCAACATGAGCTACAAAAATATGTAGCAGAATATAATCTCTAACATACACATCTGACATTCACCTTCTATGTAACTCATTGTTCATTATATATTAACAATTAAACTATACTAATATCATATTACTCTTTATTCAATCTACCATTTATCTAACATGCTTTGCCATTGGGCAGATAGAGAAAATTTCATATAGAGAAGCTAAAGATGAAGAAATTACCATCATCAACCACAATTGGAGGGAAAAGATCCAGAAAAGACATATCAATTGGTATTCAACTGCATTTGTCAATAGTTTGTTCTAAATGATTATGTTTATATTCAATTTTTTGGCATTTGTGATAGCAGTATTATAGATAATTATCATCATGTGCAACTAATGGTAGGATTAGTTGTATTATAACCATGGTAACTAAAACAATTTTTAGTTAAATACCTAACATACCAAATAGCAAGTAAGAGAAAATAATATACCCATATATATTAGGTTAACACATTAGGAAACAAAGGGGCAAAGCCAAAATGTTTTATTAAATTCGTTCAAACACATATATGAACACCATCATCTCCTAAATTAATAGCATATTTATTATTAATATCCCATATAATGAATTGATACTTATTAAATTAGTCAAAGTCCATAAATAAACACAAACATCTACTAAATTAATAGCATATTTATTATTAATATCCCAAAGAATGAATTCATATTGTTAAATTAGTGGATTTATTCCATATATTAACACATTCATACCCTATCTTACAGACATAGAATAAACAGCAGTGGATATCATACTTGGAAGACCGGTGAGTATACTCTAATTTGTTAGGTTAACATGTTAACACATTAGGTTAAAACAAAGAACAAAGCTAAAATCTTGTCAACTTATTCTTATTATAGATAAGGCCCTATCTTCAAATAATATTAGTTTACTTACAAATACAGTAAAAGTTGAAATCCTGACTTTCATGCAAAAGTAAAAATGCCAGACAATAATTTTGACCAATTCCATGATACCAACTAATACCACATTTTATACATGCAGTAAAAGTTGAACTATCACATATTACCTATATAGTAAATTTGACAAAGCAAGACACAAATAAATCAACCTTACAAAGTAAGTTTAAAACTTATCCTTGGATTATAATTTAAAGAGTTTCCCCCCTCAACCTTATGTTCAACACTTTTGAACAATATTTTAAGTTCACATATTTTAAAACAGCTTAACATACCAATTTAAATGAAAGCTAATAGGTAATTTGTTTATTTTAACAATATCTTTAATGTGTAAAATAGATTGTTTAATATTGGGGGAGTTTAATAGATAAATATGTAGTCATAGTTCAACAACTAACAACAACAACCCTAAATAATATTTTAAAACTATTTTTAGCATTTAAAATTAGCTACAAGATAAAAATGAAGTATGTAATATAAGAATAAAATATTTTTGATTGGACTAAGCCCAAGCATTAGCACACATTTGGTAAGGCATCACACAAAAAGAGTATATAATAGTACTATACCTCAAAAATTATTATTTGTCGCCAGTTTACAAAACCAGAATCAATAGATTGGAAATGTATATTTTCGTACCCACATCCAAAAAAAACACTATTAATCAATATAATACCTTAGTGATAGTAAATGTAACACTCCCAAAATTTACTACCAAAAAATTTCATTTTATTTAAAAATTAGCAAAAGCAAAAACCGTAAATTTCGAGGATGTTACCGTCACACTTAGCACCAAACCAGTTTTCTCCTACCATTCCAGTACCAAGTGCTAAGGGTAAAAAGGAACATAACACAATTTACACAAATTTAGACCTTTTTTTTAAATCAGAGTAGCGCAATAAACTCATTACAAGAATAGAACCCACTATTAGTGGTTACAAGAATAGAAATCATTTTAACAAGGAAATAAAAATGTGAAAGAAAAACCTTGAAATCATTCCCAGAAAATCGTTACACTCTTACTCAATACCCACTTGAATATCACCTACAGCAAACCTGCAAATGACACTGCCCATTGAATAAGCAGAGGTCCACAAATAAAACCCTTCAGTACTATGGTACTGCGTAACCCTTTATACCAAACCGAAAGGCAAGGCCCACATGTAATACATAATATATAATGATATAAAACGATAACATGCGCGGGCACAGAGATAACCATAAGCAACTTAGGAGATAATACACAGTGCAACACCTCATACAATAAAAAATGCAAAGTACAAGGCCAATTCACTTAGCAATACCATCACATACCAAGAGAGAGACAAGCACCAAGGTTGATCTTATTTATAACAATAGATCATAAGGATGAAAGTAACTCTTTTAGTCTTAAGCCATTAAATGAATATCATTCAATATCATCTCTTGAATTATATCCATATGAGTGCGGGAATCCCACTATTATAGCTGGTGGACCGAAAATACACTTCAGGGCATAATGCAACTGACCACTATTATTTGTCGGTAAACCAGTCTCCAGGGCAGAAGGCTCCTAGCCACTATTATTACTGGTGGATCGGTCTAGCCCCAACTCACATGGTGTTCCACTATAAGTGATTGATATTTTTTCATGATTTATTTACATCCAAGATTTTTTTTATTAAGCTCAAGATCCCCCAATATTATAGCCGGTGGACTGGAGTACACTCTAGGGAAATATACACCCGGCCACTATTATAACCGGTGGACTGGTACACATATACATCTTCTAGGGCAAAATGCTCCTGGCCACTATTATAACTGGTGGACCGATACACGTGATATAATCCATCTAGGCCCGGCTCAATAATCTTTTACTTTACATGATTAGTAATTTTTATTTAATTAGCACAACAAATCCATTTATTTAACTCGAGGGGGAGATCAAGAACCCGGAGACGCAAAAGTACACCACTTATACCTGTGCATACAAGCAATGTAGTACCCTTCAACTATCAACCTAGGAACACAAAGGTATCCTGGTTGCACTGGTGCACGAAGATACACAGTATCCTACCGACAAGGAAACCAAATCCATAAGTTTGCATACCCCATAAATAGATCCATAGAGATAGATAGAGTAAGATGTAGGGCCTAGTTGGGGTGCTAAGGCACACCAGCAAATACCAAAATAATCGTGAATTAAACCACGTCTTTAGTAGCAACCCCTAAAGAGCCACCATTTCTGATCTTGAGGTCTTCCACCTTAATTATTAGTGTCTTAATTAAGGTGACCATGAGAAACACAAAAACCACATACTTATTCACTTTCATTTGTTTATGTTATTATTAGGTAATCCTTATTCATATAGTTATCCATGTTAACCTAATGAAACCACTAAGGCCATCCTCATATCATCCATTTCCATGTCAGAATTCGTTTCCACTTATTCACATGCCATAAAGGATTATCACATCATGATCATAATATGGTCTTAGAGTTTGCTAGTCTACATCAAAGGATTATGGAACACTTAACCCTAACATTTCCTTCTATCACATCCAACACACATTACCATGCGTAATTAATGATTAAGGCACCTCTTGCATGAATATAAGATAAGCACCATATCACACCGTTAACTATCCGTCCAACCCTATATTACACCATGTTCTTGTGATACTCATTGATTTATTAAATAGCCTTATCTTATTATTCAATATTACTTATGTCTTATTATGGAGACTTATTTAATCCATTGACATATTATATACAAGTTACCAATTTACCCCCATCATCCTTACAAAATTACTAAAATACCACTTATTTGTAAACTTACCAAGTCATTCATTTTTTTACCAAATTACCATATTACCCTTCATATTTGTATAATTATCAAATTATCCCTTGTATTTGTTAGACTACCAAACTATCCTCCATACTTATTAAATCACCCACTTTACCCCCCATACTTGTTAAGTTACCGAATTACCCTTCTAGTTGATTAAATTACCGAACTGCCATTTATGATTATTTAAATTACCAAATTACCCCTCGAGATTATCAAGTTACCAAATCACCCTTCTCACTTTCTACATTTACCAAATTACCCATTTAGTTAGTTAAATTACCAAATTACCCCTCTTACTTATTAAATTACCAAAATGCCCTTTTTGATTGTTTAAATTACCAAATTACTCTTCTTAGTTATTAAAATTACCAAATCAACATTTTGGTTAGTTAAGTTACCAAATTGCCCTTCTTAATTACTATAATTACCAATTTTCCCTTTGGATAGGTTAAAGTACCAATTTGCCCTTCACCCATATTGAATTTATCAAGTTTTCATGGTCAAATTACCAAATTACCCTTTTGGTTGGTTAAATTACCAAATTGCCCTTTGGGTTGTTTAAATTGCCAAAATACCCTTTTTCTTTATCAAATTACCACTTTGCCCCTTTTACGCATAAAATTACCAAAATACCCTTCCTTTATGCTAAATTACCAAAATATCCTTCTCCTTTATTAAATCACTATTTTACCCTCTTTCCTTTATGAAATTACCAAAATACCCTTCTTCTTTATTAAATAGCTATTTTACCCCCCTTTACTTTACAAAATTACCAAAATACCCTTCTTTATTAATTTACCACTTTACCTTCTCACTCACAAAAACTACCAAGTCATCCCCTTTTTCATGTAAAATTACTAAAATACCCTTCTTAATTTTTCATTTTTCATATTACCCCCTTTATGCTTATAAATTACCATTTTTCCCTTATTATACCAATTTTACTAAAATAACCTCACCATATAAAATATTAATATGTATGGTCCATATACATCATCCAACACCACCAACTATTCTCATTTATCATTAATACTCATTAGCACCTACCACATATACTTATGTAGGTCACACCTTTTACACAAGCAAAATTACCAAAATACCCTTTGGGCTCATATTAACATTATCTATACAACAAATAGCCTCATTAGCTTATCCTATCACACATATATATGTAACATTGTTATTAACAACAAGGCTCCTTCCTTAAGCATTATTATTACACATGACACATAAATTAACATGCTTTTATTTTCATCAACCAACATATGCCACTAAATACATTATACTTAACAACATACATCATGCATATAAACATATTAAAAACCCTAATGTACTAGCATATATATATCCACACATTTTAGTAGGGTATAATAGTTACCTTATTTCTAGCAATAATCAAACCTTACCAGTACCCCAATTAAAGGTTTAAGCTTTGATTAGTAAAAATTGATACCTAAAAATAATATCAACATTTATCATATTAGAAGTAGCAAATCAAAAGAATAAATTTTATCAAAAGCTTAATTAAATACATACTAACATTAACCATTGTTATGCCTCAAAAGATTAGCCAAATTTACCAAAAGGGAGGCAGCAGACTCACGCTGCATGAGCAGTGTGAGCTGCATGCAAGATGGTAAGGAAGAAGAGGGTTGAAGAGGGAAGTTGGGAGAAGGGAAGGGGTAGCTCGGGTTAGGGTTTTGGGGTTTTGGGGTTTAGGTGGAGGGCTTATGAAGGGGAGTTAGGGTGGTGGTTGGGTATAGAGATAGAGTAGAGGTGAAGGTGGTAGTCGGGGGTTGATGATCGGTGGCTTAGGGAGGCGGAGACAGTGGTTGCAGGGCTAGAAAAATAGGGTGAAGGTTGGGTGGAGGAGAAGAAGGAAGAGAAAAGAAGAAGAGAAGGGAGGGGCTGGTGGGGGAATTTAGGCCAAGGAGAGGAAGTGGGGTGGTAGAGGAGGTGTTAGGGAGTGGGTTGGTTGTTGTAGAGGCGGCGGAGGAGGAAGGAGGGTTGCAGATGGTGGTGGTGTAGGGTGGAGGCCGAGAAGGAGAGGAAGGAGAAAGAAGGAAGGTAAGGGGCTGCACAAGTGAGTGAGGGTGATGGGGCGGTCCAGGGAGGTTGAAGCGGTGTTAAGGAGGTAGTTACAGTGGTCAGCTAGGCAGTAGAGGCGATGGTTAAGGGTAGCGGAGCAAAAATAGGGGAGGAGAAGGTAAGGAAAGAAGGAAAATAGAGAGGGCTCTATAGGGAGGTGAGGGGGCTTGAGGCAGGTCAAAAATGAGCAAAAGGGAATGAGATAAGGAGAAGAAAATAAAAGGGAAAGGAGAGGAGGCAGGCGTGGATGGCTGGGAGGCTATAGTTGTAGGTGGTAGGGTGGCAGGTTGTAGGGAGAAGGAGAAGGAAAGGGAAGGCATGCAAGGGAGGGTTGCAGGGTTGGTGTGGCTAAAAATGGATGAAAAGGGACGGGAAGAGGAAGTAGGGCTACAGGCTGCAATGGTAGGTAGCAGAGGAGTTTGTGGTAGGGTGAGTTGCAGGCAGTGTGCGTCAATGGTAGAAGAAGAAGAAAAAAAAAAGAGGCAGGCCAGCCGAGTGGGGAAAGAAGGGGAAAAGGGCCTACTTGCGTGCATGAGGGAGAGGGGAAAGAAGGAGGAAGTTGGGATGGCCCAACGGGGGAGAAAGTAGAAGAAAAAAGGGGAGACAAGGTTGGACGTGAGGGGTAGGGAGAGGGAGAAAGGGAATGGGCAGTGGCCCAGCCCAAGGGGGAAGGAGGGACACAGGCGGGGCGACCCAAACAGGTAAAGAAGAAAAGGAAAATAAGGAAACAAAAAGAAGAAGAAAAAGGAGAAAGAAAAAAGGAAAAGAAAAAAAATAAAATAAAATAATTTTTGGTATAATAGTATTTAATATTTTTTATAGATAAATTAATTTAATAATTTAATTTATTAGAATTTAATATATATTAGTTTGAAGAAGGTAGTTTTAATAAAATATTGGTTTGGGAAAATTATTTAAAGAAAAAGAATATGATAAAATAAAAAAATATTTATTTTAATTTATTAAATATTCATATCCATTTTTATATACTCAAAAATCCATAAATAATTAAATTAAATAAATTTAAATTTCAAATTATCCCAAATGAGAAATATTTATTAAATTATAGGTTTGAAATTTTTAGGGTATTACAGCAAAGCATATGACAACAAATAAAGCTTAGAACATATAAATTATACCTCGGGCACCATTTATTAAACTCGACATTTGTATATACAATGAACAGGCACATCAAACCCAAAAATTGTATTAATTCACAATATTTGTATTTGTATATTTAAATAGATAAAGGAAATTTTTGAACAAAAAAAAGAAATTAGTAACTCCAGATATGGAAATTGATAATTATTCGACCACATGTAGATGTGTAAAATTTTCATTAGGACCTAAAGGTAGTAGGTCGATTTATCTAAATAAAGAACTTCAATAAGCATATCTTAACTAAAAAACAAAATAAATATTATATCATAGTATTAAAACCAAATCTAATAAAATTACAACTTACTACAAAGTAAATCATACAATTTTCTATAGAGATATCAGATCTAGAGTGAAAAAATAGAATCATTAACACCAAAAATATGTATGCAAATATTTTAGAGGATATATTTAATAAACAAATATTACCTACACAAGACAATCTTGTGTATATCGGTGTGTTTTCTTCACAAAAAACTATATCTACGTACATGCATGTAATTTCTAACATAACATCAAAATTTTAAATTCTAATTGACAGATTTTGCATGAAAATAAACACATTTTTGTTAAGTTTTTTTTTTTTTTTTGAAACCTTCACCAGTTCACACAACCAAACTATAGATGCAAATTCTTTTAAGCTTTCATATCTACATCTCATAAAAAGGAAACAAAACAATCAATTAGTATAAAATAATATGGAAACAAAATCTTAAGAAACCTAAAATAGAACTAGATTCTATCTCAAAATAAGAGAAATAAAATAGAACAAAGAATACCAACTTTATGAATAATAATCTTCCGAAAACTAAAATCATACACCACTAATAATGTATAATACTGGAGAAGACTGAACTAAACTAGTTGTTGTTGAAAGGAAATTGTTGTTTGAAAGTGGAAATTTTCAACAAATTTGTTTAGAAGGAAAGGGGTGAGACGGTAGAGAGAAACAGATGATACAAGACAGCAGTCGTCTCATTTTTTCTCAAATGTTGTGGAAGCATCAACAATCAAGAGAAAGTTTTCTCTCTGATGTTACTTGAGAATCTTAAAAAATGATAATCGCAAAAGTGGTAACTAACATTGATGAAAGATATACCAAGGGTTAGTAGAGTAAACGACATGGATTCATTTTATTTTTGAATTCAATGGTCGAGATTTATCCTCAGTGTCAGCATATTTGACACGATGATGATTGTAAAGTCAACTATCATCAACGGCCACGATTTAAATCATACCATATCAACAATCAACATTACATCAACATGTGTTTGTCTGACTAATTAGTTGGTAAGGAAATGGACAGTGGATATTTACTGAATATATATAATGGCTTATATTTAATGAATTTGTGTTTATTTGATGAAAGGGCCCAATTAGTATACGACAGCACCCACAAAGATCAACACCAACATAATCAACCAAATAACAAAACCCAAATTCACCACAAATAATTCACCAAATAAAATCACCAAGTAAAACTAATTATGGGCAGCAAGCACAAGCAAATAGATCATAAAAATGAACCAATCAACACACGATTTATACGTGGAAAACCCCTTCGATGTGAAGAGTAAAAACCACGAGACGTTTGAGGAGTCCACCCTATTTCCTTCTCTTATTATGATATATTGAGGGCAAAATGAACCCAATTCAGGTTCACAACAATTCACAACCCACCAACAAGTACATACATAAGAGATTAAGCAAGAAGAGATCAAAGGTGAAGAATATCACCACAAATCATAGGTTCAATCCCACTACAATAACAAAAAAAAGATCTCAAAACAACGATGCAACCATTCAAAATGAGGCCCTATGTGTTCCCAACAAGATGAAAAAATTTCAGTAAAATCCAACGGCGGAAACTCCAGCAAATAGACAACTTTCTGAAAGATATCTTCGAAGAATCGCAAAGCACTCTTCTCTCAAACCCTTGTCTTCCTATCTTCTTTTACTTCTAATTGTGTGTGTAATTTTCTGAATTCACACCCTCACCTATTGCCCTAATTTTTATAGCAAGTATTTATACCAACGGCTTAATTAAGAAGCCCAAATAATAAGCCCAAGTTGGACTTAATCTAAGATTAGTAAAATACTATCAAATGTCCATTCATTAGGACAAAATAAAATACACACTTTACTTATACATGTGGGTTGGGCCCACAACAATCTCCCCCTCCAGCCCAATGTGGGGAAGACACGATCACTTCCATGATCACTTAACCTTCATCCCAGCAAGCTTACCACAAACTTCAAGCTTGCTTCCAGGGACTAGCTTTGTTAACATATCTGCACCATTCTTATCGGTGTGGACTTTCTTTAGCTTCAAATGCTTCTCCTCAATCACATTCCACAACCAATGATATCTAACATCAATATGCTTGGTGCGAGCATGATACATTGCATTCTTGCTCAAGTCAATAGCACTTTGACTATCACAGAATACTACATACTCACATTGCCTTACCTCAAACCCAAATCTCAAAGGATCCTCTTAAGCCATAACATCTTTTTACTTGCTTCCATGGCCACAATATACTCTACCTCAGTTGTGGACAATGCTACACACTTTTGTAACTTGGATTGCCATGAAATGGCTCCCCCTGAAAATGTAAACACATAACCTAAGGTAGACTTTCTGTTATCAAGATCACCCGCCATGTCTGCATCAGTGTAGCCTTCAGATATAGGTTTGCCACCTCCATAACACAAACTCAGTTTGGAGGTGCCCCGCAAGTATGTAAAAATCCACTTTACAGCTTCCCAGTGAGCCTTATCAGGATTGAATAAGTATCTACTCACCAAACCAATAGCATGTGCAATATTTGGCCTGGTACACACCATAGCATACATCAAAGAACCAATAGCAGAAGAATAAGGAATATATGACATACTTTCTTTCTTCTTCTCTATTGTAGGACAATCTCTCTTAATTAGCTTGAAATGAGTAGCTAGTGGTATATTAACAGGCTTGGCATCTTTTATATTGAACATTTCAAGCACCCGTTCAATATACTTTTCTTGTAATAGTCACAATTTTCCAGCTTTCCTGTCACGAGCAATCTCCATGCCTAAGATTTGCTTTGCTGGACCCAAGTCTTTCATGTCAAATAACTTGGACAAGTCTTTCTTTAAATTCTGAATCATATTTGCATCTTGTCCAACTATCAGCATATCATCAACATATAGTAGAAGGATGATGAATTTACCTCCAGGGAACTTTCCTAAATACACACAAGGATTGGTAGAAGTTCGTTTATAACCATTACTTATCATAAACAAATCAAATTTTTGGTACCATTGCCTTGGTTCCTATTTAAGCCCATAAAGACTCTTCTTCAACTTGCAAACAAGTTTCTCTTTCCCTTTCTCTTCAAATCCTTCAGGCTACTCCATGTAGATTTCTTCATGCAAGTCACCATGTAAGAAAGTAGTTTTCACGTCAAGTTACTCCAAGTCAAGATTAAGAATTGCAGCTAAACCTAGTATAGTTTTGATAGATGTCATTTTGACCACTAGAGAGAAGATTTCATCAAAGTCGATGCCCTTTCTCTAGTTGCATCCCTTAAACACCACTCTGGCTTTCTACTTCACAATCTTCTCACCATCTTTCTTGTTCTTGAAAACCCACCTGTTCTTCAAGACTTTCCTAGCCTTGGGAGCCTTCACTAACTCATAAGTATCATTCTTTTTCAAAGAATCCATCTCTTCCTTCATAGCATCAAGCCAAAGATTTTTCTCATCAGATGACAGTACTTCCCAATAACTCTCTAGCTCCCCATCTTTTGTGACTAGAATGTACTCTGATCTTGGATACTTTGTTAAAGGTTTACGCTCTCTAATTGACCTTTAAACCTATGTATCCTCCACTTGAGGGGTAGGTTGCTCCCCCTTTTCATGAACCTCTTCATCATACATTTCTTCCTCATGAAGCTCTTCTTCATCAGATGAAGACTCATTATGATCTGAATGATCACCATCATTATGAACTGGTACATCACCACCATTAGGTTGTACCTCACCAACATCATCAAAAGTAGGTTTCTCCCCCTGCTCATGAACCTCTTCATCATACATTTCTTCCTCATGAATCTCTTCTTCATCATATGAAGACTCATTGTGATCTGAATGATCACCATCATCATGAACTGGTACATCATCACCATCAGGTTGTACCTCACCAACATCATCAGGTATCACATCAACATAACCATTTGCTGGCTACTCAACAGAAGTAGTATAAGAAGAAACATCAGTAGTATCAAATAATAATTCTGAGATAGAAGAGTACCTTGTATTTAGAAGCTCTGCACCGTCTCGTGCTCAAAGAATACTACATCTCTACTTCTCACTACCTTCTTCTTTTCTTGATCGTATAGTCTAAAACCATACTCTTCATCACCATAGCCAACAAACGCAAAGGGATGAGTTTTGGAATCAAGTTTTGACCTCTGATCTTTCGACACATGCATATATGCCTTACACCCAAAAACTCTTAGATGTGAGTAAGTGGGATCACATCCCTTCCATGCTCTCTCAGGAATGTCAAGGCCAAGAGGAATTTATGGATCTCTATTGATCAAGTACACTGCACACTGGACTACTTCACCCCAAAATGTCTTAGGAAGATTTGACATTCTAAGCATACATCTCACTTTCTCCACAATGGTTATGTTCATTCTCTCTGCAACTCCATTGTGTTGTGGTGTGTCGGGCTCTATCTTCTCATGTCTAATGCCATGTTGTGAACAACAATACTTGAATTCATTAGAAGTATATTCACCACCATTGTCTTATCGGAGACGCTTTAGCTTTCTTTCCGTCTCCCTTTCTACCATGTAGACCCAAGTTTTTTGAGTAGCATCATCAATAAAGGTAATAAAATATTTCTTACCACCAAGAGACTCCACTTCAATAGGGCCATAAACATCAGAGTGTACTAGCTCCAACTTATCTTGCCTTCTAGTGGACTTCCTAGCAAAGGAAGCTCTATGTTGTTTTCCTGCTAAACAATGATCACAAGGGTCAAGAGAAATAGTTTTATCAACAGGAATAAGAGCTTTACCTGCTAACAATTTCAACCCCTTGTCACTCATATGTCCTAGCCTTCGATACCACAAATTAGGAGAGTTCTTTTCTTCCACTGCATTCAACTCACCAGAACACACATTCAAGTATGTCTTGTATAAAGAATAACACAACTTGCCTCGATCAACTATCATAGAACCCTTGGATAATTTCCACTTACCATCACCAAAGGTATGTCGAAAACCCTCTTCATCAAGGACATTTGGAGATAATAAGTTAAGGTGTAGATCAGGAATATGGCGCACATTGTTCAATGTAAGCATGCACCCAACACTCGTTTTCACACGAACATTACCTAACCCAACAATTCTTGCTAAGCTCTGGTTTCTCATCTTAACACTACCAAAATCACCAGCTTGGTAGTTTATGAAGTACTCCCTTTTGGTAACACAATGGTACGAAGCTCCTATATCGACAAGCCACTCTATATCCGAACTCTCAATATGATTACATTCATTAGTTACACAAATCAAAGTGACCTCATCATCCCTTTTAGAAGTGGTTGCTGTAGTATTTTTGTCATCTCCCTCCTTTTGCGAATTTTGTATCTTGTCTTACTCTCTCTTCCACTTGTAGCAAAACTTTTTCAAGTGGTCAGGTTTCTTGCAGTAATGACATGTCCTAGTCTCTTTTTCTCTGGACTTGGACCTTTCTTTTGAGTTGCCACGCCCTTTGAGACCTCGACTCTTGCCTCTTCCTCTGTTCTCAACAACAAGAGCTTGTGAATTATCAACTCCCATCTCTTTTCTTCTTATCTCTTCATTGAACATACTTTCTTTGATCACATCCAATGATAGCACACCATCCGGAGCAGAGTTACTAATAGTCACAACCAAAGTTTCCCAATTATCTGGCAAAGAAATCAATAAGAACAAAGCCTTCAATTTTAAATTCATCATCAAGAAAAATTTTCATGGTAGTCAAATTTTTAATGATGTCCTAGAAGTCACTAAGATGTTCTGACACTGACTTTCCACCCTTCAGTTTCAAATTAACCAGTCTCTTAATTAATGAAGTTTTGTTATAAGCGGCCTTTCTTTCATAAAGACCCTCCAATTTCTTCCATAGATCATATGGGTCGGACTCCTAAGACACATGGTTAAAAATACTAATATCAGCCCATTGTCTAATAGTCCCCAAAGATTTTCTTTTCATCTTTTCCCAATCTCTATCTTCCATCTTTTCAGGTTTTACAGGTTCACTAATGGCACCATCTTCATTTGTGGTTGAATCAATTGGATCAAAAAAGTCTTTACAGTACAATAAATCCTCCATCATCGGTCTCCAGATAAAATAATTGGTTGATGTCAATTTAACCATTGAATTTCTATTATTAGACTTCATAATAACAGTCAAATTAAACATTTGCTCTGATACCAGTTAAAAGGGCCCGGGTAGTATACGACAACACTCACAAGGATCAACACCAAGACAATCAACCAAATAACAGAACCCAAATTTACCACAAATAATTCACCAAATAAAATCACCAAGTAAAACTAATTATAGGCAGCAAGCACAAGTAAATAGATTAGAAAAATGAACCAATCAACACACAATTTATACGTGAAAAATCCCTTCGATGTGAAGAGTAAAAACCACGGGACGTTTGAGGAGTCCACCCTATTTCTTTCTCTTATTATGATAAATTGAGGGATAAATGAACCCATTCAGGTTCACAACAATTAACAACCCACCAACAAGTACATACATAAGAGATTAAGCAAGAAGAGATCAAAGGTAAAGAATATCACCACAAACCAAAGGTTCAATCCTATTGCAATAACAGACAAACCAAATCTCAAAACGACGATCCAACCATTCAAAATTAGGCCCTATGTGTCCCCCAACAAGCTGACCAAATTTCAGCAAAATCTAATGGTGGAAACTCCAGTAATCGACAACTTTCTGAAAGTTATCCTTGAACAATCGCAAATCACTCTTCTCTCAAACCCTTTGTCTTCCTCTCTTCTTTTGCTTCTAATTGTGTGTGTAATTTTCTGAATTCACACCCTCACTTGCTGCCCTAATTTGTACAACAAGTATTTATACCAAAGGCTTAATTAAGAAGCCCAAATAATAAGCCCACATTGGACTTAATCTAAGATTAGTAAAATACTATCAAATGTTCATTCATTAGGACAAAATAAAATACACACTTTACTAATACATGTGGGTTGGACCCACAACACATGTGTTTGTCTGACTGATTAGCTATTAATGAAACGGACAATGGATATTTACTAAATGTATATAACGAATTATATTTGATGAATTTGTGTTTATTTGATCAATCCATTGCAAACAGTACTGAAATATAAACCAATTCTATTAAAATGAGAGGGAATTAATTAAGGTAAATCTAGGAGAAATTAATAAATAATTTAAATAGGAAAATTTGAGTATTTTGCTAATTAAAATGGAATTTAAGAGAAATCTTTCAAAATTCCTAAATTAACCTAAAAAGAGAATTTAATATTATTTTAATATTAATATTTTATTAAATATTCCAAAATACCCAAAATATATTAATTAAGCTAACCCACCTTTTCCTTTCTTTTTCCTTTTCCTTTTTCCTTTTCCCCCCTATTTTTCCTTTTCTTTCCTTTATTTCTCTTCCTTTTTCCCTCTTTTCCCCGACCTGGGTCGGCCAGCTAGTCCAACTCCTCCCCCTTCCCTACGTGGCCCAAGCCACATCGTTTCTTTTTCTCCCCTTTCCCGACCGGTCAGGCCTCCCCATTTCTTTCTTCTTCTTTTTCCTAGACCACCGATCCAACCCTCCCCTACGTCGTATTCTTCCTCCCGTGCCTGCAACTCCCTCAATCGGTGCCAGATTTTCTGCCTCCGATCACGTCATTTGACCCACCGTTGTCCTCCTCTCTTCCCCGTCGTCTTCCCTGTCACTTCATCTCAGTCGGCTATTCCCTCCCCTGCTCGTGCCATCCCATTTTCCCCGACAAGGAATGGCCTACGAAGGTAGAGTTGCGCTGGCCGGAGCCCCATAACCCTTTCCCCCTACTCTCCCACTCCCCTTTGTAATTTTCCCTTCCAATCGAGATATATATACCCCCAAAGGCCGTCATAATCGGATTTTGATCTTAGGAGCCCGAAAACTCGACCTGCGCGCCACCGCCTGATCAGACCCTTGTTTCTCTATCGTTGGCCATCGCCACCACCCACTCCGGGAACCAAAACTTTCCCTGAACCACCCTCTATGCAACCGAGCCACCCTCCTTCCTTGCCTTGCCCTGAACGAGCCACCCCGGCTGTGCAAAGTCACCCTCCCGAACAGCCCCTTTCAACCCTGCGCCACCCCTCGTGCCGCCGGTTCCGCCACCTGTAGCGCCACCTCTACCCCCCAAAACAACCAGGGGACCTTACTCTACCTCCCCACACCTCCAGTTTCCCCTAGTTCCCTCTCCCCTAGCCTCCACATCCATCTCTCCACCACCCTTCTTCCTCCACCGCCGCCGCCGGCTCCACCACCAAGTCCAGGCGGTATCCCAATTTCTTAACCCTTACACCCTTTTATAGAAGTGTTAATGATTTTTAATATTAATAGTATTATTTTTAACTATTATTATTATTATTATTATTATATTCTAACTCTTATTTCGAAGAGATTTCTAATTAATGGTATTACTATGTAAAAGACTACAAGTTTGTTATTATTACTATTATTACTATCCTTATTATTATTATTATTATTATTTTATTACTATTACTATTATCATCATTATTATTACCATTACTTTGTTACTAATAATACTAATACTAACGTCGGCCATTACATTTATATTATTTTCATCACTAGTATTATTATTATTTTTGTTATTGTTGTTGTTGTTATTGTTGTTCCTATCATTATTATTATCATTACTATTATTATTATTATTATTATTATTATTATTATTATTATTACTATTACAATTGTTATTATTATTATTATTACTACTACTATTATTATTATTACTATTGTTACTACTATTATTATTATTATTATTGTTATTGTTATTATGAATACTATCATTACCACTATTATTATTATCATTTCCATCATTATTGTTACTATTATTACTACTACTACCACTAGCGTTATTAATATAAGTATCACCATGGCTATTACTTTTTATATTATTTTCATCACTATTATTACTATTATTATTACTAGAATTTGGGTTCGATATTAGTATCATTATAAAACTAATAATAATGTTATTATTAGTAATATTGAAACCCTTAATTTAATACTATGAGTATCACTAAGGCATACTTGGGTTAGTAGTGGCACGATTAATTATTTTAAGAATAATAACCCTACTTTTAATTATAAACTACTATTATCATTATTAGCCTTAGTATTAGGACATGATAGGGGTAAGATATAAAATTATGGTAATTCTGGTAGAGGGAGATTAACCCATAGTATTTTCCTCTTATAGGTGAACCCTCAGGAGGCGTAGGAGCATGCTCCAAGCCCAGCGACGTTTAGGTAAGGGTGTAGCTAAGGCCGAATGTGTGTTACATATCTTACATGCCTTGGATGTCCTATATAATTATATGGCGTATTTTATATGCTATTATCTTAACTGTTTTATGTGCAGCGCGGCTTGGAATAGAGGTATGTTCATATGCTCTCTTCTCATGTGTGCTAATATGGATATGCTGCAAGTTGTGATGTGATTTGATGTGGCCCTTAGGACATGCATGCTAGGGTATTGAGTGTGGTGATATGGGATGGAGGCATGAAAAAGAAAAGTGGGAAATTAAGAGAACCAAGGGGAAGTGAGTTGGCTAACGTAGGTAAGAATAACTTAAATAACCATGATCCATGAGTGGTGAATAAAAAAAGGGAGGGATATAAATAAAATGAAAGAGTAGGAGGAACTAGGGTTTGCATGGAAATTTTAGGGTTTGGCATGATAAATATCGAGGGTTTTGCATGGGATGGTTAGAGTCGGCATGGGGGCAAACTTTACGTATGGAAAGTTGCCTCGGGGCGTGAGGAAGGTAATAGAAGTGTCGTTTGAGTGACTGTGGGCTTTAGTTAAAAAATAGTACATGGGACAGTATAAGAGTACATAGGAGAACAGGCTAGGGTTTGGAAGGAAATCCTAATTTAAGTAGGTGGAAGATGAAAAAGAAAATAATAAAAATAAATGAGAATGAGTGAGACATGAAGCGAGGGTTGAATCTAAGGGTCGTGAGTCTCGTGACGTGTGGGGGTGTTAAAATAGTTGGGTTGTGTGAGGCAGAGAAGGATGGGCCACATAGGCCCAAATTAGGATTTCTGGAGAAAACCCAAGGGTAAGGCGGTGAGTGGACTTTAAGGGTACAAGGTGTGGGCCTCGACCCCCACACTTAGGAGTTGAGTTTTCGGTGTAAGTAAGTGGGTTACGGGAAGGATGTCGGGGCGAGTTAGGAGGCGTAAAGGTCTCAATATATGAGACGGGCCCTCTTAAGAGGATAAGTATAGCTGGAGTTAGCCATGCATGTCTAGGGCGGAACCTATTGAATAAGATACGGTAAAATACTAATCATGTAAAATGGAAGATTATTGAGTCGGGCCCATACCGATCCACCGGCATAATAGTGGCTAGGTGCCAAGGTGCCCTGGAGACCGATCCACCAGCATATAATAGTGGTTAGGTGCGTTCTGCCCTATAAGTGATCGATCCACCGGTTATAATAGTGGGGGATCCCAAGCTTAATAAACCAAACCCTAATTTGTTAATACACATAAAAGATACTAAGTACTTACAGTGGAACACCATGAGAGTCGAGGCCAGACCGATCCACGGGCATAATAGTGGCCAGGAGAGTTTGCCCTGGAGACCGATCCACCGGCGTATAATAGTGGTTAGGTGCATTTTGCCCTGTAAGTGACCGATCCACCAACTATAATAGTGGGGTTCCCGTACTCACATGGATTGATAAGAATTATAGTGTGAAAGGAGTACTATCCAGAGAATAAATAAACAGTGGGGGCCTTTATTTACCTGAGAAACTGTGTGCTATCATGTGGTTGTGATTATGTTATGTGACCTTATGTATTGGCCTTAGTTATAAGGTTACCTTGATCAATACGTAGTGTACTGACCATCCATTTCATGGGTGCTGCTCATTCCCACGAATAGAAGGCCCTTCTGACTTAGTGCAGGTTGGTAATTCTATCTTCGATACCTACAACGCTTACAAGGCCTCGAGCAGGGCTGAGAGTTGAGCCTAGACCTAGCTTGGGGGTCGAGAGTGACATAGCTGGAGTTTACCGTCCACCTTATCTTTCCTGTATGGTTATATTTAGTTTATTTCTGGTGTATGATGTTTCTGACATTTGGAACTTTAAAATTGTACTTTTGGATTGTACATTTTGATTACCGCACTCTGATTTCCTGTATGGTTAACGACTTATTTTTTTATGAATACTCATTTTAATTATCGACTCGTGTTTGATGTCTATCCCAATCAGCCTTAGCACTTGGTATTGGATCGGTAGAAGAGAACGGGTCTGGTACTAAGTGTGGCGGTAATATCCCCATAATTTACATTTTTGTGATTTCGCTTCGGCTAAACATTTTCATTAAACAAAATTTTTCAGTTGTAAATTTTGGGGTATTACAAGTACGGACAGTCAAGATTAGTCGATCTTGATGACGAATGGCATTCATTCTACAATGGGTGTGACACAGATTAAAGCCAGACGAATAGTCCAGATCCGTCTAATACCAATGATCGATGGCTCATTTCTTTCCTTCTTCTTTCTTATTCATAGAAGTTCAATTAATTAAATCTAATGCAATTAGGAAAATTTTATAATTGAATTTATTTTAATCATAATTAGTTAAACATAATGCAAAATTTAATAGCCAATTAAGATGAAATTGACTTATCAACAAATTTTAATTCAAAGTTTAGTTTTAGAAAGTACATTAAATTATTTAATTAGTTTTACTTATTTCAAATTAGAGAACCATAATTAAACAAAAATTTAGCACTTATTAATAACATATTAATTTTACTTAATTACATTTATGTTGAATATCTTTTCATGTTGCAAAAATTTAATAAAATAAAATATGACTATGATGTGTGGTATAAAAAAATTAATATAAAAGTTAAATTTACTATTTTTTTTATCTAACTATAAAAAAATTATTACATTGATACTTAAAGAATATTTAAATATTTATAAAGTTTAGTACATTTCATTAATAATATAAAATATAATTATACAATTTTTTTCAAAACATTATGAACTAGATTTGGGAACATTATGGGAAATATTTTCTTTTCAATTTTACATTAAATTTACAATATATCATACCTTCATTTATAAGAAATGTCTTCTTAATTACATTTTTTGTTTAATTTCTTTTTATGTTGTAGGAAATTAATAAAATAAACTATCATCATGATGTATGGTATATACTATAAAAATATTAATCATTTCTTATTATATTGATACTCATTAACGTCTTCCATTAAATGATATTGAATATTTCTTATAACCTGTGATAAATTTTTTTTAAAATGTATCTGATGAAATAATTATAGCCATGATAGTTTATTAATTTAGAGAAGGAATCCTGCACAATTAGTACCTAAAGCCATTATCCTACATACTAATATCTAATGAAATAAATTCAATGAAATACACTTACATAATAATAAATTAGTTGACATACTTTTTGAAGAAAATTAGTACCTAATGCAATTCAATGAAGTTTAGCATTTTTATTCATAATGTAGAAAGAAATATATGACAATGATACATTTTTTTAATGTATAATATTTTAATTGTTCATAAATGATGAAGTAGAACACAACAATGGAACAAAATCATCTAATATGTACCAAGAAATTTATTCAAATCTTCTTTCTGAAAATTATAATTTTTCAAGATTGATATGTAAATGAGAATTATTGGTATTTTACATTACTTTTATTATATATGTAGATCATTTAGATATTGAAGATCCGACATATACATGTAATTTTTATAATTCCTTTTTTTTAGTATGGAGAACGAATGTACAAATGTCAATCGTCTCAAAATACAAAATACTCTTTGTGTTGTATACAAGGAAGTTTTCAACTACCAACAATGAGAAATCCTCCAAAATTATTGCATGACCTATTATCTTTACATAATTATATAAGCAAACAATACCTCTAAAATATTTAGTCCTACAATAATATATTTTGTTCACATCCATGGAAGGAAAAATTGATAGCAGTTTGAATAATGGAAACTCTCCTCCAATATTTAGATTACATGGCCAAAATTATCATCTTATGAAAAGTTTATTGCCACATGAAGGTTCAGTGCCTAAATTTACACAATTTTACATTTATGACACAGAAAATGAAGTTCAAAATAGAGTCAATTATGTAAGATTAGTTTTATGACAACCATTTATAATTGATTATTTATTATTCATATTTGAAGTAAATGGTTCTAATAATATGCTACAACTATATTTGGTATAGGGAAAATAAAACATTGCATAACCTCCATACATATATTATTTATGACCTGAAGAAGATGCTTGATGAGAATAATGCGTTGGTCAAATTGTTTAGAATAGTCAGAGAAAGAGGGTAGTTCTGATGTAAAGTTGAAGCTGAATGGAAGAAGGTATAATCTACCTACGGCTTCTGAAGTTGTCGGATTAATTGTTTGCAACTTTGATGCATCATTAGGTGATAGAGATATATTGGTTGATACTAAAATGGTTTGCTAAAATGCATTAACGAACTGTATACTTCATATCTTGAGCTACAATATCTTCTACTATTTCAATATGGTGAAGATGATTATAGAGAAGATATACCATTAACGTGTCATAGTGGAATTAATCAAATTGGTTGAATAAGTATAAGCACAACATAGTATTTTTTTTTATCACTTTCATGAAAGAGAGTTTGATAAATAAGAGTTTCATGAAAGAGGATATTGATAATGTTTTGACGCTTCATAATCACATGTGTAAGGGTCTTGATATGGCACCGAATAATGATCATTCATCTCCTATCCAAAGTTGGGTTGATGCCTCATTCCTGAATAGTATGTGCTTGTATAGGGATCATGTCCTTGAAAACCATTGAAAGACTGAGCACCGGATTGTGTCCATCCTCCTCCTCTAATAGTTTGTGAATGGTAAGCATATGGATTTCCTTGCGTATGACACACTCCACTTGTATTAATAACTCTAGTAGCTTCAGCTACCTGCAAAACAAGAGCAGTGAGTTTGTTAAGTTTATCTTTAAGACTACTCATACTTACCTCATTTACTCTTGCGTTAAGATTCGAGCAAAGTTGTCCATAACCAAAGGATCCTTTCATAGCCACCTGAAAACAATAATACTTCAAAGGAAAAGGTTAATAACAAAACACACACAAAATCCTAAGAAAATCTAAAACAAAACTAAAATAAAAAATACAAAAACACTAAAAATAAAAACACACTAAAAATACTAGCAAAATAAAGGTGAAGTTACCAATCCCCGGAAACGGCGCCAAAAATTGGTGTGACCGTAGCCGGCACGTAATTTAAACCCTCTTGTTGTCAATTGTAGCACTGGTAAATAAGGGTATCGTTCTAGGCCGGGGATTGAGAGGGCTCACCTCTATCTAACTAGCTTGAAATAAAACTAAAGCTAAAAATAAAAATCCTAAATAACACAGAATAAATAAATAAGAAAAATACTACTGGGGGTTATAAAAATAATAATAATAAAAGCAATAAATAAAATAAACTAATAATGAAAATAATGGGAAACCGCATATATGAGAAATATGTTAGGGAAATAAAAATCCACCACTAGATTAGGTCATAATATAATATTTATTTCTAAGTCAATATTTAATCGTGAGAATGAAATCGACCAAGTTGCACACCAAACGCGGGTCCATACACCTTATATTACTTTCCTTAATTAATTAATACGACCACGTGCCTATATTAACCCTATTAAATACTAGCATTATAGCAGCAACAAGCGGATCCTATATTTAACTAAATTTAATGCATTAATTGTAAGTGGAAGGCTATCAATCTAAGTGCCCAGACTAGTACAAAACGCATGTCTAGCTATATTTCCTTTCCTTGACCCACACGTATCGAAACGTTTTACCACTTAGGTTAGAATCACAAAACGATTAGGTTAATTTTTATCTAACCTAGCTGCAATTTATACATATAAATTCTAGTATATTTAGATGGCCACCTAGCAGGCAAATAATCCTACATACTGTCACTTATGAGGAACCGGAACAAGGCATGCACCAAATAAACTATACTTGACAGAATCATACATATAAACGATAGCAATTAACATAGAGTCAAGAAACAATCTCACGAAACAAAGAAAATAAAATTATAATTTAAACCATAGTCTAGGGTTTCAAATCATTCCCTAACAATAAATAATCAGCCAGCCATAATTAAAGAATTAATTACACAGAAATATATATATCTAAAGTATAAATTAAAAATAAGAGAAAGAAATAACCGGAATTAATTTTGGATAAAAGATTAAGAATTTATTCAGATAAAAATTAATTTTATCTGAAATAAATTCTACCGGTATTAAATTCTTCCTCAAATTTTTCTTCCTTATTTGCCTTTATTTCCGTGCAATAATTTCTTTTTCTTTTTCTTTTCCTTGGGCTGACACTGACGGTTTCTGCGTTGCTGCCTCGGACCCCGTGCGTCGTTCTCTTCCGTGCGTCGTCCGTGCCTCTGAAGGCCCGTTCCTCTCACGGCTCCAGACGCGCCCTGTGTCTCTCTTCCCTCTGTCGCTCTACTTTTTCCCGTTTGACCGAGCCTTTTTAAGGCTATGTCGCACGAGCCTCTCTGCCGCTCACTTCCTAGCCTGAGAAGGCTCTTCCTTCTCTCCACGGCGTCTCCCCGGTTTGCGTCGAGCCTCTCTTGCTCCTTTTATTTTCGTCAGACCGCCTTTCCACGTCAGCCCTTATTGTGGCTGACTCTCCTTTTTTGTTTCGTGTGGCCGTCTTGTTTGGCTTTGTTGTTCCAAGCCTTTGGGCCTTCGGCTGTTGGTCCAAAGGTCAAACTTCTTTTTTTTTTACTAAAAAAAAACAAAACCTGCAAAATAAAATTAATAAAAATTAATAAATAATATTTTATTCTAAATATACTTAATTTATATCATTTTAGCTCAAATAATAATATTTATGTAATTTTTACCACTTAAGCATAAAACAATACTTATTCCCCTATATTAGTTAAATAAACTACCCAAAACTAAGATTATAAGGGTATAAAATGTGTCAAAATATGAACTCATCACACCCCCACACTTAGCTTCTTGCTTGTCTTCAAGCAAATTATTACTCTAAACAATTAAAATTAAATTAACTAGCCACTTTCGTAGGTCTCACGATTACACTTAGCATGTAATTTAAGCAGGTGTGTAAAGAGAGAATGTTTTCCCCAATGTCCATATATCGTGATCTCTATATCAAAGGAACATATTTTCCCATCTTAAAATCTTTAAACACGTCCTTCCAACATAACCTCTCCTTTGGAGCATCACGCTTCTTATTAAATGTATCCAAGGTGATTTGATTACTCTCTTCACTCTTGGATCCATATAACCTGCTAAAAGAGGGGAAACAAGGAGTTTGGTTAGCATAAATAAAATCAAAGTGGTTCAAAGGCTTACCTTGTGTCTCATGGTCATCTCCAAGCAAAAGTGGGGAATAAATGTTCAAATATGGTATATGGTAGGTGAAAGTGATAGTCTTGTCATCCATATACTTCTCTTTGTTCACTTGATCCTCATTTTGATGAGATTCTTCTTCTACTTTTACAAGCTCTTCTTCCACCTGATCTTGCTTTTCAATGTTTTCCATGGGAACCTCCTCAACTAGCTCATCCTTACATTCGGATATGGCATCATCACCCTCATAACTCTCACTTGAATTTGGAATTGAAGTACTAGAGAGCTCTTCTTGTGCTTGTAATTGATTCATCAAGTTGACCATATAACCCATTTTCTCCTCTAGCACTGACACCCTTTCATTTTGTCTAATCTGACTTTGCATCAGTTGATTTAGGCTGTTTGTCAATGCTTCAAAATGCTTATCCATTTTTTCTGAACTTGAGGGCTCTGAAACTGGAGAAGATTCTTGTTGAGGATATTGGTAATATTTTGAAGCTTCATATTCACGTGTGTAAGGGTCTTGATATGGCACTTGATACTGATCATTCATTTCCCATCCAAAGTTGGGTTGATGCCTCATTCCCGAATAGTATGTGCTTGTATAGGGATCGTGTCCTTGAAAACCATTGAAAGACTAAGCACCGGATTGTGTCCATCCTCCTCCTCTAATAGTTTGTGAATGGTAAGCATATGGATTTCCTTGCGTATGACACACTCCACTTGTATTAATAACTCTAGTAGCTTCAGCTACCTGCAAAACAAGAGAAGTGAGTTTGTTAAGTTTATCTTCAAGACTACTCATACTTACCTCATTTACTCTTGCGTTAAGATTCGAGCAAAGTTGTCCATAACCAAAGGATTATTTCATAGCCACCTGAAAACACTAATAATTCAAAGGAAAAGGTTAATAACAAAACACACAAAAAATCCTAAGAAAATCTAAAACAAAACTAAAAGAAAAAATACAAAAACACTAAAAATAAAAACACACTAAAAATACTAGCAAAATAAAGGTGAAGTTCTCAATCCCCGGCCTAGAACGATACCCTTATTTACCAGTGCTACAATTGACAACAAGAGGGTTTAAATTTCATGCCGGCTATGGTCACACCAATTTTTGTGTTATCGGTTATTTTATCTTCTATGAGACTTCTCCAACAATTTATTGTTGATGCATATATTATAGTTACTTCTAGATTGACATACATTCAGTTACATCAGAAACAACTATGTTGTGAATTATATAGTGGACTAACATATGCAATATTAAGGGGCTAGACAGATCCATACATACAAGGAAAATGATTTATTCTACCTTCATCATTCACTAGTGGTACTAGATATATGATTCAGAACTATCAAGACTCTATAGTGATTTATAGATGAGTTGGTTATCCTGATCTTTTCATCACATTTACTAGAAATTCAAAATGGATAGAAATAGTTCGTTATATTGAAAAAAGAGGTCTCAAGGCTGATAATCACTTAGAAATTATTAGTTGTGTATTTAAATTGAAGTTGGATTGTCTTATAAAAAATATTTACATGATAAAGATATTCGGAATAGTTAAATCAAGTAAGATTTCAATTTTTCTTTTTAAATTTGATTACACATTAAATTACTGTGTAATTTGTTAACATAGTTCTATATGTTATTTTAACTGTAGTTATATATACAATTAAATTCCAAAAGCATGGGTTGTCACATGCAGATATATTGTTATTTCTTTCATCGTAAGATAAGTGTCTAATGAGGAATGATATTGACAAAATCATTTCAGCTAAAATTCTAGATAGCAACATCGATCCGACATATTACAAAGCAGTTCAAGATTATATGGTACATGAACCATATGGTGCTACTAGAAGAAACTCCCCTTACATGTTAGATGGTCGTTGTACTAAGCATTTTTCCAAAAAAATCATTAAATCAACAACCGTTGATGATGATGGGTATCCTGTGTACAAGAGATGAGATAATGGGATAAAAACGGAGGAGAATGGAGTTCCTTTTAATAATAGATTTTTTTTCCTCATAATTGTTATTTGTTGCTCAAGTATAGTGCTCATATTAATGTTGAATGGTGCAATCAAGCACACTCTATCAAGTATTTATTTAAATATGTCAACAAAATCCATGATCATGTTACTGCATCCTTTTATAAAAGTATAACAAACGGTGATGTAGCAAAAAATGCAGACAAAGTTCTGATTTAGTATGATTATAGATATATATATATATCGTCATGGTGGATATTCAAATATGATATTCAATTCAGGAATCCACCGATTGAAATGTTAGTCTTTCATCTTCCAAATCAACAAAGTGTTATTTTCTCTTACTATAATCCAATCAATGATGTTTTGGATCAGTTATCAATTAAACAAATCATGTTTATGGCTTAGATGAAGGCAAATAAACACTATCCGGAAGTAAGGGAGTTAAATTATTCATAATTTCCAACAAAATTCATTTGGGATAAGTATAATAGAGAGTGGAAACCAAGGTAGAAGTAGTTCTATATTGGACTCATTTTCTATATCCCTCCTAGTACTGGTGAGTTATACTATTTAAGATATTTTCTTAATGTTTTTCGTGGACCTAGAAGTTATGATAAAATAAGATGCATTAATGGTGAACAACATTCATCATATTGTGATGCTTGCTATGCCCTAGGTTTGTTAGATGATAATAAAGAATAAATTGATGGTGTTATTGAGGTAATTCATTAGGCTTTTGCATCTTCTTTAAGAAGATTATTTTCCACATTATTGGCATCGAAGTCACTAATAAGGCCAAAAGTTGTTTGGGATAATTGTTAGATTTAAAAGACTAATGACATTGTATACAAACAACATTTAAGGTTACATCACAAAGTCAACTTCCCTTATTCATCAGTTTTATATTATCATGAATTAAATATTATAAATTTATAATACAATTCCTACATTTGTATAATATTTTAAATTAATTTCTAGAGCTTCATTTGGAAGTTGATGATATCATAAATTATGGGTTGGTAGAGGTTAAAAATTTGTTGCGAAACTATGGTAAAAGCTTACGAGAATTTGAAGCAATACCATTCCCACCCAATGAGTTTTTTGAAACAGTAGGAAACACATTGATGCATGAGGAAATTTGTTATGATTGGTCAACATTGAAAGAAGAACTTAACAAACATCTATCTCATATGACCTTAGAACAACGAGACGTGTATGACACCATGATGGAGGAAACTAAGTATGATGTAGCTAGATTGTTTTTTGTTTATGGATACGAAGGTGCAAGAAAGACATTTATATGGATCAGCAGCTATAAGATCTGAAGGAGATATTGTGTTAAATGTGATATCAAGTGAAATTACTTCTCTTTTATTACCAAACGAAAGGAAAACTCATTCTCGATTCAAAATACCTATAAATTTGAACGAAGATTCAACATGTAACATCAAATAAGGTAGTCCACTAGCTGAATTGATCATAGGGTGTAAATTCTTCATCAATGATGCACAGGTATTGTAATACCCCGTATTTTTAAAATCCAGATTTATTAAGTTTAATGATTTTATTAGCGTAATTTGATGTAAATAATTAATTATTCTAATTTCGTTTCATTTTACAGATTTATCGATGATTTCGAATTCATAATTGAATGTAATTAATTATTGTCGTTGCGAACCATTCTAGACAAATTCGTTCACGACAGTGATTTTATTATATTCTTATGATTTCGATCTTCGGTTAAAAATATATTTTCCCGTTCTTTCCCGTATTTTGGTTTTTAATATTTTTAATTCGTTTTCGATTATATCTTCGTCATGTGATTACCGCTTTGTTTTGAAGTTATATTTCGTTAACGAAATATATTATTTAAATTATAGAATTTCTATTTAAATAGTTAAATTTATTTTAATAATTTTATCCGTAGAAAATATTTCCGACTTTAAATTTATTCGTTTTCGGTAATCGTTAATAATTTTTGGGAAGTTTTAAATTAAAAAGATTTTGGAGTTTATTTATGAATTTCCTTATGGAATTAATTTTCGTTTGTTTTATGCTTTTTGGTTTGTAGAAAACCGATTTCGGAAATTATTTAAATTAATCTCGATTTATTAGAATTTGACTTAAATATTTAATTATATGTTTTTAAATATTATTTTGGGGTCTTCTAATGTATTTCCGTAAATAATATAAATTTTTACGTCCGTTGTTAAATCTTTCCGAAAATATTTTCGAAATTCTTTATATAGCCTTTTTACTAATTTTAAGCCTTCGGATCCGTTCGAAATAAATTTTTGATTTAATAAATTTTAGATAAAATCTTCCAATATTAATTTTTAAGCTTTTAATATTTTATCTGATACATGTTTTTGTAAAAAAAAAAAAAAAAAAAAAAAAAAAAAAAAAAAAGAGAGAGCTCGCGCCCCGGCCGAGCCTCCTCTCCCTTTTCCTTTTTCCCTCTTCTTCTTCCCGTTCTTTTCTTCCTTGCTGCTCCCGACCCCCTGCCCTCTGCGTAGCCCCAAACCCCATCCAGCCGCCACCTCTACCCAGCTCCTCCTCGCTCCGGCCAACTTCGCCAGCAACCGTCGACCACCGCAGCACAACAGCCGCGCAGGAGCAGCAGCACCGCAGCAGCGACTGAAGCCGAGCCACCACAGCAGCTGCGCGCAGGAGGAGCAACCGCAGGCAGCACTGCCACCGTCCGGCTCCGGCGAGCCTCGCCGATCACCGGCGAGCAGTCCTTGGCCTCCAACGAAGCTTCCCCGGCCTTCCTTTGCCCCGATCCGTCGGTTTTTCGTTTGGAAAGCTTTCTCGTGGACCCACGAACTAGGGATCTCTTTCCCTCTTATAGGTGAACCGGGTCAAACCCCAAGAGGTGTAGGAGCGTGCTCCAAGCCCGGCGCCGTTTTAAGTAAGGACGTAACTAAGGCTCTTGTGTGCTCTGCATGTTTTAAGTGTCTTATATGCTTTGTACAATTGGGTGTTATAATATGTATACTATGTGGTTATTGTGAAGCGCAACATGGATCCGAGGTACGTCCCCGTTTCCTTGCCTTCGTGTACTAATATGCTGTGATGTAGTGTGATGTGTTGTGATGTAGTGTGATGTGATGTGACCTCTACGTCATGTAGGGTGGGTTATGTGAGTGAGTGTGGTGAAGTGGGAGATTTGAAAAATAAAAATAAGAGGTTAGAATGACCAAAGGGGAGTATGTTGGCTAAACAAGGTATGGACGACCTAAGTAGTTCACCATTTGGGAAACAATGAGGGGGAAGTGGAATTAAGTAAACAAAAAGGTGGGTACAAATTAAGGCTGCGTGAGGAAGTCTGTTGCTTGGCGATATGATGGGTAGTATTGGAGTTTATATATAGGGGTTTTAATGTTTCCTTGGTGGTATTGACGACTTATTGTAGTAGGGTTGTAAGATGGTATTGTGGTTTAGATAATGGTTTTAATGATTTCTTGATGGTATTAGTGACTTATTGTGGTATTAGGGTTTGCAAAATGGTATTGTGGCTTATATAGTGGTTTAATGAGTATTTGGTGGTATTAATGACTCATTGTGGCATTAGGGTTTGGAAGATGGTATTGTGGTTTATATAGTTGTTTTGATAATTACTTGGTGGTATTAAACACTTATGGTGGTATTAGGGTTTGAAAGGAGGTGTTAGGGTTTATATAGTTGTATTAATGATTACTTGGTGGTATTCATGGCTTATGGTGGTATTAGGGTTGCAAGGTGGTATTGGGGTTTATAGAGTGGTATTTATGACTTCCTAGTGGTATTAATGATTATGGTGGTATTAGGGTCCTCATAATGGAATTAGGGTTGTTACGATTAAGGAAGGTTAAGAGTGGTTAACCACGGCTCGGTGAGGACAATCATGGTTCGGGTGACTGTTTAGAGTTGTTTGGTGTATTATGTGTACTATTGAGAAAAGTATAGTTGTGCATGTGGAATTTTACCGTGTGTTATTATGTGTAAGAATGTAATGAATGATTTATGCATGTCAAGGACCTGATATGATTCAATAAGATACGAATAAGACATTAACTGCTTAAAGTGAAATACTGATGAGCCCGACCCAGTCCGTTCCACCGGTTATTAATAGTGGTCAGAGGCGTGTTGCCCTGTAATTATATTTCCGGACCACCGGCTATAATAGTGGAGGGATCCGGGCTCGACAGACCCAAACAAATAAGTTAAATCGGGAAGTGAGATTGTTGAGCCGAGCCCAGTCCGATCCACCGGTTATTAATAGTGGTCAGAGGCGTTCTGCTCTGTGTTTATTTCCGGACCACCGGCTATAATAGTGGAGGGATCTCGGCTCAGTACATCCAAAGTAAATAAGTTAAATCAGGAAAAATACTAACCACTTACAGTGGAACACCATGTAAGTGCGGGGCCAGTCCGATCCACCGGTTATTAATAGTGGTCAGAGGCGTTCTGCCCTGTGATTATATTTCCGGACCACCGGCTATAATAGTGGAGGTCCCCGTGCTTACAGGTTAAATAAAGACTGTTGGTAAAAGAGATTATTCTCATAATAAGAAATAACGGACATTGTATGAGCATGATTCAGCTTTCCGTTTACTCATCCTAATGTATGGCTGACGTTTGAGCATGTGTCTTGTGTAGTAATGCATGTTGCTTTTATGATCGTGTGTGATTGTATGCTTGGCCTTAGCGTCTACGCCTTACTCAGTACTGGACCCGTACTGATACTGCCTTGATTAACCGGGTCCTGTGATGATCCACCGATGGTGGGGAGCAGACCTTTGATGCAGGTCTTGATCAGTTACTAAGTTGGGGTGGAAGGCTGGATCTGAGTGAGTAAGGGGTCCGGATAATTACCCTTCGAAAATCGTGTGGTTTAATCGTATTTGTCTTTAGAGGATACAAATGTTGTATTTAACTTTTTAAGGGTCTTATCGTATCTTGCGATTTCGTTATTTTAAGTATTCTGATATATGGATCTTTTAAATTGTATTTCGGAATGTAACTTCTTACCTTCGCACTCTGATTGTAGAATTCGTGTTTTATGAATGATTCGTTTCCCGTTTTATTCTCTTTAGCCTTAGCACATAGTATCAGGTCGGTAGTTATGGATCGATCTGGTACTAAGTGTGGCGGTAATGCCCCCGGATTTACGGTTTTAATTTTCCTGTTTCCGCTAAAACTTTGATTTAAACGAAATTTTTCAGTAGTAAATTTGGGGGTGTTACAAGTTGGTATCAGAGCTTTTGGTTGTTGAGAATCGGGTTTCTGTTAGAGATTCGGTACTCACGATCCTAAATGTTTTAAACGAGAATGTATTTCACTTCTTTCAAGTGATTTTTTTTTTATCCGGATTAGCTTGTGAGGATAGTGTGATTGGGTAGTGTAAGTGGCCTTGTGACTTGTTGTTGTAATTATGTCATTGTATATGATCATTTGTTGTTTTACGTGCCCGATTTGTGTTAAGTCTGCATTTTATATGTCGTGATTATTATGGTTTTGTAATTAGTTTGCTCTTAAGGGGGTAGTGACCCCACTAAGTTAACCCTAGTCTTGCAGGTTTAGCGGATTAAAAGCCTTAATGTATACCTTGATGGATATAGTGTGATGTGATATAAATTATAACTTATTGTGGTGAAGTTGTTTCACTTTTTGGAGTTGTAAGAAATTTAGGGTTGTAACCCTGATAGTGATGTTTAAATAGATGTATCATTTTCAATCGGGAGAAACCTAGCACTGTGATATGATAATAATGATAATGTTGAGGTTTAGATGGAGGTGTTCGGGTTTATAAATAGAGTGTAGGGTGCCTAAATTACCCTAGTGATCTTAATGATGCAGTATAGCTTTCATTATGGGTTTATATCTAGTTTTAATCAGTTATCATCGAATCACAGGTTGTTTCCGTTTTGTATTTTGTGTTAGTAATTCTAGCATCAGTGTATGAAGATCCTTCTTCGTAAAGTAGGCATATTTTATTTTTAGTCGCTCGTGAGTGATAGTGTATTAAGTTTTGTCTTGTATGAGGAGAACTATGAACGAATTGCAGATAAATAAAAATTGTGGGCTCGAATATTGTAGTTGCTATATTAGTAACATTTTCGAAATTAAGTGCTTAGACTATCAGGGTTAATGCGTAGATTAGTGAGCTTGTTACTGAAGTATTTCGGGGTGGAAATATCCTTTGACCTAGGTATATGTGGTTGGTGTTTTTGGAGGACCTTTTTGTGACTCGTTAAGCTATGTATTAGCCTTGTTCCTTTTAACTTTTCTTGGTTTAGCCTCGTTAACATCGTTTTATTTTTCTTCGGATTTACTTGTAAATTATTCATTGCGCTCAATGTTTTATTCAATCGTGTTGTCAAGTTTCTGCTACCTAGGTTTTCCCGAACTTCGGGGACGAAGTTCCTTTTTAAGGGGGTAGTGATGTAATACCCCGTATTTTTAAAATCCAGATTTATTAAGTTTAATGATTTTATTAGCGTAATTTGATGTAAATAATTAATTATTCTAATTTCGTTTCATTTTACAGATTTATCGATGATTTCGAATTCATAATTGAATGTAATTAATTATTGTCGTTGCGAACCATTCTAGACAAATTCGTTCACGACAGTGATTTTATTATATTCTTATGATTTCGATCTTCGGTTAAAAATATATTTTCCCGTTCTTTCCCGTATTTTGGTTTTTAATATTTTTAATTCGTTTTCGATTATATCTTCGTCATGTGATTACCGCTTTGTTTTGAAGTTATATTTCGTTAACGAAATATATTATTTAAATTATAGAATTTCTATTTAAATAGTTAAATTTATTTTAATAATTTTATCCGTAGAAAATATTTCCGACTTTAAATTTATTCGTTTTCGGTAATCGTTAATAATTTTTGGGAAGTTTTAAATTAAAAAGATTTTGAAGTTTATTTATGAATTTCCTTATGGAATTAATTTTCGTTTGTTTTATGCTTTTTGGTTTGTAGAAAACCGATTTCGGAAATTATTTAAATTAATCTCGATTTATTAGAATTTGACTTAAATATTTAATTATATGTTTTTAAATATTATTTTGGGGTCTTCTAATGTATTTCCGTAAATAATATAAATTTTTACGTCCGTTGTTAAATCTTTCCGAAAATATTTTCGAAATTCTTTATATAGCCTTTTTACTAATTTTAAGCCTTCGGATCCGTTCGAAATAAATTTTTGATTTAATAAATTTTAGATAAAATCTTCCAATATTAATTTTTAAGCTTTTAATATTTTATCTGATACATGTTTTTGTAAAAAAAAAAAAAAAAAAAAAAAAAAAAAAAAAAGAGAGCTCGCGCCCCGGCCGAGCCTCCTCTCCCTTTTCCTTTTTCCCTCTTCTTCTTCCCGTTCTTTTCTTCCTTGCTGCTCCCGACCCCCTGCCCTCTGCGTAGCCCCAAACCCCATCCAGCCGCCACCTCTACCCAGCTCCTCCTCGCTCCGGCCAACTTCGCCAGCAACCGTCGACCACCGCAGCACAACAGCCGCGCAGGAGCAGCAGCACCGCAGCAGCGACTGAAGCCGAGCCACCACAGCAGCTGCGCGCAGGAGGAGCAACCGCAGGCAGCACTGCCACCGTCCGGCTCCGGCGAGCCTCGCCGATCACCGGCGAGCAGTCCTTGGCCTCCAACGAAGCTTCCCCGGCCTTCCTTTGCCCCGATCCGTCGGTTTTTCGTTTGGAAAGCTTTCTCGTGGACCCACGAACTAGGGATCTCTTTCCCTCTTATAGGTGAACCGGGTCAAACCCCAAGAGGTGTAGGAGCGTGCTCCAAGCCCGGCGCCGTTTTAAGTAAGGACGTAACTAAGGCTCTTGTGTGCTCTGCATGTTTTAAGTGTCTTATATGCTTTGTACAATTGGGTGTTATAATATGTATACTATGTGGTTATTGTGAAGCGCAACATGGATCCGAGGTACGTCCCCGTTTCCTTGCCTTCGTGTACTAATATGCTGTGATGTAGTGTGATGTGTTGTGATGTAGTGTGATGTGATGTGACCTCTACGTCATGTAGGGTGGGTTATGTGAGTGAGTGTGGTGAAGTGGGAGATTTGAAAAATAAAAATAAGAGGTTAGAATGACCAAAGGGGAGTATGTTGGCTAAACAAGGTATGGACGACCTAAGTAGTTCACCATTTGGGAAACAATGAGGGGGAAGTGGAATTAAGTAAACAAAAAGGTGGGTACAAATTAAGGCTGCGTGAGGAAGTCTGTTGCTTGGCGATATGATGGGTAGTATTGGAGTTTATATATAGGGGTTTTAATGTTTCCTTGGTGGTATTGACGACTTATTGTAGTAGGGTTGTAAGATGGTATTGTGGTTTAGATAATGGTTTTAATGATTTCTTGATGGTATTAGTGACTTATTGTGGTATTAGGGTTTGCAAAATGGTATTGTGGCTTATATAGTGGTTTAATGAGTATTTGGTGGTATTAATGACTCATTGTGGCATTAGGGTTTGGAAGATGGTATTGTGGTTTATATAGTTGTTTTGATAATTACTTGGTGGTATTAAACACTTATGGTGGTATTAGGGTTTGAAAGGAGGTGTTAGGGTTTATATAGTTGTATTAATGATTACTTGGTGGTATTCATGGCTTATGGTGGTATTAGGGTTGCAAGGTGGTATTGGGGTTTATAGAGTGGTATTTATGACTTCCTAGTGGTATTAATGATTATGGTGGTATTAGGGTCCTCATAATGGAATTAGGGTTGTTACGATTAAGGAAGGTTAAGAGTGGTTAACCACGGCTCGGTGAGGACAATCATGGTTCGGGTGACTGTTTAGAGTTGTTTGGTGTATTATGTGTACTATTGAGAAAAGTATAGTTGTGCATGTGGAATTTTACCGTGTGTTATTATGTGTAAGAATGTAATGAATGATTTATGCATGTCAAGGACCTGATATGATTCAATAAGATACGAATAAGACATTAACTGCTTAAAGTGAAATACTGATGAGCCCGACCCAGTCCGTTCCACCGGTTATTAATAGTGGTCAGAGGCGTGTTGCCCTGTAATTATATTTCCGGACCACCGGCTATAATAGTGGAGGGATCCGGGCTCGACAGACCCAAACAAATAAGTTAAATCGGGAAGTGAGATTGTTGAGCCGAGCCCAGTCCGATCCACCGGTTATTAATAGTGGTCAGAGGCGTTCTGCTCTGTGTTTATTTCCGGACCACCGGCTATAATAGTGGAGGGATCTCGGCTCAGTACATCCAAAGTAAATAAGTTAAATCAGGAAAAATACTAACCACTTACAGTGGAACACCATGTAAGTGCGGGGCCAGTCCGATCCACCGGTTATTAATAGTGGTCAGAGGCGTTCTGCCCTGTGATTATATTTCCGGACCACCGGCTATAATAGTGGAGGTCCCCGTGCTTACAGGTTAAATAAAGACTGTTGGTAAAAGAGATTATTCTCATAATAAGAAATAACGGACATTGTATGAGCATGATTCAGCTTTCCGTTTACTCATCCTAATGTATGGCTGACGTTTGAGCATGTGTCTTGTGTAGTAATGCATGTTGCTTTTATGATCGTGTGTGATTGTATGCTTGGCCTTAGCGTCTACGCCTTACTCAGTACTGGACCCGTACTGATACTGCCTTGATTAACCGGGTCCTGTGATGATCCACCGATGGTGGGGAGCAGACCTTTGATGCAGGTCTTGATCAGTTACTAAGTTGGGGTGGAAGGCTGGATCTGAGTGAGTAAGGGGTCCGGATAATTACCCTTCGAAAATCGTGTGGTTTAATCGTATTTGTCTTTAGAGGATACAAATGTTGTATTTAACTTTTTAAGGGTCTTATCGTATCTTGCGATTTCGTTATTTTAAGTATTCTGATATATGGATCTTTTAAATTGTATTTCGGAATGTAACTTCTTACCTTCGCACTCTGATTGTAGAATTCGTGTTTTATGAATGATTCGTTTCCCGTTTTATTCTCTTTAGCCTTAGCACATAGTATCAGGTCGGTAGTTATGGATCGATCTGGTACTAAGTGTGGCGGTAATGCCCCCGGATTTACGGTTTTAATTTTCCTGTTTCCGCTAAAACTTTGATTTAAACGAAATTTTTCAGTAGTAAATTTGGGGGTGTTACAGGTATTACTTTGAAGATTTGGATAAAATCATGAGAGATACGATTCACCAATGATTTCAACCTTGAGAAGTCATTCGGAGGTAAGACAGTTATTATTAGTGGAAATTTTAGACAATTATTATCTGTCATTCCTAAAAGTAATAGACAAAATATTATTCATACAACTGTGAACTCTTCGTACTTATAGAAATTTTATAAGGTGTTACGATTAACAAAGAACACGAGGTTACAAAAACTAAGCTTGGTTGATGAATGTCTTGAGTTGAAGCAATTTTCTGAATGGATCGCAAGCATAGGAGATGGAACAATTGAAGGGAGTAATGATGGTCATGCAATAATAAAAATTCCATATGAACTTCTAATAATAATAAAAATTAAAGACCCTATTGCAACTATTGTGGAAAGCACGTATCCAGAATTCAATGGACATATCACTGATGATGCTTATTTTGAAGGAAGATCTATACTAGCACCAACTCTTGATATTGTAGAGTCTATCAATGAATACATGTTGTCAATTAAATATGCTGAAGAGAACATATATTTCAGTTTTGATACAACATGCAAATAAGATGCAAATAACAATTTATTACAAGATCTACACACTCTAAAATTTCTAAATGGAATTAAGTGATCCAGTGTATCAAACCATGTGTTGAATTTAAAGATAGATACACCTGTTATATTGTTGAGGAATATTAATCATTCACATTGCCTATAAGATGATCATCCTAAGGCTTGGATATCATATCTTGGAAGCAAGGATCTTAGGTGAAAGTAATGGTGGTCATCAAGTATTATTATCAAGAATATTTTTAAAATGGCATCTGACTCGAGACTGTCTTTCAAGTTCAATCAAAGACAATTTCTATTTTTAAAATTCTTATGTCATGACAATCAAGAAAAGTCAAGATCAATCTCTTAGTAATGTTGGTTTGTTTTAAAAAAAACTACAATTTATTATGATCAATTATATATCGCAGTTTTTCATATCACAAATCGTATAGGTTTAAAAAATTTAATATGTGATGATATATTTATAAAAATAATTCAACAACAAATGTTATATTTAAGAATGTATTTAAAAAGATTTAATCGTGTAATTTTATCACTCATAAACAAATACTTTATTTCTTCTTTTTTAAATTCATAATTTTTTTAATCAACTAATTACACACTATTACACGGTTGAAAATATAGTAAAAGAATAAATCAACTATAATTTGAAGCGGATAATGTTAAAAGGAAACTCTAATAAAATAATTGTCTCTTTCAACCTCATGTTGACCAATCGACCGTTTTCGTTGCTCGTGACGTTAATGCAGTAATGCCCGTGAAATCCCACCTCAGTGCTCTGGTTTGGTCTGTCAGTCTCTACTATTTTTGTCTCTACGCATATGAAGTTACAGCAATTAAGTAATTCAAATCAAAAGAAAAACAGAAACACAAGTAAACATAGATAAACTAATTAACAAATCAAAAGTAAGGTAGCCATTAAAAAAAAAAAAAAACTTTAAATAGCGTTTGAAAGCTGATTCATCTAACGAAAAATATAAAAACGATTAGAATCTGATTCGTCGACGAATGCCAGAGCAGAACAGTGGCCTAGTTGGCCGAATGGTTGGCTACGACGAGGAGGGGACGCAGGTTGGTGAGGCGGGGTGGTAGACGTCAAGGCAGGTAGAGAGGAATGGGGGCAAGGCGCTCGTCGGTGGTGGATAAGTTGCTAGTTGCAACACTAAAAAGGTAAAAAGACGGAGATTCAGAGAAGAATGAAATACGGTATGCTTCTTGCAAAGTTTTCACAGATGATTTAGCTCTTCTTTGAAATTATTTATTAAAATAAATTATCTAAAATAACTATTTATTTTTAAAAAAATTAGGCTACAAAATTTTTAAAATAAATAATTATTTATAATAATTACTTTTTATTAGTAACTCCAAACAAGCTTTTATCTGAAAGATCGTGACTTCGGTCGGAAAATAAAGTGTTGTCTGATAATTGAATTGATTTGGTCTAAAAAATTAAATAATTAATTTATATTTTTTAAAATAAAATAACTAATATGATTAATCAAAATATTGATTAAATTGAATATGTAATCTGAAAATATATAAAATATTTAGTTTAATAAATTATATATATATTCTAAATATTATTTATTTTTTTATAAATTTTTATTGTATATAATTATGTATGTATGTATAATTTAAAATGAGAGTATTTAATATAATTAATTTATATTTTTAAATTATTATTTTAATTAAATATTGAAATATTATTCTAAATTTAAAATTACCAATTAAATATACTATAATTTAAATTTTAAATTAAATCATCTGATCATATTAATTAAAATTTGATCAATTTATTACTTTTATATCGAATACTTTTTTATTCAACATTTTTTTATTTATGACTTATTCTATAATTTTAAATACAAGATAAATTATTTATTATTAGATCTAAAATTTGATATATTTAATATATCACAAATCAATTTTTTATATATATATATATATCCAACTTTTTCAGTTATTGCAAATTTTTATGTAATATCTATAATCGCCCTTAGTTTCCGGGGTTAGTGTTTCCTAAGCGGGACCACGCCTCCATGCCCAAGTCATCCGTAGGACGAAGCCATATCATATTTCTGTTTAAAATAAAGGATTACGCATGGCACATCAGCATCTTATCTCATCTGCACATTTATCTGTAGGTAAACATGATATTTCTTGTCCTGTTAGTAAGAAATAATAAAGAGCTAAAAATTAAAATTTAGGGGAAAAAATTAAGTTTTGATTAGAAGTTTATATGTAGGTAATAAAGGTGAAAAAATATTAATATAATAAAGGAAAAAGGTGGAGGATTGGATCGACAGCCTTATAAGGCCAAAAGAAATGTTCTCACTTTATTAAAGATATTTTAGATGGATAATAACAAGTTTAGGATATTTAAGATAGATCATGTAGTGTAGAGAAAGTTAATTTTAATAGTTAATTATATCTACCAACGTTGGTTGATCTTATCTGAAAATATTTAAAATAATAACAAACTATTTTAATTAATTTTTAGCTTAAATATGTATCTTACGTGTATTTTCTTCTATATTATTATAATATAGGCAGCGATTATATCTGATAATTTTAAATCATTTTATTACACAGCGGTTGTTCAATCCAATGCCTATACGCAGTGACGAGTGGTTCGCGGAAAGAGGCGTAAAAAGTGCCGCGGGTTAAGAGAGGTCGATTACTTATTAAGACGGCGTTATTTAATTAATATCCACTCGCCTAACAAGATTGACAACAACCACAGACATAAATAGATTGATTAGCATTAGATGAATCGTTATCATCAACAGCAATTTACCTTGTTTGTAGTGGGTCACATGTCTTGAGTATTTCATAAAAGAATTCTCGTCTCTTTCGGCCTCCTGTTGAAGAATTCATCGTTTTCGTTGCTCGTGACCTTGATGCACTAATGCACGATAAAAAAAAAAGGATAAAAAAAATTTAGATATATTAGGCGCGTTATTCAACGTTTCTTTCATCGTCTTACATTCGTATCTTTAAAAAGTCACACTTCCTCAGTACACTTGACTCCTCGTTGGCCACAGCACTTCGGCTTCGGTTTCTCGTCTGATCTCCATTCCCTCTCCGTCATGTAAGAGCCTCCAATGGGCCGAACCCCCCGAGTTAGAGAGCACTCAAAGTTCTAAAGCTAGATCCGTGAGCGCGGCCGCATCTATTATGGCGGCAAAAACCACGTCCGTCGCCCGATGCGACGGCTTTGCTCTCCAGTTACTAGTCGGAAGATGGTTCATGATGTTCGGCGCATTCCTGATTATGGCCGGCGCCGGCGCAACTTACCTCTTCGGGGTGTACTCCAAGCAGATAAAAGCAACACTGGGCTACGATCAGTCGACCCTCAATTTGATGGGCACATTTAAAGACCTCGGCGCAAACGTCGGGGTATTATCAGGTCTGATAGCGGAGGTAACCCCAGTTTGGTTCGTCTTATTGATTGGATCTCTCATGAATTTTGCTGGGTACTTCTTAGTTTGGTTAGCCGTCACCGAACGAATCTCGAGGCCAAAGGTTTGGCAAATGTGTGCCTACATTTGCATCGGTGCAAATTCACAGAATTTCGCCAACACCGGCTCGCTCGTCACCTGTGTTAAGAACTTCCCTGAAGGTAGAGGAATGATGCTGGGTCTATTGAAAGGTTATGTTGGTTTGAGTGGTGCTGTTTTTACGCAGCTTTATCTTGCTATTTATGGCGATGATGCGAAATCTATGATCCTTTTGATCGCTTGGTTACCTGCTGCTCTTTCTATTCTCTTCATGTTTACGATGAGAGTAATGAAGGTTTCTAGGCATCCTAGAGAGATTAAGGTTTTTTACCATTACCTTTACATTTCTATTGCTTTAGCATTGTGTGCTATGGGACTGACTATAGCTCAGAGAACCGTTCGATTCTCTCATTTGGCTTACGTCGGAAGCGCTGCCTTAGTTTGTTTCTGGCTCTTCTTGCCCCTTTTCGTAGCTATAAGAGAAGAATACTTTGATTGGAAGCTAAGAAATCAGCTTCCGGATCCTCCGGGTAGCATTGCTATCGAGGGTAGCCCCGGGCCTGGGGCAGAGCTCGCAAAGACTGCTGAGGATTCGGGCAAGGTTTCGTGCTGGAAAGACGTATGGAATAAGCCCGAGAGAGGCGAGGATTATACGATCTTACAAGCACTGTTGAGTGTTGATATGCTGATTCTGTTCTTGGCTACTTTATGCGGCTTAGGATGTACCCTAACTGCTGTCGATAACATGGGACAGATTGGGGAATCGTTAGGGTATCGTACCAAGACCATAAGCACATTCGTCTCATTAATCAGCATTTGGAACTATTTCGGCCGAGTCTTCGCTGGTTTCGTCTCCGAGATTGTCCTTTTGAGGTACAAAGTTCCACGCCCGCTAATCATGTCGCTTGCCCTTCTCATATCCGCAGTCGGTGACCTCCTCGTTGCCCTTCCTTTCCCTGGCTCCGTATACCTTGCATCTCTGTTGATCGGCTTTGCCTTTGGAGCGCAGCTTACTTTGCTGTTCACGGTTATTTCCGAGCTATTTGGATTGAAGTATTACTCCACCCTTTTCAACTGTGGCCAACTGGCTAGCCCTCTGGGGTCGTACATTCTCAATGTGCACGTCGTTGGGAAATTGTATGATCGAGAGGCGATGAAGCAGTTGGTTGAGAAGGGTATGAGTAGATCGATGGCAAAGGAGCTGACTTGTATCGGGAAGCAGTGTTTTAGGTCCTCGTTCTTGGTCCTGGCTTGTACTAATGTTTTTGGTGCTCTCGTTCTCTTTATTTTGGTTGTCAGAACTCGTGAGTATTATCGTGGGGATATCTACAAGAAATTTAGGGAAAGGGCATTGGAAAAAGGAGGGAAGGAGGAGATAAATGGTGAGAGTGGTACAGAGCATGAGAAAGATGGTGACAAAAGTGAAATCAAAGCCATTTAATCATTTTTATCTTCTTTATTTGTAACTCTCTCTCTCTCTACTTGGTTGCGGATTCCAAAGAGCGTGGAGGCTAGGACAATGCGCCTGTGACATCTCTCATTTATCAGTCCCATGTTTTCTTCCCGTTTTGCAGGTTCAATGGTTACCATAAATAGATGCCTTTTTTAATTTTTTTATAGCATCATTTATAATATTCTCAACTAGCCCAACAGAGTTGCTCTTACCAAATAAATCAACTAGATGCATATTGGAATCCATTAAAGGTGCTACGACAACAAACAAAAAAAGAGCAAAATGATTATAAAGTAAACGTGTGACCAACAAAAACCGTTACCTGGTGAAATATATGGTGTCCTCATCCCTTTACAATATTTTCTGCATACCAGAACCGAAATATGCATGCGATTTCAATGCTTGTGTACCACATCGTTAGCCACACGCAACTACGCAAAGGACATAATATAAATGGTGATGTCAATAAATCATGGTTTTTAACGAATCTGGGTATGAATGGTGATGTCAATAAAACATGACTTGCAGCATCTCAAGTCTATCAGCAATGCCACACTCTGGCAAGCATGGAGCGCTTGCTTACAACACATGGAAAATACAAATTCTGATCAACCTGTGAGATTAATCTATCGGCTATAGGATTATAATAGCCCACTTAGAACGGACCCTCGTCAAATTATTATACACAATACAAACCATACACCAGATGGTAACAAATCTAATACAAATGAAAACTGTGAAAAATACTACCGCCACCAGAACCTCAATAAAACATCCACCGAGCGTGATTTCAGCCATAGCTCAAGCGAGAATCTGCAGATCGCTGTGTGGCTGTCTGTCGTCGAGGAATTCCAATCTCACAAGAATTGACTCTGGAAGCAAACCGAAGTGAGCACAGTGACTCACCAACTGACGAAGGATCAGGGGAGACGTTGACAAACATTAAGGTCTTGGAGTCCCCACCTAAGCAAGGCTGTTAACACAACAAATATGAAGGAAGCACCGTTTGATCAGACATCAAAAAATAGAACCTAATGACATGACCTAAACATTAAAACAAGACTTCCATCCAATGACAAGACCTAAGGCGCTATTTCATGTCTGTCTCCCATGCAAATATTTCAAATGAATTGCCTCTCAGCTTTTATTAAAGTACACACATAAATAACCGGAGGCACAAGGGATATAGGGCAAGGTGAAATCAAGGAGAGCATAGCCCTAAAATCTCCTGTCATCCCTAGTTACTGGAAACCAAATATACTCCATGAGTACATGGAAAAGAAAAAGTGGACTATATAATCCTATAGATCGGTGATGAAATGCCCACCTGGAGTAGATAAGTGAGCTTTGAATTCCTAAAAGGAACGTGGTCATCCTTCTTTGCAAGAGCAAATATAACATCGGCCAAGCAAGACAAACTTTTATTAATCGCCTGATGTTTGAGAAAAAGGCAAAAAAAAAAACCATGAGAGAAACGAAATTCAAATAATTAGCCACCATCAATAGCAACAAAGAGGAAGAGGAAGGCAAATGCATTATGCAGACAAAGCCAAAGAAACTACCTGAGTCTCCTTCAGTCTATCTCCGGTAGCCCCACTTCTTGAGAGTCTCTCGCTCCCAGCAAGATCAATGAGGTTTAGGACACCATGCACTTGTTGTTCAGTGCCCTGGCGTACCAATAAAGAAATGATTTCTGTTAGTGAAAACCATGAAAAGATGAAATATGTATAGTTATTCAGGGACGGACGCTGAAACCATTAACACAATATATTTTTAAAAGTATACCTCGTTAACTCCAGAAATACGCAGTGTGAAGACAAAATGACTTCTTGAAGACTGCTCATTCATGTGTGTTTTGCCCACTGACCTATGGAATCAGACACCGGAATTGTCAGCAAAATATTCGTTATGCAGCAATGGAAGGCAAGAGCGACGACACCTTATTAAATAATAAAATTGAAATTACATCAGACCCCTCTCGACGCCAGACTAAAAAACACATCAAGAGAACACTGATGTGATCGTTTGTAGGAAAACTAAATAGATCAAACCAGTAAGCTAACATGTCAGTATATCACGGACAAGGAAAGCCGCAATTGATGAAAAAAGGATAATGATAAATTGATAATAATAACAATAATAAATAAATAACGAAGAAATGCAGTTTCGTGCACCCCGTATTGAAAATTTTCGACAAAATGAATCAAAAGTCGCTAGACAAAGTAGAATAGGCACCCAACAAAAATGGTGACAAACGAAGAGAAATTTAAGCAAGTAAAACCAGTAAGTTAATTGTACTTTTCTAAAAATATGCTTTGTCAGAGCTGTTGATGAACTTCAGCAGACTATCAATGCCTTCAAACTCCTTATGGGAATTAATTTTGTTGCCTGAGTAATAATGGTTATTTTAAAGAGCGAGCGGAACGCAACGGAGCAATGAGGGCTTATCACATAATACATAAAGCGATTCTAAGATCACATAATCTCACACACACACACACACATATATATATAAATATTAGTTCCCACCTGCTCTGTGCAGCTTGCCGCAAAAGTGAAGAAACCTCATTTATGCTGCAGACATCAACGATCGTTAGATCAGAAACGTATGTATTGCCGTTTGCATCATGCTTGATTGCATATTGTTTTCCTGAGACAGCATTGTCAACGCCCGATCTATTTGGTGCTAGCAAGTCTCGAATAGTTTCATTGTATATCTCCAACATTGAAGCCTGAAAAGTAAGAAAACTAGAGTTCACAAAATTCACTTTTGTTTGGAGACTATTTCATTTGTCATCTAAAGGAATAAGAGCAGAGATGCTAATTAGAACTAGAAGTCAAAAATTACCTGCATTTTGTATTTCCACCCCTGGGCTGAAAGAGTTTGGCTAGCCTGAAATACCTGCTCCAAGGAACGGGGAATTAGCCCTTTTTGCTCTGAGATCTCTGGTCTACCCATCATCGTATATGTTTTGCCTGATCCAGTTTGACCATAGGCAAATATGCAGACCTGCCCAAAAATGTCAACTAATTAACATTTATAGCAGAGCTGACGAATCAATAAGCTGTTTGAATCAAGGATGACACTTCAGGAAAACAATATGCAATCAAGCATGATGCAAACACCGTTTATCCACAAAACTTCAATGTTAAGCCATCCGGTTTTGCAAATGCAAAGCCGTATTGCAAAAAGAAGGTACGACAGATTCACCTTGTAACCATCCAATGCACTCTGTACCAACTGCGAGATTTCTACGAAAACATCATGTTGCGAGGCATCATGATTGAACACTTTGTCGTACATAAAAGAATATCTCTGTCCTGCAATGCAATAGATTATGATAAAGCATTAAAGCTTCACATTGCTATACATGGAAATCTTCATGCCAGGCATTAGCTGTGATACTACTTTGAAGTACAACAATGAGATATCAGTGTCACAAACAGAAAAGTACCACTTTGCACCAAGTCTATGCCCCGCTCATGTGCTTCGGTAGACGTAGGATAAGAAATAACAGGTGCTTCTGAACTAGCTCCATCTTCCGGTAACAAAGGCCTCACTCTACAAAAGACACGGATATTACCTTTCAGCTCCTGCATAAAAGCACCAATGTTAATCATAAAGACAACCATATAAAGCATCAAGCCATCAATCTCACAATATGATATCAGTCAAGAAAACTTTACCAAAATGGTGTTATGAAGTTTTTTCCTCAACTTCTCTCCTTCATTAAGTTGAAACTCTGCATCGGCTAAACGAGCCTTTAGTTCAACAATAACACGTTTCTGCTCTTCATACTCGGCCCTTGTTTCTGAAGCAGATAAATCTACCATCTACATGCCCAATTCAGGACATAAAGGACAACAGAGTGAGATAGATTTGAGAATTCATGCAGAACTTTTGCCTCCACCACACAGATGCAAGATACAGATAACTTCATGTCATTTTCAATAAAGCAAAGGAAAGCACCTTCAATTTTTCATGTTCTGTTTCCAGTTGAAGCTGCAGAATACGCAATCGCTCAGCTTGTGAGGCACATGTTTCCTGTAAAATGATCCAAAAGACTTAAACTTATTGAAGCTAATCCAAGTTGCCAAGATGTAGACAACACACAGACATATAACGAACCTCCAAGGCATTTGATTTTATCATCAAGTTGTCCAACTCTACAACTGATTTTCCAGTACTTTCTTTGTACTTTTCTATATCAGAGACCAAAAGTTGAACTTGTGAATATAGACGATCACGGTCCTCTCTCACTTGCTGCAGTTCCCCTCGAAGGCCTTGGATCTCAGTTGATGTGGCTTCTTTCTGCTTTGAAGCCTCCTCTTGCAAAGTCTAGCGCACAAAGAAGGAATCTATGATCTTAGATTTGAATGAACAGAAGCTACCAAACAAAAAATGTACTGGAAGAATATGATGCATAATAATGTGTTTCCCTCTCACTTAATTCTGGAGCTATATATATACTCACAGAGTCTAAGCTAAGCAACATATTTTGGAGAGGACAAGCTTTCAGCTTACAGTGATTGATGTAGACAACTAAAGAATAATGCATACATATAGACAACTAAAGAATAATGCATGAATATAGATGACAAAGGCAGGACAAAGTGAAAACAGGATTTATCCATTTAGGAATCTATGGTCTACTTGGAATATACATCCAGTTGCTAAAAAAATCAGTAAACTTTCACATGTATCTTTGTATTTGTACTTCTGCTTTTCTCAAGTGTAGCAGCCAACAGATTCCAAATTTAAGAAACATCAACATTTAACTAATCAAACTGCGTAAGGAAATGGAGAAAGGAACAAAATATATCCAGAAGCAACATGCCTACGAAGTCAGAAAAGTGAAAGCAGATTGCAAGAAAAGAAAGATCTCCAATTTAGTGACCAAGCAACAGATATAAGCTAATCCTGTATGCCGTCTACAAAAAAACACAAGCTAATACAGTAGTGTAGAAATACCAATGGGGTACTTACTCGAGATAAAGTTATTTGCTCTTGTAAAGTGCTGCAGTGGCCTCGTAAAGTGCTCAAATTTTCAACAACTGCTGATTTCTCCTTTTCAATACGCTGAATGGTTGACTGAGCAGTTGTGAGATCTGTCTGCATCCTGCTATTGTACTGCTGCAAACTTCTATTGTATTCTTGCAATCTGTTGTATCTATCTTCCCAAGCTGCAACCTGTAGCATTCAACAATTTGGAAACAAATGTCAATCCTAATGTAGGGTTAGTTGAAATGAAGTGTTTACATTCAGGTACAATTTTCTGATTACTTCTTGCTCTGCAACTATCTTTTCTTGCGCAGTCCTCTTTAGCTCCTCTGAGGTGGAAGCTAACATATTTTCAGCAGCAGCTCTTGCTTCCTTCTCTCTGCTGTGACTCTCCATAGCATCCTAATTAAAATAGCATTGATAACCAGGATGTTAGAAAACTTTAGTTGCACAAAAGTCGAACAGTTATACATTTTGTAAGCATACCAGCTTATCTGATTGCTCCTTTGCAAATTTGTTTTCTAAAGACGCATAGTTCTGCCTCAACTCCATGATGGTGGCATTAAGTTCATCCTCCTTATTTTTCCTATCAATCTCTGATGTCACGCAGATAAAATAAGTACATGGTCTAGTTATTTCAATAAAATAATGCTGAGTACACTATTTTGCGCCCTTGAATTATCCTAAAGTCCATAATGCACTCAATTGTGAGATTGAGAGACAGATTAACTGACTACCTTAAATACAACAACTTATTCAAAACGCAGATGTAGAGACTCTGAATAGCCATGGGCCAAAACTTAACAAAAACCAGTACACTTTTTGCTTACCCATATCCAAACACTTCTTCTCTGCTGCTTCGAGTGCACTTCGTACCTTCTCTAAGTCCTGATTGAAGTTTTGTTCAACCCCTTGGAACCATTTGATACACAATTTAAGCTTTTTGTTTGACTCTGTTATTTGTTCCATTTTCCCCTGAAGTGAATAAAACAACAGATGTTAGGTCCTTAACACCTTGTAGTCCAAAAACTCCAGAAAAAAATAAAGTAAATATATATTTATAATAAGCACGGAGCGCATTCCAGTCCGAAAGTAGTCACATAAAAAGACGGTAGACGTGCTCATGATCAAGCTTACCTTAAGATCGAACTTTTTCCCTTTGATTTTCTCATTCAACAACGCGTCAATTTCTTCCTTCGTAAACTCAAGTTTTTCGGAACCCTCGCCGGTAGCTGCATCTGGACCCGTCGGTTCCTGATTTGTATTGACAGCGGACAAAACCTTCCTTTCCCGTCCACCGCCAACGGCGGTCCCATCCGCCCTTCCGACTCCAATTTTTCGCCGCTTATCGAATGGAATAGCATCGACGCCGCCTCCATCTTTCTTCTGTTAATCCACAACGAAAAAACGTAAATAAATAAACATCAGTATCAGTGAAACCCTGACTCGGAGCAGCAAAACAAGGAGAAAGAGAAGGATGGACGATTTACATGAAAAGTACTTTGAGGGTTCCTATTTTGATTACGGAAAGCCATTCTTGAGGAGAGAGTGATAGAAAGTAACCCAATCTGCTTGAATTAATGTGTGTGGTTGAAAATTTAGGGCGTAAAAAACCACTACAAAGAAGACTGAGGGGCAACCAACCAAAGTTCGTCGTCAGGGTCTGCAAATTGAAAGAAGATGGAGCGTGGAGGAACGTTGAGGAGCCGAGGGCGGAGAAGAATGGAATTTGAAATTTCGAAATGCAATTAGGCGCTCTGTCGGGAAAGCGAAGCATGATGGATTTGTATGAAGTGGGCTTTTAGAAAACGCACCGTTTTTGGTTCAGTGGAGCCTGTATCTTTGGAGAAAAAGTGAGGAAGTTCGATTTAAAACAGTAATTTATTAAGAATTTCTCTTATGTTGTATCATACAAATATTCATAGACAGTTTCAAAAAAATCACCTTTACGTGATTTAATATAATTAAATCGGCCGGGGGTTGTAAAAACAAACATAATCTTCAAGTTCCAAAACTATACTTCTAACTTTATTTCATTTTTTTGGACAAGCTTCTAAATCATATTTTTAGATAAATTAACTTAATTTCACTATCACCATATTTGACATAATTTAGAAAGTCTCTCAAAACTTCTTTTTAGGAATAATTTTATTAAGATACCATAACATTTCTTGTTTATTATTGTTTCGCCACCACCCTATTACCATTTTTCATCTTGGATCTCAAAGATATGAAATTTTTAAGAATGGATATTTTTCTAAGCAAACTCCACATGATTTTCATTATTTTAGTATTTTTTTCTTATTCTTTTGGATTCTTAGGATTTTTGAAAAAAGAGATATCTCTAAAATATAAGATATTTCACACATATTATGCTAGTCCTAGAAAAAACTTGAGTGATTATAGAATTCTCAAGTTAACTTAAAAAGTATTTTATGACAAAAATATATTAAATTGTTTTAATGATCAATAACTTCAAATAGTAATATAATAATTATGAAGTAAATATAAACAAGAAACGTCATAGTATCTTTATAAAATTATTCAAAATATATAGTACTTAGGTAAAATTAAACCAAACATCATGGAACACGGATAAAATTTAACCTATATTTTTTATTCTTCTTTATCTTATTGCTCTTTATAGTTACATGAAAATGTCTCAATCTTAGTACACCTACTTTTTATATATTGTTTCATAAAAATTGGTCATAATAGTTTTAAATGATAATGCATACAATATCAAAGTATTTAAGTGGAATGTGACTATATCTATTTCCTTATAGTCTTGTACTATATAACCATATATTTATGTTTTATTTATATTATAGCATATGGTTAATGATTGAATTAGGGTGTCTTTATAAAACCACTCTTCGAATTTTATGAATTTGTAATAATCATCATAACCTTTTTTTCTATTTATCTTTATTGAAATTTCACTCATCATAACATCTTCTACCACCGTTAGAACATGTATTTCTCATCACAACAAAAATACACCACCGACACTAAAATAAAGTTGTAAGGCACCAACCATGTTCAACATTACATAACCTAATATTTCAAAAATTGGGTTGATCATTGAATCTATATCATCAATAGATTAATGGGTGAGCTACTATTATGAATTAATCAAATTAGTGGTATATATTAGTTTAGTAAATTTTTGCTATGGCCATTTCCAATCAATTTTTTAACCCCCTTTTTTGCACTTAATTAGTTAAAATGGTGATCCAAGATCAATTATGTCATTGATTTGTTCGTTCGTTAGTACAGTCTAAATTTCAAAACTAAGATATAACCATCATACTCTACAAGCACATTCCAATTGCAACGATATCCCAAGCCATCAAAATCTAAGTTTACCATGCCAAATCATAGTTAAAAACCTTTACAAATGGACCCTTACACCACTGGGAAAAAAAAAAAGTAAAGCCCACAACCATTGAATGTGTATAATACCCTATTTTTTGAAAATCTAGATTTATTCAAGAACTATAATATGAATAAATAAAGTTATCGTCTTATTTTACACATTTTATTACATCTTTTAACATATTATAAATTCAAGCGACATCTTGTAAAGTTTTGTTCAAACTTCTTGTCATTTGTTATGATTTTGTCTCTATGAGATTTTTGGGCTACATTTGGTCTTTAAAATTCTTCTAAACCCTTCCAATGTGGTGATATATGAATTTCTCATCTTTTTTCAGTCTTCTAGTCATTTTTCAAATAATAAATAGATTTTTTAATAAACAAGTATTATTCACCACACTTAGTGCCCTTTAACATGTTTTTACACTACTAAACAAACGAGAATACGTGATAATAAGTATAAAGTGGTTAAAATAAAAGTTGTAGTATATCATATTACCTCGGTAGAAAAACAAGGATGAAGTGAAATATGGAGTGGGGGAAGGATATACATGGTGGTTATGTTGTAAAACTGCAATTTAATCATTACTAAAATAAATGTGTGTTTAGGGAAGGGATTATATGGCGATATTTGTACCAAAATTTACATGTATAATAGTCATGTATAGCCTTTTCACTTTTTTTTTCATCTCTTTATTTTAACCGAATAAAGGCAATATTATGTAGTTACTATGCAATTTAGAGAGAGTGTAGCATAAGCGAAGAGTGAAACTCCATTATGGTTATCGTTATCCTAATCCTTAAGTTTCTCACCTCTACCTTTGTGATGCAAGAGCATCTCCCTCCTATGATAACAATAATATATTCATAAAATTTTCTAAGTTAGGAGAATCTAAAACACTCATTGCTTTGACTAAAATATAAGCTAGATTATAAGGAGTCATGCAAGCTATACAACAACAATTAAAAGCCATCAACTCACCACCTTTTATTGGCTTCATTATGGATTGAATATGGCTTGAAAACCCATGCAAAACTCAGCCAAACCAGCCAGCCAGCAGCCCCCATGAAGAACTTATTTTCAAGATTCAAGCATGCAACCCCTTCCTTTTTTTGTAGTAGATTTTTAGGGTTCAATTTGGTGACTTCCATGACCTTAATTAGCATTAATTAAGGGAATTTAATGTCCTAGAGAATATCCATGGCAGTCAGCTAAGAGGAGTCTTAGGGAAGGGTTATTTTCTCCATTTAGTTAATCACAAGCAAGAGTAATGTACTAGGATTTCCTTTCTTGTAATTGATGTTTCCTAAGTCTTATTATTAGCATGTAAAGCTAATGTAATAGCTATTTTATGGGAAAAGGACTATGGGAGGCTCTAAATATAAGCTCTTATGCTAATTGTTTGAGTCATACCATAGTTAGCATGCATTAGAGTAGTATTTGGTTAAGTTGAACCCTTATGGTTACGTAAAAGTTGGTTGTAATTTTCTCAACTTCTTACACTCTTATGTAGGTGTAAAAATGAATTAAAGGGAAGCAACCATTGAGTATTCTGCAAGCTAAGTTTTGAATGTCTATTCCCCAACAAACATAATGCATGGTTAGTTGTTATCTTCAAAAATATTACTTCCTTTATCTTAGGAGTCAATACCTTAAGTGGCAATTGTAATTATTTGATCTCAAGGGTTACTTAAAGATTAAATCATTTCCCCATCTCATCCTCTGTTCTATTTTCTCTTTTGTTGGAGCTAAACCCAAGTTCCATCATCAACTCTTAGCAAGACCTAATTTGTTTAGTATTTTATGCATCACTTTGTTTTTCCTCTCTTATTATTACCACTAAAAAACTTAACAAATAATATTCAAGAAATTTTTGGGGATTTTCTAGAGGGGTTAGTTAATTATTCGAAAAAGCCTTGACATAATGGATTCTATAAGTTTATAAGATTATTAGCTTTGTTATAATGTTACAACCTCAAGGCGATTGATGGATATAACGATAAAAGTTTTTCTTTTATTTTTGAACTCTTGAAAGAGATACTTTCGGAGATTAATGTACTTCCTCCCAAGACTTATGAAGTTAAAATGTTTAATCTATGTGATTAAATTATAAAAAAATTCATGATTATCTTAATTATTTCATTTTGTATCAAAAAGAATAAACATCATTAGATAAAAAATTTTAAATATCAAATGTTAAGATATAATAAGGCTAAAGGTTCATAATAAACTATTGTGATACTTTCCCATCACATTAAGATTTTGATGTATGTTTACTAATGTCAAAAATAAAAAGGACCTTATATGTCATGTGAAATAGATGATTTCTATGATAAGCTTAGATATCCAATCTATTATCCTCAGTGGAAGATGATTGATGCTATGTTCCTTGATTTTGGTGGCCAAGGAAGAAATATGTGCCTTCACTCAAACGGAATGCACCTTTTTAGTGGGAACACCAACTACAACTTGTGGTTGGTTATCTTGGAGACTATAATCTTCCCCTATCATTATGTGTGAAACAAAAATGGATAATGTTATATTTACTTATATGGGGTTCGAATCAACCTAGTAACTATATTGATGCATTCAAAGTATTTGGTGCATATATATAACAGACATTTAACTTGAGAGCAATAATCTATTTCATGATAGGTGATTTTTTGGCTTATGGTAAATTTTTGATTATAGTGTGTGTGGACATTATGCATGTCTTATTTTTATCTATTTAAGAGTAGGAAGATTGCTTATCTAGGATATCATAGATTCTTGACTACAAATTATTATTTTTGTAGTAAAAAAAAAGAAACTTATAATGATATGGTTGAAGAACCAAAAGCTCTGAATCCTCTCATAGGATAAAAAAAATATTTAACAATGTGAGACACATAAACATACCTTTTTGTTAAAAATAAAAAGAATCAAGTTTCATCAAGTGGATGGAAGAAGATGTCAATATTATTTATCTTTCCATATTGGAAAGGCTTACACATGTGGCACTATCTTCATGTGATACATATTGAGAAGACTGTATCCGATAATCTCATTGGTAAACTTCCAAATGTGCTAAAAAAGATAAAGGATGCCATTAATTCTATGTTAGACTTAATTAACATGTATATAAGAACATAATTACATGCATAAAAGGTGGGAGAATAAAACTTTTTACCTTCGGCATGTTATACTCTTTCCAAAAACGAGAAGACATAATTGTGTGAGGGTTTAAACATGGTTTATTCTTAGAAAGATATTCATCAAACATTAAAAACCTTATTTCAATAAAAATTTTGAAGTTAGTGAGTATAAAATCACATGATCATCATGTTCTCATTCAAAATTTGTTATTGATGGCTATAAACATTATTTTACCCAATGTCGCCAACATACTTTATTTCTTTTAAGGTACTACATTGTAATTTTATTGAACTTGTGAGGCTAGAATCATTACATAGAGAGGTTTTTATAATATCTTTCCAACTTGAGATGTATTTTCTCCTTCTTTCTTTTGATCATGATTGATTTAACTGCCTATTTGAAGAGGGAGGTTATGTTATGTGGGTGACTTCACTTGAATTGGATGTACCTATTGGAGAGGTTTATAAGTTTATTAAATAGGTATATAAGGAATCTAAATGAGCTCAAATGATGCATTACCAAGATTTATCTAGTGTAGGAATCAATTGATTTTTTTTACCCGATGCTAATATTATCAGTGTTTCTAAACCACAACATTCAAATATGATAACTAAACAAAAATGGGGCAAATTATTTTAAATTTTTATTATTGATGATTATAATGTATTCCAACAAGCCCACCTCTACATCCTTTTATAATATATATGATGTCTAACCATATGTGATGATGTGGAATATAATGGATGATTACTCTTTCATAATGTAAGACCTTTTATCTTGTGTTTTGGGTAGAAAATTATGGTTCCAAGATGTTGGAAATGTTGATAATAGATGATGGTTTTCGGTAACTTGATATTTTGATGTTGATATACTCCGAGATCAACTCAATTCAATTAGTTTTCTCTAAAAAAAACAATCTTCAACTTCTCAAGATAACTCTCACTTGAAAAAGAAGAAAAGGAGACTCGAAAGTTTAGCTCTCAATGTTGATTTTTATTATTTCTCTTATGGATGTACAAGGCACCACACACACATACATGTAGGCCTAGCTTACTCTTTATTAACCAAGCCTATTTAACTGGCCTAATTAACAAATATTAACTATATTGCAAGCCCACATTGCACATATAATGGCTACAATTACAAATTACAAACATTATAAAGTATACATAAAAATAACAAAGCTACACAAAACCCTAAGTATGTAATACATTTAATAATAATATGTAATCAAGCTTTGTGTCTTTTAGACTTGTCTTCCATATAGCTTTGTAATCATTGTAATGCCATTGTCTTATTGTAATACCCCGTATTTTTAAAATCCAGATTTATTAAGTTTGATGATTTTATTAGTGTAAATTGATGTAAATAATTAATTATTTTAATTTCGATTCGTTTTATGGATTTATCGACGATTTCGAATTCATAATTGTGTGTAACATTTTCAGGAAGTTTAAATTAAAAATGTTTCCAAAATTCTTTATATAGCTTTTTATTAATTTTAAGCCTTTGGATCCATTCGAAATAAATTTTCGTTAAATAAATTTTATATAAAATCTTCCAATAATATTTTTATATTTTTAGTATTTTATTTTATGTGTATTTGTATAAAAAAAACGCACCCCGATCGGTCGAAACCCCCCCACTTCTTCCTTTTCTCTCTTCTCTCACTTCTCTATTTTTTTCCCCGGTGGCCCTGTTTCCCGACCCCTGCTCCCGTCTCGCAACCCTAGCCGCCACCTTCTCCCCAAGCTCCTCCCCGCTCCGGCCAGGCTCGCCAGTCCTCGTCGGCCCCAACCCGCAGCAACAGCTGCTGCAGCAGCAGCCGGAGTAGCGCGTCAGCAGCGGGCGACAACAGCAGCAGCGGCGAGCTGCGCTGGGTGCGCCACCGCCGGTCACCGGCGAGCCTCGCTGACCACCGGCGAGCCACCCCGACCCCCCGACGAAGCTTCCCCAGCCTTCCTTTGCCCCGATTTGTCGGTTTTCGTTTGGTATAATTTCCGAAAAACCCTAACCCTTATTTTGATTAATTGGGTATGAATTAGCTCATAAAAAGATAAATTGATTGTTTGTTTATGTATGTATATGCTGTAAGATTGATTTGGATAGGTTAATTGTGTGGTTGTGTTGGAATTTTGGAAAAATTGGATTTTTGGCCGGGTTATGCCCGAATTTTTCGGATCCGTCCGATTTATCCATTTTTGATAAATTGATTATACAATATGTTTTAAAATGTATCCGATTTCATTTTGGAACCGTCAATTTGAGAAATTTATGTAGGTTTTATCGAAAACTGATTCCTAGGTCGAATTTCGGGTGTAATGAAATTGGGTCGTATAATTGAGCTGTTTCGCTCAATTGATTTTATAATATTGTTTAAAATATATTTAATTTTATATTGGAAGTGTTGATTTGGGAAAATTATGCGTAATTGATCGGAATTGGATTTTTAGGTCAAAACTCCCGCGGGTTTAAATTGATTTGGGTAATCGGGTTACTTTATTCAATTGACTATATAAATTACATTAGAATATGTTTAATTACATTTTCGAAGCGTCAATTGATATGTTTTGGCAAGGATTGATCGGATTTGCGTTTCGGGCTCAAAAACCCTAATTGTGCTAAATTGCGTATTTCTTTTATTGGTTTTGAGCAATTGATTATTTGATATGTTATAAGATGTGTTTAATTACATTTCTAAACATTCAATTTGATTAAATTTATAGAATTTTAACGAATTGTATTTTCGGGCCTAAAACCCTAAAATTCAAGTGAAATTATGAAATCGATTACTTGTATTGCTGTTTTTCTAAAATTGAATGTATAGAAATAGTTGAAATGGTATTAATTGCTTCTAAATACCTTTAAATTGAATTAATTAAATTGAATTACTTGAGTTTGTGTCGTGGGCTTTAAAACCCTAATTTTCGGGGATGACTTTATAAAATTGATTTTTGCTATGTGTATTTTACTAATCGAATTCTATCTTTGGGTTTTAAATCATTTAAATTCTGCTTTAACCTAATCGGTTTGGATTGGGTTCTATGTAAATGGTTGGGTTACTTATTTAGTTGTAAAACCTAATAAATAAGTTATTTTCGATAAATTAGCTTATGATCGATTATTCTTTCTCGGGCTTTCCAAATTAAGTTGAAATGTCCCAAGTGATATTTGTATTAATCCGTTTCGATTTAGTTTTAACCTTAAATCTTAATAAAGCTATGCTTTTAAGTTCTAATTTTTGGTCACATTTTCTAAGAGATATCATTTGGGTTGTTTGTGTTTGTTTAATTAGAATATGTGAATTTTTGATTGATAGAATAGTTTCTAATTTAGTTTTCGATTTCTATCGGATCTAGGAAAGCTTTCTCGTGAATCCACGAGCTAGGGATCTCTCTCCCTCTTATCTCGCTTAGCTAGCTTCGGATCCAGGTAAGTCTCTACTTACCTCTACTTATGGGTGTTTAGTAAGGACGAAGCTAATGGCCTTGTGTTATGTGTGACGTGGATGTGTTGAATGTTGTGTATGCCATGTTATGCCATGTATTAGATGATTTGTGCATAACTTGTCATATGTGTAGCGTAGCTTGGAGATTGAGGTATGTTGTATGTGCCCCCATGATATGAGCATGACATGTATATGTATGATGTTTATGATGTATTATGTTATGGCCCTCTAGGACCTGCATATTAGAATAAACGGTAATATGAGTTGGGAACCATCATGGGAGTCTTGAAGTTTGTATGATGGTATTAATGTTCTATGGCGGTCCTAAGGGTTTGTATGGTGGTATTAGTGATTTTATGGAGGTATTAAAATTGTATGGTGGTATTAGGGTTTGTATGGTGGTAATTGTGATTTTATGGAGGTATTAATGTTGTATAGTGGTATTAGGGTTTGTATGGTGATATTAGTGATTTTATGGAGGTATTAATATTGTATGGTGGTATTAGGGTTTGTATGGTGGTATTTGTGATTTTATGGAGGTATTAATATTGTATGGTGGTATTAGGGTTTGTATGGTGGTATTAGTGATTGCATGGTGGTATTAATGGCTTATGGTGGTATTAGGGTTTGCATGGTGGTGTTATGGTTTGCATGATGGTATTAATGTTGGTATGGTGGCATTAGGGTTTGCATGGTGGAGTGAGGGTTTTGCATGGGAGTTAACGATTGTACGGGATTAGGGTTTGGAGTGATTAACTCTGGGGTGTTGTGATTAAGTAGGGTTGGAGTAACTAATCGTGATTATTGAGGACAATTAAGGTTTGGGATGGCTACGTATGGTGGTTGTGGTAAAATAGGGATAAGAGTGACTAACCACGGTTGGTGTGGACAACTAGGGTTGGTTATGGCTGCTTAGAGTTGTTCGGTGTTATCATGTGTATCTATTGATTTAAGGGTAGTTATGTATGTGGGATTTTATTAGTTGTGATGAGTATAGTATAAAGAGAATGATTATGCAGGTCAAGGGTGGTGTGTGATTTAATAAGACACCGATAAGACATTAATCACGTAAAGCGAAAGATGTCGAGTCGAGCCTGTGATCCGGTCCACCGGTTATAATAGTGGAGCAGAGGCGTTTTGCCCTGTACGTTTATTTCCGGTCCACCGGCTATAATAGTGGATCAAAGGCGTTCTGCCCTGTGCGATATCTTCCGGTCCACCGGCTATAATAGCGGGGGATCTCGTGCTCGATAAACCAAGCGAATAAGTTAACCCATGGGAAAGATACTAAGTACTTAAAGCGAAACACCATGTGAGTCGGGGCTGCGATCCGGTCCATCGGCTATAATAGTGGATCAGAGGCGTTTTGCCCTGTGCATTTATTTTCCGGTCCACCGGCTATAATAGTGGATCAGAGGCGTTCTGCCCTGTGCGATATCTTCCGGTCCACCGGCTATAATAGTGGGGCTCCCGCGCTCACATGGATTAATGAAGAATGCTTTGAATGAAAATGAATGAAGTAATCCATGAGAAAATACTAAGTACTTACAGTGAAACACCATGTGAGTTGGGGCTGTGATCCGGTCCACAGGCTATAATAGTGGAGCAGAGGCGTTTTGCCCTGTGCGTTTATTTTCCGGTCCACCGGCTATAATAGTGGATCAGAGGCGTTCTGCCCTGTGCGTATATCTTCCGGTCCACCGGCTATAATAGTGGGGCTCCCGCGCTCACATGGGTTATTGAAGAATATGTGTAGAATGAACATATTATTAATGAGAATAAAGAATAAGTCTAATTGGACCATGACCAGCTTTTATTATCTGTATTGCTCCATGCTGCTTACGTGAGTATGCCACGTATTGAGTTTTAATAATATGGATTGTTCCTACCTGAGGCGTATGAGCCACTTTACATCTCGGTTATACCACGCTTATACGTTAAATAGAATGTTACGTATGTTTTATATGTTCTCTAGGTGTATGGTAAGATTTATGTTGTGGGTTGTGAATATGCATAATATTGTATCAACGTGTTGTACCCAGATTTAATATGCACTTGATGTATAGTTATATCCCTCCTATATGATAGGGTAGCGAGACTTACTCAGTATTGGACCCGTACTGATACTACCTTGGTTGAATGGGTCCTGTGATGATCCACCGATGGTGGGGAGCAGACCTCTTGTGCAGGTTGATACTGTGTTGGGGTGGAAGGCCTGACTTGAGTGAGTAGGCAATCCGGATATTGCTCCATTGGGATCTGTTTCATTTAGCTATATTTTGTACTACGCTTATTGTTTTGAAACCGTACTCTTAAGTTGTAATCTTAACGATATTTTAACTGTTGTTGACTCGTGGTTTTCGTGAATGGTCTATGTTAACTATGGACCTGTGTTTTGATGACTCTTACCTAACGATTGTTTAGTTTAGCCTTAGCACTTAGTATCGGAACGGTAGGAGTGAACCGGTCTGGTACTAAGTGTGGCGGTAATACCCCCAGGTTTATGGTTTTAATTCTTTCGCTTCCGCTAAACCTTCTGATTTAAACAAAAATTTTCAGGAGTGAAATTTGGGGGTGTTACACTTATACACTAGATATATTTGGTGGATTGATCTTTCAAACTTATGTAATATCTATAAGAGTTACTTAATAGAATATTAGAAGCATTATGATGTTAAAGAACAATTGTTACCATCTCTAAGTATACTAGTTCTTGTTATTAAAGATTAAAATAGTGATATTGAGATGTTCCTACATCTTGTAAAGCAACACACGGATATTTTAGGAGCTTCGAATCCATTTAGAAGCGAGAAATGATTATCAGACAAACACAAGGTCTTACTTTTGGACTAGTCGTCATCGTCTTGTAAGGAAGTGTTATCCTACAACTCATAGATGATAAATGGTCATACTTTCTATGTGAAAGAACATCATGACAAGAAAACCTTGTAGAATAATGTTGTGAGTATAGTGTCAAAATTTTTCCATATATCAAGTGTTATAAACAAATATTATGTGCATACATCAATGATGTATTATAATGTGATTGAGTGTATATGGCTATTAGATTAAACCAAATTTAGAGTTCCTTTATTCAAATACAAATGGATTAAAAATTAGAATGGTGTTTCCACTAAAGAAGTGGGGTTCACAAGGGTCGATCTTTATAGACTTGGTCATAATTATGATCCTTTCATATTGGTCTTACAAGCAAAATATGTTTTATATGGTATTGATTCAATTGATAAATGATGGTATGTGATCTAATCAGCTAAAAAATAAGACGATAACATAGAAGGGGAGTATGATTAAACTACCAACATACCTTTCTCTTCCAACATCAATGATATTACTAATAACATGTATGAATGGGGTGGTCCTAATGAAGGGTTTTATGTACAAAAATTAGAGTATGTGCACAATAAGAGAAGGCATCATAACTTAAAGAAACATCAATGAATGGTTATATTAATGTTTGAATGCAACATTTTGTTGAGTTCTTAGTTTTGATGCTAATAAACAAATGAGCTTTTTTTATATGTTAATTGTTGCAAGTTTGAAAGTGATTGAATTGAATAGAATTAAACATCAAAGATATGGCATTGATTAAAAATTGCATAAAGATCTTCAAGTTTAGAAGAAGATCTAGATTTTAAGACTTTGTGCAAGGTAATTAATAAATATTGAAGTAACTATAGCAACACTAGGACAAGTTATGTTTTCCCCAGTGTTTTACATTTTGAACATATAGAAGAAACTCAACTTAAGTTTCATGTTGAGTGCCTTATAAGCCTAGAATAGAGGTAACCTCAAAAAAATATAATTTTTCAATCCAGAAGAAGATAAGGAATTAGAGAGACATATACAAGATATCATAGAAAAAAGATACATGAGATAAAGTATGAGTCCATGTTGTGTACCTACATTACTTGTTTCTAAAAAAGATGGTACATGATGCATGTGTATTGACTCTATAGATGTTAACAATATAACTATCAAATATATATTTATTATGTCTAGATTAGAAGATATGGTAGATGAACTATATGGAGAACAAGTATTATATAAAATTGATCTAAGGAGTGGATATCATCAAATGAGAATAAGAGAAGGAGATGAATGGAAAACTACTTTTAAAACAAACTATGGTCTTTATAAATGGACTGTGATGCCATTTGGATTGTATAATGCACATAGTTCATTTACGAGACTAATGAATGAAGTTCTTTGACATTTTTTTTGGAAAATTCATTGTGGTATACTTAAATGATATACTTGTGTATAGTAAAAATGATCATGATCATATTATTCATTTGAATATATTATTTGATAAGATAAGGAAAGCTAAACTCTATGGAAAAATGTGATTTTATGTTTTTGAGTATTTTCCTTGATTATATTGTAAGTAGCGAATGTATAAAAGTGGATCCTACAAAGATTCAGGCTATTTGAGATTAGGCTATACTAAAGGATATTTAGGTGGTGAGGAGTTTCCATGGACAGGAGAGTTTCTATAGAAGATTCACCAAATACTTCTCAACTATTATTGCACCAATTACACATCTCATGAAGAAATTCAAATTCAAACGGGGAGAAGATGCCACTAAAGCCTTTGAGATTTTGAAGGACAAGCTATGTAACACACATGTATTATCCTTGTCTAACTTTGATAAATTATTTGAAGTTATATATGATGCTAGTGGGGTAGAGATGGGAGGTGTACTCTCACAAGAAAAAGGATTGTTGCATTTTTTAGTGAAGAATCAAATGGAAATAAAATGAATTATTCAAAATATGATAAGGAATTATATGCCATCATAAGAAGCTTAGAAGCATTAAGTTATTATTTGAGACCTAAGCCATTTGTTTTGCATTTGGATTATGAAAGTCTAAAATATTTACATGGAAAAAAGAGAGTTAGTCCTAGGCATGCAAAATGGGTTAGTTTCTTACAATCATTCATGTTTTTTATTAAACATTTTGATGGTAAAGAAAACATGGTAGCATATGCATTATCAAGGATATCTATGATATTTGTCATGTTGGATGCTAAATTATTAGGTTTTGAAACGTTGCATGAATTATATGTAAAAGATGAAGATTTCTTTAAAATTTATGATGAATGTAAGAAAAATCATAGTTATGGTAATTATGTGCTTCAGGATGACTTTATTTTCAAACTTAATAAGTTGTGTATACCTTGTTCTAGTGTACATCTTGTTAAGGCAATACATGAGGGGGGTATAGCTAGTTATTTTGGTGTTCATAAAACTATGGAAATATTACGAGAGTATTTCTATTTCCTATGAATGATAAAGTTGGTATAAGCTATTATTGGGAGATGTGTGACTTGTCAAAAGAGTAAGAGTTTCTTCCATAAAGGTTTGCATACTCCTTTGCCTATTACTAGTCAACCATATGAGGGGCTAGTATGAATTTTATCTTAGGGTTACCAAGGATACAAAGGGGAAATGATTTTATTATGGTAGTGGTAGATAGATTTTCTAAAATGGCACATTTTATCCCTTATAATAAAATGTATTATGCAGCACATGTGGCATATTTATATTTCAAGGAAATAGTAAGTTTACATAGTATTCCCAAAAGTATAGTGCCAAATATAGATGAAAATTTTGAGTTACTTTTGGAAGACACTTTGGCATATGTTAGGTACTAAGTTATTGTTTAGTACATGTCATTATCCACAAACAGATAGCCAAACCAAAGTGACTAATAGGACTTTAGGAACTTTACTACGAGGATTAGTTAATAAAATTACAAAGGATTATGATATAAAACTTCCACGTGTTGAATTTACATACAATAGGAGTCCTTCTAGTATAACTCAATCGAGTCCATTTTAAGTTGTCTATAGAGTTAACCCTTATTTGCCTATTAATATGTTGGCATTAAAGAAATGTGATATTAAAAACTATGATACTAAAGAAAGAATTGAAATCTTTAAGAAACTTCATGAGAAAATTAAGAACAGCATTGAGAACTCTAATGCTAAATACCAAACTCAAGCGAACAAAAATAAAACTACACAAGTATTTTCACCAGGAAACTTGGTATGGGTCCACATAAGAAGAGAGAGATTTTCAAACTTAATGAAAAATAAACTAATGCCAAGAGTAGATGAACTGTTTAAAATCTTAAGAAAATTTAGAAATAATAAGTATGAACTAGAATAACCTGAATCCTATGGGGGAGTTTCTAGGACTTTCTATGTTTGTGATTTATTTCATTTTTATAGTGATGCTAATTTGATGACAAATTCTTATTTACAAGGGGATAATGATGCAAGAGCATCTCCATCTCATTCTTCTCATGTTGAAGGTCAAGAACTGACATATTTGGAGATGGTACCAATTATTCTTGAAAATCTTAAATATCTTCATAATAATTCTAATAATATTTCATCAAGTGATTCTTGTAGGTATTATATATATTTGAAAGAAGAAGAATTCACCAAGGATATTTAGTGTGTAATAAAATGACAATAAAAGGGTTATAAAGTTTCATGGAAGATAAAGCTTGATTACTTGATTATTCAATGTATTATCATGATTAGGTTTTATGTAGCTTTAATATTTTATGTATATTTTGTAATATCTTGTCATTTTAATTGTAAACCATTATGTATATCATATGGAAATGTATTAGTTTATCCTTTTTGTTAATTAGGTCGGTTGATTTGGGCTTGATTAATGAAGGTTAAGCTCGATCCCATATATGTATGTATATATATATAGAGCTTGTACATTTAGTGGATGAAGATTAGAACATTATTGAATGAATGAAAGTTAAGCAGAATTCTTAAGATAATTTAACCTCCCTCCCTTCCTTTTCAAGTGAGTTTATCTTGAGAGAGTCTAGGTATTGTCCTATAGAGAAATTTATAATTTCTCTTTAGAATTCTTTTGATCTTGGTGAAAATCAAAAACTTCCAACTATGCGTTTGAGTAGAAGTTGACTATAACTTCCAATCTTATCTCTACTTTGATAAATATCATTCTTCAAGAATAAAAGCAAAAGGTCCTGAATTGTGAAGGGTAAATCATCTATTACCTTCCACATCACCATAAAGATGTACCTTATGTGAGCATGTTAATTGCTATTAATTGGGTGTATGTACTCATTACTTCTTTATATTGTTACTACACTTGTGTAGTTGCTTGTATGCATGCATTTTGGTTACTCTATTATATTATTTGGTTGGGTTGAGTGGTTAGAGCTATCTAGTGTAGCTCTTTAAGGGTTTGTGTTCCAGTTTCTTTAGGGCTCTTGTGCCTCACTTCTTTTTGTATTTTCCTACTTTGGTTTTATAGTCATATACCAATCTTCAATTAATTGTGTACTGAACTATATCTCTAATTATGAGTTTACTTTTAACATTCCATCTAGAATAAGTTAGGTTATAGTTGTGTGTGTGTCTACACACACACACACACATATATATACACGTTGGATGTGCAAATAACAACTTGCATTCCCTTATGTTGGCTTCCACAAATCCTTTTTAAAACAAATTTTTTAATTTTTGCAAATGAGAATGTTATACTTTGAACCAATATATCATCTAATGATTGTCTATCTCATTCTATTGAAACTTGAAGCCATGTCTTCCATCATTTGTCACCTCCCTTTGTCCATTTCTCAAAACTTTTGGGAGAAGCCTACACAATGACAATTGTAAAGGTTCGTAGAGAATGATATCATTGAGAAGCAAGAAACCTCACAACGAATTGTGAGTGAGATGAGATATGTGATGAATTATATAATCTATTGCAATGGGTTCGGTGGTCAAGGAAAGTACACAGATAGAATTGAAGATATTTATATATAGTATAAGATAGTAAAATATGAGGTTTATTATTGGAATAAGGACGAGTGTTATTGTAATTAGTAGGGTTAAGAAAATATAAGAGGTTAAATATGTTGAATGAGAAAGAATACTCTAATCAATAGCTTATAATTGAGGGATAAAGTTATGAAGGGAGTGGGAGGAAAATAATATAAGATATATGCGACATTAGTTTTTTCCCCTTTTCTTATGGAAATGGAAAATGTCTATATAAATGTGCTTCTAATTCTCCTCTCCCACCCATTTTTATAAGTGTATTTTAAAGTTGGCTACGGTGGAAAGTTGAGTTATAATTTTGTGAGAGAATGAAAATGAGGTTGATGAAGGATGCATGAATGAATATAGGGATAAGAAAGGTGTTATTCAGTCTATTTATGTTAATATGTTATTTATTGTTTACTAATCTAATTGATACATTAACAAATTAGATGCCATTTTTTAATTAAATACGGTGATTGAAACATAACTATTAGAATGTGTATAGGGCGGGTTATTGGCTATTTTCACGTATTTATTATTTTTTTATGAAAATTAATATAAAATTAAAAAATTGTAATTTACGGCCAAAATACATTTATGTAAATAAAAATAGGGTTAGGTATATTTGCTGTTCCTAAAATACTGTTCCGAAATGCCCGAGCCATCGTGGCAGACGCGCCGTTAGGTTCGGAGTGAAAACGCTCGGTGTCAGAAAACAGGCTCGACTTTGCCTCGGAAAGCCGTTGGCCTGGGGGAGCCTCTTTGGCAAATTCAATTTTCGCTTTCTCGTTGACTATTATGCAGTTCCGTTCCGTTTCAATCAGTCTAACCGGTCGTCGCCGCTTCTTCCGATCATCAGATTTCTGGGGTGGGGTAAGGGGGGATGCTTACGGAGTAAGAAAGTGAACTTGCAGAGAGGGAGTAGAAGATTCGCTATCGACCAAGAAGAGATCGATATCAATATTAGGTTTTCGCTAATCACACGCCTGTATGGGAGATACTAACGTCTTCAATTCCGCGAGCGATATCGTCTCAGGTGATTCCTTTCCCCAATTTCATCTTTCTCGTTCATTCGCATGTAACGATTGAAACGCGCAAATCCTCTTTTATCTGTCTTCAATTTGCTAGTCGACATTTATCTTAATGATAGTTTCTTATCATATTTGAGTGGTATAGTATGAAAATGAGGGTTGTCGGGACCTTAGGGTTTATGAACTCAAATTATTGGTGGTATTAATCAGATAAGTGGAATGGAGATAAAGTGACGCGGAAATCGCTGGCTGCTTCTGGATGTGGCAGTATGGGAAGGAGAGGCCTGGAGGACATAACTAATCTGCAACAGAAGACTCTGCTTTCAAATGGTGATGATAAGTCTCGGGCGGTTCCCCTTTCAACCTTGACTAAAGTTCATATTGACCAGCTCATCAAGGCAAGCAATTAATCTTCTGTATCAATTTTAATCATGTAGTGTGGTTTGTTCTAAATGATTTTGCTAAGTCAATGAACGTGTTCATTTTGATTCAGGAAAATCAAGCACTGATGAAACAAATCGCAGACCGCAAGTATCCTCTTGTTGTGTTGATTTTGATTATTCATTCCATTAATTTCACTGATGAAGCTACTCTAGAAATGACATTTTTGATGTTTGATTCGGTTTCCTTTTTCATATTGGTGTTTTCTTCATTTCATTCACTTCTCTGACGAAGACATTGCAGAAATAACATTGGATGTTTTTATTAATCCCGCTTCTATTTCCTTTGGTGGTTTTTTCCCTTAATTTTTACTGAAGTAAGATAATTGAGCTGAGTGGGATTGAAATACAAAAACTTAGGATCAACTTACACAAAGCGCAACAACAGAATTGGCAAATTGCTCAAGCAAACAGCCATATGTTGGCGGTAAGTTATCCTTTGCTTTTAGTTCAGATCATTATGCCATGTGCTTCAAATTTGTTTAGGTTTATGTTTGCATGATGAATTGCTGTTGATTTTGATTTTTTTTTTGTGTTGCAGGAACTCAATGCGGGCAAAGATAGGGTAAGTTATAACAATATTCTTTTCTTGCGGTGGACGATGTCTGATACTGTGTAATGACCTTCCTGAAATGTTTCCTTGTCTCCAGCTAAAATTGCTGCAACATGAGATAGGATGCGTGAAGGCAACACTAGCGGCTAAAAATTTGGAATTAAAGGTCAGGTTATTGTTAGTATATGTTGTCATTACTAAACCAAGACAACATCGAAAGTCATTTGTAGTGAAACATCGTTCTTGCTCCTGTGTAGGGGAAAGAACCTCAAGTAAAATGTCAACCAGCACAGAATGACACTTATGAGGTATTGATTGTATCACTTATTTCTTGACTTGGAGTTAAACTTTCCTCTTACGAGCTGTTGCTCTTAAATTAAGATTCAAACAACAAAACCCGAGGAAGGAGTAGAATCTTCTCAAGCAGAGAAGAATGATAGAAAACGCAGTGGCAGCCAAAGGAGACGACAGTCAAAAGGTACTTCAAATCCTTATAAATGCAACTTCAAATTCATTATTTCAGAATCTTAATAGGGGTGATTAAACTTACCCTCATGTGCTCAACTTTGCCGCAGCACATGCATCTAAAGTCAATGATACTTTAGTGAAAGAGAAAGCTGAAAACAAAAGGTACATCTCTTAATTTTCTTTTCTTTGTTCGAGGAAGCTCTAGACGACCTTTTCATTTCCTTGTTTCTCTCCCCCCAACTTGTGGAAATTAATTGAGTCCAAAAATCCTTGGCACATTCATGTCCTTTGAGCCAGGTTATGTGTGAGGAGGCAATCTGCCAGGTTGAAATCTGAAGAATCAAACCCCAGTGAAGACTCGTTTGAGATAGAAAAGGACAAATTTCCAGTGCGTTCTGAACCTATTATTGATTTGAAAGCCGAAGAAGAGGTTGTGGTTCCTTCCAACTCATTAAATGATAACAAAGACGTCAGAGGTGAGAGAAGTGCTGTGACTGGACCCGAAGAAACCAGAAGAACATCTCTAGGAAGACCCATGCGTAGGGCAGCTGAGAAAGTCCCAACTTATAAGGAGATTCCACTCAATGTAAAGATGCGCAGGCCTATATAAATATAAAGATTAACGTGTAGGAAGTGTAGGAATGGAAGCGGATGTTTGTGGGATGGTTATCTTCTATCCTCCTGGGTTGTCTTTGTGTATCTTTCGTTCCCCATCTTAGCATTTCCTTAGCCTGATGCGCATGATTTTTGTTGTAGATTTTCCGTGTAATCAAATTATTAGTGAAGTCATTAGATGAGCTTATTAGAACATATTGAACTTTGTAATCCAAATTGGTGTATCAAGGACGAAGCTTTGTCCACTCAGCATTTCCTTAGTGCAATGTACATGATTTGTTGTAGATTTTCCGTGTGATCAATTATTAGTGAAGTCATGAGGTGAGCATATTGATGAAGTCATGAGGTGAACACATTGAATTTTGTAATCCGAATTGGTGTACTTGCCACGAAGTTTTTGTCTACTCATTCTAGTTTATTTTTTACCAGAGTTTCTTATATTTGATATGAATGCTGAGGAATGGGAGAAAGGCTGGAGAGAGTTGGATGGTACAAACCAGATACAGGAAAGCAGGATTTAAATTTTCCACAGGGTTCCTTTTAATGGATGCGGCAACCACTCGAACTGAGGAAAGAAGAAGAACAAGGGCATCAGCACACTAAAAAGTCTGCTACTCGTATGCTTTCGCTGTCAGTCCAAGATTCCTAAATTGAGGAGAAGTTTGCGAGAGACATCGCCTTCTGTGGGGATCGAACCCACGACCATATGGTTAAAAGCCATACGCTCTACCACTGAGCTAAGAAGGCAGCTTTTTAATTCAAAAGATATTGACTGAAAGGTCAACGTCCCAAAATGTCACCGGATAACATAATTAGTGGAGAAATAATATGGCAAACAGTGAATCAAATCATTTGGTTTATGGCTTGAAAAACTATATTATGATTTATAAACTATAAACTTATATATATATATATATATGTTAAATAAATATTATTCGATATAATCCTAGCTAATAAATATAATATAAATAGGGTATTTACGGATCAAGTATATGGTATTTTAGATATTCAATGATCAAATATTTAAAATATCAAATATCTAAGAAAAAGTTTTTGATATACGATATTTCGTAAATTCAAAATTTCTAATAAGCTAATAAATAAATTTTCATGTATCCGAAAATTTCAAACAAGTTGTAAAGGAGAAATATTGGATAAAAAAAATCTTCAATTGAAAGATAATAAACTAATTTAATTCAAACCAATTTAATCTAATAGTTTGATTTGAGACTTGAATTACATTATATTCAAGTAGTAATTTCAAAATTTAAATAATATTTTAATATTTAATAAAAATAATAATTTAAAAGTATAAAATTTACTTACATTAAAAAAATGCAATCCACAAATACATATAACAATCTTTATAAATTATCAACCCTGAAAAAAAAATTGTCATTAACTCTCCATATATAATAATATGTTATGAAAAATAAATATTTTTTTAGAATATATATATATATATATATATATATATATATATATATATAGAGAGAGAGAGAGAGAGAGAGAGAGAGAGAGATTGGATATCTGAATTATTTAAATTTTTATTAACCAAATCGATTATTTGATTTGAAAAAAAAATAGTAGACATTTATTTGATTTTTTTGGATCAGATCGATTCGGATATTAGATAACGCGAACAACTTTAGTTATAAGTATATGTATTCATTATGAATTTTGTACTATAAATAGATTTTTATCTTCATTATATCTCTAAGTGTATTTATGATTACATTTTTTTTACATACTTAAATAGTTAGAGAATTATTTAAAAAATATTATGTAATTTGTTTGCTACGTGAATTGTGTTTTTCTTCTATTTTTCTTATAATTGAAAATATCGCTTATATATGAATGATACTTATATATATAGAACCATATCTACATAAATTTATAGTATGTTAGATATTAATATAAAAATTATATTTTTAAAGTATAATTTAGTATTAATTATTCATTAGTTATGATTTTCATAAGAATGTTGAAGTAATTTTAAGTTAAGTAATGAGTCTTTTATGATTTAAGATGCAAAAATTATAAACCAAGCAAACCAAACTATAAACCACTAATATAGTTTGATTTGGTTTGGATTATTAAAAATATTATTTATTTTGGTTTGAGATTTTTCCAAACCATAAAATATATGGTGTGGTTTTATTTGAATTCGAAACCAACAAAACCAAACTGTGTTTACCTCTAAACACAATCATTGGACCATCTTCTTTAAACTAAGACATGTTTTGGCCTGTATTCCTTAAATCAATACACTACTTTATTAATTCAATATTCAAGGATAATTGACAACAGAAGAAGAAGATATATTCTACTTAGATACCATGACATTTAATCTAATTCCTCTTAGGTATCATATATTTTAAACAATATCATTTGTGTGCTATATGTTTTAATTTTTTATTTCGAATTAATACCATCTTAATAATGTTTTTAGTTTTTATATGACTTAAATAGTAGTTGTTTTAATATTAAGTATTTTTTTAATTGTGTCTTGGATAATATAGAGTATTTCAAATATTTATTTATTTATTTATTGGGTATTTTTTTTAAATAAACAACATGGAAATGTTACAAAGTAAAAAAAAAACCTCTCCAAAATCTATAAATTTTGACTTTTTTTTTTCAAATATTCAATTTATTTAAATTCTTGTTTATGATTATTTAAAATCAGAAAATTTATTATGTTAGTCATATAAAATTAAAAACATTAATAAAATAATATTAAAGTGAAAAAAAAACTAAAACACATAGTACATAAATAAAATTATTTAAAACATATAGTGTCTAAGTAGAATTATGCCAAGTGTCATAATACCTAAGTAGGAGTTATCAAAAGACATGTTTGGTATTATTGGTGATGGGATTTGAAAATAAAATTACACATTTGCTAAAAAGAATTTGGTCTTTTGGGAAGAAATAAAATTACACATTGGCTAAAATGATGTCATCATGTGGATAAGATGAATCCATAAGAGTATACAAAGTACAAGGGTCCCCCGATGATGTTGAACGATAGATATTATCGAATCATTTAAGAGATAAATTGGTCATAATAAACAACATTTTGTTGTAAATATTCTATTTACATATTGTAGATATATAATTTATGAATGTATATTGTATTAAACCATAGGTTTAATACTCTCATTAACACCATAAGTTGTAGTAACTTCTCCATTATGATTCCACCCCCAATTCTACGTATCCTTTACATTCTTTTATTTTCTCTAACTCCTTCTTATAATAAATGTAATAAGTATGTATATTATATATATGAGATATTGTAAATTGTAATTCTAAGAAGGAATTCATAAATATGAATGAGAATATGAAGTCACATTCTCTTTTCTTATCTACATTGTTATATTATCTCTCTTTGAGTTTATCAATATTACAACACATTTTAAATTTTGTAGGATTGTTGGAGCATGACAGACAAAGTCATTCTTTAAACATGGTGTGGCTCTTAGTTTTAAAAGAGATCCAACCAGTTCTTCTTTAAGTAACAAATAATAAATAATAATAGTAATAATAATTTTTTATTTAGGTATTTTGTATTTGGCCTAATATGTTACTGATATTTTATATTTTTGATATATAGTTCTACTCATGTCTTTCAAAATTTAATTTAATTTTAACTTAAGTATCTAAATGATAGAACTAAATTTTTTAATTTTATTTAGTTACTCATTTAGGTATTCAAATGAAACTAAAATGTAATATGACACTACTTAAGTAAAAATATAGAAAAAATACAGAGTACTTCAAAAATATATCATATAAAAAATATGCAAACTTAAATAGTATTTATTCAATTTATATTTGCATCAACAACTTTTTGATTCTAAGCATTACTTTTTCTTTTTTAATTTGCTACCGATGGAGATCTTGTATTATATCTTCAGAAATTAGTTGGAACCAACTGAAAGAAAATTCTTAGAAATAACTTTAGATTATCTATAATTTTTCCCCAACAAAGAATAGGATTTCACAAATTACAATAAATTAATTATATATTTGTTGCAATTATCATGGCTATAAAATATACATTTATAACAACATACTACTATTCTATGAGAATTTGTCAACAGTTATGTTTTGAGTATTTAATATTTACAAAAAACAACTTTATTGTAAAATTTCAAAAATAGTTGGCCTGAAATGAATTTTTCACAACCCAAACTTTTTTTTTCCAAAACACATTCAATTGTAATGTTAGTACTAAATAAATTTTTTTTTTTTAGATTTATAGAAAGCTTACATGACGAATACAAAATATCATATAAATAGTATGATATCGAGAGAATGGAAAATGATTCGAACTTGAGTCTACCGATATCGAGACCTTTACTATTTTTATCTGATGCACCATCACAACACATGCATTCTTCTTAGCACATGGCATATAGTTTTCTTTGTGTGAATTGTGATACATTCCATTATATCTCATTTTCTTATAACGTTATTGCTATCGTGTATTCAATTATGCTCCCTTTTATCTTCATCCCATACATTTTTAGAGACAATATAACATTATTCTTAATGAGTTAACAATAACAAATTAATATATATTAATATTATTAACATTATAAAAATAAAAATATCCATTTTAAAAATTATTATTTAATTTTAATATAAAAAAGAAATAATAAAATAGCCATATAAATAATTGAATAATAATTGTAAATAATTTTTTTAGATAATGCCTCAAATGTGACATATCTGAATTCGTTTTAAATATTATTGTTATTTTTACATAAAAATGGATATACTGGACGAGCTAGGTGTTGTTTATGATGGACAAAATGATGACAGATGAGGCTCTTTGAGCATCCACACCAGTGAAAAAAAAGTTTGGCCGGGGGGGGGGGGGGGGTGGTGTTAAATTATAAATTTATGGTATTTAAATTCGATACCTAGTAATTAAAGGGGTATTGAATATATAATTATATAAAATATTTGAGTCGAACTAAATGAGGCATAAGGAGGGTCTTGCGTGAAAAAAGTTGCAATGTGTGACATGACGTCGTATGTGCTAGGCGATACAACGCATATTCTATGTCGGGTCGGGCTCCACTGGAGTTTTGTTTGTTTATTTTTGTGTGTGTATATATGTATTGCAACATTTAGTTATTTAAATAAATTATATAATTCTAACTAAAAAAGCTATAAATATCTACCATTTCATAAAATAATTTTCACACTATCTTTTTAATATTAAATTATACAATTATCTCCAAATATAAATTATTGATCATTTATGTCTTCTTCCTTATTTTTCATTTTGTAAATGGTTTGTACTCAATTTATTTATTTTTTTTTTATTTTTTTTGGATAATCCACTAAGTAAAATTCAAGTGAGCTGCATAACCAAAATATATGAAATCCATAGTTTTTAAATTTTCAAAATATCCAAACTTTCCATTAATCTAAATACTCAAAATATCCTAATTTTTTAATATTCACATAATCCCAGTTTTCAAAATATCTAACATTTCCAAAATTCATCTTTTTAAAATAACACACATTATTCAAAATTACTTCATTTCAATATGCAATCATGCCAATCTCCAAATACTCCAATGTAATTTAATATGAATTTTCAATATATTCCACTATAATTTCAGATGTTAAGGCAACACGATTTCACTTCACTAACAAATGATTCTATAGGCGATTCTCAACTTCTAGAATACTCCACCCAAGGTCCAAGATAAACCTCCAAATGATGAAACAAACAAGATTCGAAGTCGATCATATGATAAATGGTTGAAGAAATAAACCAAAGTCCTCGTTAATGAGTGCTTGCATGGCCTAACTAATTTGATTAGGAGACACAATAAAGAAATATCTCCTTTTTGGAAACATGTGGTGGCATACTTAGAAGAATTTTGTGGCAGGGGCATATTAGGATTACTCAAGAAGTGAATAATGGACATTGTTATGTTAATGAGAATATTAACCAATTTGTCAAGGCCACAACTATATTTGCCAACATAAAAAAGTGGTGTCACTAGGAGATATATAAACACCTATACACATGAATAGAGGTATCTCCATTTTCTCATAAGCATGCTTGATGATTTGGGAAGGATCATCCAAAATGATGATAATAAATGAGGCTATAGTGAAGATTCTACATCAAAGCAAACAAAAATTTTAGAGTTAGATGTGTACACTGATTCATCAACCATTTCTATTTCAATGACTAAATTACAAGAGTTATGACTTACGGGCCAAAAAAAAAAACGAAAGGTGAGGGGGAATGTAAAAGCAAATAGCCTATCCTGTCAAGGAAAGACCAAATACATCAAACTCCATATGTGTATAGATTATTAAATAATTTTTTTTAGCTTAAACTAAATATGTGAGAATGATTTATAGTTGTTGGATCAATCAAATAAATGGTTAGGATTTGATCTCAAGCAACATATATATTCGTAATGATAAGAAATTATTATAAATGAGATTTATAATAAACACAAAGCACAATTTGTGTTGCATTTAGTCAATTCATTTGTCGTGCTTTTATAGAAGGCAATGTATTTATATATCAAAGAGAATGACATGATATTTGGTGTGATGAACACAAGATTGAGTGCTAACAAGGTTGTTGTTCCATCCCCCTTTTTACTTCTATTTTATTTCATCTATTTTAATGGCTTAGGGTTTAGTTTAGTTTTTTTAATAGAAATTTTATATTTTTAAAGGAATAGGGTTTATGTCATTTATCATAGGTTTTTTATATTTTCCATTTTCCATTTTCGGTTTTCGGTTTTAAGATTTATGTTTTAGGGCTTGGTCTATTTATTTAAGGATTTCTAGAATTTTTAATATGGTTTAGGATTTATTCCATTTATTTTAGTTTTTTTGGATTTTTAATAGGATTTAAAGGTTTTTTCATTTATTTAAGGTCTTTAAATTTTTTTAATACGGTTTAAAATTTAAAGTTTATTTACTTTATTTATTTTTTAAATAGGTTTTGGGAATAGTGTTTATTCTATTTATAAATTTTTATATATTTTTAATCAGGTTTAGATTTTATTTTATTTATTTTATATTTTTAAAATTTTAATATGGTTTATTTCCATTATTTTATATTTTAAATTTTTTTTAACAAGGTCAAGAGGTTTATAATTTTATGGTTTAGTGTAATACCCCATTTTTTTTAACCCTAATTACCTTACTTAGTTAGGACTCATTAATCATTTTTTAATATTCTAAACCCCTCTATTTAATCCATTCATTTCTTTTGAATCATTAAATAGTGGAAAAACCTATTTACACATTTAGTTTTTTTTTTCACATGTTCAGTTTTGTTCAAGCTTCAAACCAACTTCAATATTCAATATCCTTATATGTTTTAATTTCTAAAATTATTTCATATATTTTCCTAATTTTTCATATTTTTTAGGATGTATTTTTTTCTAATAAATCCCTATTTAATCCTATGCCTACACATTTAATTATCTTGAAACTTTTGTAATTAATCTTTGACCATGTTTAAGGGTGGCACCATCCGTCCTTGGTTTCGAGATAATATGTTGGCCAATTTTTACCTAAATCCTACTCACTTGCATCCAAAACCCAAATCTATAAACATCTCACTAACTACCTTACTCAACGATTATTTTCTAATGTCATTTTGTCTTTGGTTGGTCAAGTAATCAACCCCATAATCCCCCTATCTTATGAGCTAGAAATGGGTAGAGATGGGTGAGGTTTGGCTTAGTTTTTACCCTTCATACACCCTACACCCTGCACCTTACACACAACACTCTTCTCATTTGCAATTTTTTCCTCAATGTTCCTATAACACTTCCGTTTTTACCCATAAAAGTTTTCGTTTTCAAATGTGCTTTGTAGAAGTAAAACAATAAATAGGTATAAAACCGCCAAATCTACCATTGAGAGAGGTGTGTACATCATGTAACTAATGCATATACAAGGCTAAAAATGTTTGAGGAACATCAAACTTAATCGAAAATGATAATATACATGATCTGAATTCAAAGAGTACACAACTCTTACAAAGTCTTAACAGTTGGGAATGAGGTTTAAGTACACAAGGAAAGGCATTAACAGTCCCAAAATATATCTAGAACAAAATACCAAAAGAAGAACATTGGAAATCACTTACACTCATCTCATATTTATTTCAATTATACAAATTATATAGATCATACAAGTAGGGAGCCTCCTTCCTAGAACTTTATACACATCTAAAAGCCTCGTACCACTCCTGAGCCTTCACATAATCAGCCGAAATAGTGTAGCATTAATATGGTTTCCTCACATCAAGTAAATTAAAGTTATAGAAGTAGGATGCTCACATAACACATACCACTTAAAAGTATAAGAGCATGCATAAAGGAATATGATCACATGGCTTTAATAATTCATGCATAACTCATGTTATAGGTAAGAATAAGACATGCTATAACATGATAACATATTTACATTTCAACCAAGCATAGTACACCCAATTGATGTTGGTATCCAAAGTAATTCCATATGGTAACCGTCACACCAAAATAGCCTATAAAACCAAGTAGTACACACAATGAAACTACTACCAAGCCATCATGTATCCATTAGTTCCTTTTAAATTACTCGAGGGGGTAAAATGATGAACCCAAAGACATGATGGACTTCGATTATACTAGTGTATAAGGTAAAACAATACTCTCCTAACCATGTAACCCGAAGACTAACGATCTTCAATCATATTAGTGCACAAGGCAACGTGGTGCGCTCCCAACCTAGGTCACCTATGCATACCCCCTAAGAAGCTTAATGGACTAAAAAAGGTATATTAAGGCCTTTTTAGTGTTGTAAGGGCAATTAATGAACACCAAACAAGTAGGGTGATAATTTCATCTTTAGGGTATCTAGCCCTAAAAAATACCCCAATCCCAACTAGAGATCTTCCACTTAATTATTAGTATTTTATTCAAATCTAAATCATTATTCAACAAAGGATACCAATTTCATCTTTAGGGTCTCACATAACTAGTCATAAAAGGCTTAAGGTTAAGCAACAAGCCATTGCCTCACATCACATAACCACTTAATTTCAACCTTACCCTTTAATCCCAGTTACTCAAAAGCTAAAATAGAGTCAAATACTGACAACGTGGTCATTGGTTAAACCTAAAGTCGACTACAAGTCAATTAAGGACAACCTACTCCTATTTATTAAACACTTTAACAAATTAATTCACTAAAGCATACCACGAGTGCTTATAGTTGACACTAAACTTAGCATAAAAATGCACTAACTAAAATATTAAAATAAGCTTTTTAATCTCAAAAGATCACTTAGATTCCAATTCAATATTAATGCCAAATATATTTGAGTTTATAATCACAAAATAAATCCGAATACCATTTTTAGGTACATTGCTATTTATGGTCAAATTCAAAGTCAACAATCAACGATAAATGGTTAAAGTCAATTTTCATTATCAATGGTTAAGGTTGGACTATCATAATTTACACATTTAACGTGTTAATATTGTAAGGATAATTTAGTCATTTTATGTCTAATTATGGTTAACCCTTTAATTAACCCTAAAGACCATGATTAATTTTTACTAACACTATCTATAATGGTTAGTGGGTAATTAGTGAATAACATTACAATTATCCATGAAGAACATTCAAAATTATTTTTACTAAACTTTATCAAACTTCAATTAATCATAACTAAAGTTATATTAATCATAATGATGCTATATGTTATATCAATTTGCACCTAAAATGATAATCAACCACATGGAATCATTAAATCATTCAAAGATCAAGTCAATAAACTAAAATAAGTCCAAACCCGAGGCCAAGTTGGCACTAGGTTAGACATATTTTCATATTTGTGAAAAAATGATCATAACTTGTTTTATACTTAACAATTTTGAGATTCAAAAGAGATATTGGAAATTAGACATCTTATGTACCACCTCTAAATTTTAATACTAAAAAAATATATTTTAAAAATATTTGCGGAAGGCAAAACCCAAAATGTAAGGATATTATGCTAGATCCAACATAGAGAAGGTACTTTCTATACCCAATCCATATTGGATGTAAGGCTAAAAGTAACTCATACAAAAATTAAGTGTAGGAAGCACTTGAATTAATGATATAAGACTATAAAAAGAGAAAGTGAGGAGATTAAATAGAATGCATTGAAAATAAATTTAGGAGTCAAAACTCCCAAAATAGAGCAACAAGAAATAACCAAAGAATACTCTAGAATCGTACCCAATAACCACTCATCACAGGTAAAGCTATAAGGAAAGAGTAAAGATAATCGACAACCCGCAAACATCAATTTGCTCCCCCTAAAATCAATAGGATCAACATAGCTCCACAAATGACATCAGTACATAACTTACTAGTAAGCAACGTTACCCAAAAGAATCATAATTCTTAATTATGCATACCCTCTATAATTCGGTGGAATAAATAATATAGAGTAGATCTAAGGTCACTTTGGTTATTGCAACAACGAAGAAAAGATATTAGATGAAACACCTCGGCCTTGACTCACTTGATCTTTCACTTTAATTTTTAATGTCTTACTCATTCATTGACCATTAATTGGTACACAACACTACATCACATGACTTACTCGTTGTCATAATTCTTAATCCTTATCTTACGATTATTACCACATGGACAACCGTATTATTATTTATTATATGAAATATTCTCAAAATGCATCACACTTAATTCATTATTATTTATCACTTATAAGAATTCATTCTTACAATTGCATTCCTAACATGAAATTAATATTACACTAAGGCTAATTAATGAAAACTCCACCTAAAATAACAAGTAAGGAATTCACATAAACGCTAAACTAATACTTAAGGATAACATAAATAAACGAGATAAGCCACTTAATTCAATGGTTTCACCTAGGAATTCCCTTAAGGTTATCTTAAAGCCAAGCATAGCATAAGAAGATTATATTAAGTATAAAAAGATCAAATTCCTACTTAAATCCTAACACTTTACTAAAGCTATGTAATGAAAAATTAAATTATATAATTTACCAAATTCAAGAAAACATCTAAACACCTCATATTAAATACAATTAAGCCAAAAATGGGATTTAAACTCAAAATTAAGCACATAGAATAACAACTTTACCCTTAAGGTTTTTTATGATCATTTTAAGCTCTTTTTAACTTAGTTAATTATTTTAGGCTAACCAAAATTAATCAAGGTTAACCAACACTAATTAAGGTTAAAAATCAACATTACAATGACCTTGATACCATAAGACATATTCAAACACCCCAAAGGGACAACAACATGTGAAAATATTGAAATACCATCCGATTACTTAATTCACCTTAAAACTCCTTTTAATCATAACTTAAGTTATAGAAATCTAAACTAAGACTTAGAATATATGAAATTATATGTAAATGACATAATGAACACAACTATGACCTTTGTTCTTACAAAATTTGACCATCATGACAAAATTTCCCCGACAGTGTCTAAATTTGAAATTACCATATATACACTTAACTCCATTTTTACCCAAAATCACACCAACACTATGAAATAATATTACACATATTAAGGCATTAATAATACAGACTAATTCAACATGATCCTAGCTAAAAGCATGGCCAAGGCTCACAAAGAGAATAAAATGCCAAAAACTTAACCAATATACATATGTCCATAATATCACAAAGTTACAGGGTAACACATATTCATAGCATATCATATAAAATTCTAGCAACTTAACACCATGCATAAATATACATAATATTCTATCATGCTCTATACTAAAGCTATATTCATTTAAAATGATAACAAACACATAAAACATGAATAAATGCATAGAAAATAAAATCATGTGAGAATATAAAGTAGCATGTCTAAGATGGTAATAAAATAGATTATAAATTATTACATCTTTATATTTTACTAGAAAATAGAAAAACATTTAAGCACATGGTATCTATGCCTAGAAAGTAAGCAAAGCTTACTCAAATGCTAATCTTCTAGAAAGCCAAATAAAATCATATCCACTTCCTCTCTCTACCACCTCTTGATCACCTTCATATAAATAATACAAGATGTTAGGAATATAAAAAATTAACAAAGGGAAAAATAAGGAGGAAGGATGTGATGTTGAGGAGTTGGAAAAACATAGTACAAAACCACCCCAAACATCACCTAAAATTCACCTCCATAAGCCAAAAAAGGAGATGAATAAATAGGTTTTGGGGGATGTTGAAGGCCAAAAAACCAAGGATAAAGAGGTTGGAAGAAAGCTCATAGAACTGAAGCAACACACAACAAAAATCACTTAAAACTATTGTAGATTAATCCCAATTTTGCTCAAATTTTTGGTCGAATAGGAAGGAAATGTCAAGGATGATATGGGCTACCAAATATAAATTTTAAAGAGCGAATTTGGGTGTTTCTTTTAGTATTTAATGCAAGGATTTCAATGCCAAAAACAAATCACGAGAAACGGTGGAGAAATGAAGTAGTTGGAAGTGGGCTCAGCGATCAACTCGCCTATCAACTACCACATGAAATAATAGGAGGGACAAGTTAGGGCCTTTAAGATGAGAAATGACCAATGATTGCCCACAAAAAATGGAGTTTTATTAGAGTATGAATTAAAAGGAATCCAATGCAAAAAAATTCATGAAAAAATAGAGGAGAAACGAGCAATTTATAGTTATTGGAAGTAGATAACCTGACCAACTTCGCAACCAGTATCAAAGGTCTTAAAATGAAAACTAATGTGAAAGGATGTAAAATTGAAATGGGATTGAGGGGTGGGCACAAAAGGATTATTGGATGGTGTATCAGGTGATGGGAGAGAGGGTTATAACTTTTTACACCCTTGAATGAAATAATATGATGATAAAGTGTAAATAGGGATTGAAAGTGTATGAGTTTTATGATAAATATTATGACAAATATAATTTTAACTAATATTGGGGTTGAATGAATGGAAAATAGGATACAAATATAATTGAAATCTAGATATTGTTGGTTGGGATCAAAAGAGGCAATTATAATTTTGGTTATAATTAATTTAATAAATAAAGCTATAAAGAAGACCCTAAAATGTTTTTTTTGGAGGAAAAAAATCAACGGACTCCAAAAATTATGAAAGTTTGTGGAAAGGTGCAAAATATATAAAAATATTTGGTATCAAAGTTATAATGAATCTCAACGGGTGAAAAATAGGTGAAAATAGAAAAATCGGATAATTTGCGGAAACATATTTTTCGGCAAACGAGTGAAACAATTAATAAAGGTTCTAAAATGGTACATATGGATGTTGAATAAATTTATAAATTCAAATATGTCAAAATATTTGACTTTGAATTTCATTCAGAGCTATCACGAATTAAAATAGAATAATCGACAAAAATCGTCCGTCATTAAAACCAAAAATTTCTACGACTTTGTGATTTGGAAGGCAAGAGCAAACTCAAAAATATCCAGGATCCTCATCTAAGATTAAAATATTTTTAGCAGTAAGAATAATTTTTGTATGATATTATACTAGGGATAAATGACTTAGAATAAAAAACATATAAATTGTGATTTTTTGCAAGCTACTAAAATATTTTTGCAAGCGAATAAATATATAGCCAAAGGCTCGAAAATAATGTATAAATTATCAAAACTAAATAATGAGCTTGGAAATATTTTTATAAATGATTTTAAAGATTAAAATGAGTTAAAATGAGTGAAAATGACACGATTAGAAAATTTGCGTAAAAGTATAATTTTACGCAAATAAATAAAATAAATGTCAAAAAGATCAAATTTAATATAAATGACTTGAAAACCTATGATATAAATTTTTGATGTAGATTACGAGCATAATTACAAGTAATTGGGGTTAGAAAAATTCAGAGTATTACATCTTAAGCTTTAATTTGATACCTAATAGGCCTTCTAAATCATAGCCAATTAAGAGAAATTTATCACCAAAGTTAACCCAAATTCAATGTTCCTGAAACCACCTTCTTTTTATGCTTTTGCCACATAAAATAATGTTCAAAACACCATTATCATGGAAAATATTATCTATAAATTGTTATCTAATACTTTGAATCAATTACATAATAATAGAAAGCCATAAAACATCATGAAACATATAGATCTACCCATAATATGTTGCATAACTTGCTTGGTTTCATGCACTTACATAACTTCTACCATATTAAGAATTGTTGGATTTACCTATCTTCAAGCTAAGAACTTTTCTAAACAATCTCCTTGAATCTTAGAAAAACTGAGAACACAAATATGATTAATTGCATATAATATCATAACAAAAAGAAAAAGAGAACAAAAGAAAGGATAAGAATTAACCAAGATAAATTTTTGATGCTTGTAGAGGAGCTTCAAAGTGCTTCAATGGTGGAAGATGGTGACATGTGAATTGATAAAAAGAAGAGGGAGAAAGTGGCTAATGGATTAGAAGAGTTGGAAAGAAAAGCTCATGGTTGCGGGAACTTATCCACAAAGGAAACCAAGGGGATTCACTTAATTTGTCATGATTGTTTCTAATCATGAAATGGACACATAAGGAGGGAATTGTGGGATTAGGAGCTAATGAGAAATGATCAGTTATTTAGAGGGCAAGGGGAATGAATGGAGAAGGTAGAGGAACTGTGGGGTGAGAGGATAAGCTAGATGAATCTAATAAGAAAAATAATATTAATTGTGAGAATTCACATGGCATTAAGCCACATTGAGGAGGGTGAGATGAGAGGTGATGCAATATTTTTATTTTAGAGGTATATGATTATTTCTTAAGGGATATGGAGGGTAGGTATTGAATGTAAAAAGATAAGTTAAGATTTGAGTATAAACATTGAATTTTAGTGATTTATTTTACTTGATAAATGATAAATTATCTAAAAATAATTAAAAGGGTAAATTATTTTTAATTTATTTTTAACTTAAAAACATCATAACACCCTTATCCTCAAAAATTTGTAAATTTTAGATAATTAAAAAGTTTGTTTAAAGGCACATACATGATAAAACTAATTAAGATGAAAATGTTGTTTTTCCTTAAAACCTTTGTTTTCCATTTTTAAGAATGGCTAGGAGAATTAGAAAAGTCAAAAAAAATCCAAACATGATTAATTTAGAATTATTCAAGAGAAGCTAGATGACCCAAAGTGGCTAAAAAAACCTCACAAAATAAGCTTGTGAGCAAATGTATGAATAATGAAACAAAATGTTTCTAAAACATAACTAATGTTTGAGCCTCATTCTAAATATGTAATAAATCTTTAAATGACATAATTTCTTACTTTCATATTATTAAATTAATTTTTTAAAATTAGAATATTATATCACTACTCTCTTTAAAGAAAATTTGTCTCTGATTTAAACCAAAATAATTAGCCCTCAAAGGTTCAAAGTGCTAGGGTAACTATCCCCTCAAAATATTAAACCCTAGCCTAAGGGCATCGTCACACCAATAACAACATCGAAAGAATCAACACAAATCCAAAGGCTAGCCTGAAGACAAATGATAATTATATAGTAGGAGGAAGATTATACACTACTAGTTTTGTCAAGGAAACCACAATCTTGTGTCTCTGCCTCCTTGTGACTAATTAATTACAGGCTATAAACCCCCATACCTCCTCAAGTACCTCTAGTATCCGACGTTTGATCTCCTTCATAACCTGTACCCTTACCTTTATAATCTCTAATTGGATCACTACTTGATGGTGCTTATTTCACGGTGAACCCTTATTGTTGGTAGGTAATATTGCCTCTTGATTGCACTTAATTATGCTTTGCTCCTTTTGTATAGGTGAAATACTCATATGTCCCATGACCCATCTTTCCATAATTAAAACACTTGACTACACGGCCCTCATAATCCTTCCTAGGGTGGTTGCTTCCATAACATTTACAATGATAGTTCTCGACCTGCCCTTGACCACCTTGTTACATTAACCACCATAATTGCTTTGATGATAACTACTTTGGTCTCTTGCCTGAAGATGAATTATGTGGTTATTACCTTGACCCTTCAGCTTCCTTTTACATCCAAATGATTCATCACTCTTAGCTCAAAATGCTTTTTCAACCTCAGTAACATTCTTGAGCATATCAAAGAGGGTGTGGAAGGTGGAACTAGAAATAAAATCCTAAATACAAGCATTCAACCCTATTTCAAACTTGTGCATTTTCTATCCTTGTACACATCCTCCTCTGGTGTAATGTGGTCATATCCATAAAGTCCAGATAATAATCCTCCATAGAGTACAACCCCTAATGAAGCACCATAACTTGATAATCCAACTCCATCTAGACAAGAGTAGAATAGAATCATGCTAGCATCAATTGTAGCATGTGATCCCACATTTCTACGTGTGCTTCCAACATCAACTAACTACGTCACTATTTTTTGGCACAAACCTTTAGGAAATAGGCAACAACTTTCATCCTCTTATAAGATGGATACTCTAAAGCCTAAAAAATCTTTTAGAATTCTCAAGTCCATTTTCCTAATGCTAGTGGATCCTTAATACCCATAAAAGATGGTGGTGAAAAAAAGGATGTTTTTTACAACCATTCCTCATATGGATTTGGTGTGGGTATATGAATAGGAATCTAAAATGGTAGTATAGGATGTATCTCTCTTTCATCCATGGCCATAAGCAACTCCTTAATGCCTGTGAATTGTGTGTTTTGAGTCATTCTGTTATAGAAACAAAAATCTGAATGGGGTTTCAACCCTAGCATTACCACATAATATAATGCCACCTAAGAGAAAGCTAACCACACAACCATATCAAATGTCAATTCCTAATCTCAACTCAAACTTATGATCTATCGATAACCCCAAACCCACATTTCCCTACAAAGCTAATCCATAATTTTCTCAAATCAGAGTAAAGCTTCAAAAGATTTAGGATTGTGAAAACCAATTTTTTCTTGTTTTTAATTATTTTTAAGTGTTCTAGTGATGATTATTAAGTCTTTTACTTCAAACTTTCTATATAATATGTTAGGATTTTAGCATGTTTAGAGTATGTTATGCTAGATTCAAGTTTGATTGTGTTTAGTGTTATTTTATTCTTTTTAATTGCTTGATGAAAAAACTATTTTCCTCACTATATAGTGATGTATTTGAAATGTGTAAAAATCTTAATCCATTTTATATACCTTATGATAAGCCTAAGTGTTTTTTCATGCCATGAATGTGAATAATTGATGACCTAGGGGTAGTTTAGTCCTTTTGCATGAATTTTATCATTTTTTTAGTAATTGTGAGAAGAATGCCATATAGGTGCTCCACTGTATTATGTATGATAAACATGTAGATTATGGTATTCTAGTTATGCATGACTAGGGTCTTATATGTTGAATGAGTTTTTAGTATGGCTAAGGGTAATATATCCTCTTTTTATCATTACTAGAAAAATTCCAAAATTGGTCGAGCATGTTAAGATGATTAATTTGATGCCATTTAGCCTTTTTGTGAGTGTTGTTTAATTATTTAAATTGTTTAGTTATTTAAGTGTTTAGTATTTAAATAGTTAATTTTGGCATGATAAGGGTATTTCATAAGGTTTGGAAATTGAAGGATCTAATATTAATATTCAGTGTATTTTTCTAAGTAAATAATTAGAAAAGTGTAAACCCTCTATCACCATTAGCCTAATATACCTCTTTATGACATGAAAACATGATTATTAAACCGAGGAGTGTTTTGGTCTTTATGTGTGTGCTTTGTAAGTTACCTAAGTTGTTTGGATATATTATTTGAGTGCTTACTCTTAAATTTTGTTAACATGTGGTCAATTGTTGAATGATTCAACCATTACCTTTTTTAATCCTTTTTTTTACCCATTGAGCCCAAATAATTGAAAATTATTAAACCCAAAGATCTAATTGGATTGGTCTTTTAATGGCATGGTACGAGCTTTTAATGGCATGATAATGTTAATCTTTGATGCCACTTGGAAATATTAGGTTTTAATGTCATTTGGAATATAGGGTCTTTGTGCTATATGGTTGGGGCCTTGATATTTGGTAGTTCAAATGCGTGGATAATAATGGAATGGAATAAATGAATTGGACTGTGTTTGATGGAAGTGATTTATTGTTTCTATGTGGAACTTGATTATGCTCGTTTAAACCTTAAAATAAATAACCAATATATAAAGTGAAAAATTACTTAAGTCAAGATTTGTATTACTCAAGCTAGATATCCAAGTTAGCTTTGCTTCCACTTGGTAGCATTCTACTATTTTTCTCTCATCATGGTCAGGTTTGTGACAAGATCCAAGAAGACCCTTTTTTACTCTATAGGTGTCTCAGATCCTATTAGGGGTATGTATACTTAAGTGATAAGGCATTCTAATATATTGGTGATTTGGTTACATTTTTTAGGCTGGCTAATTAGGACTAATATCGTTCACATACCAGAATAATTGTTTATAGATTTGGACGAGTCTCCATTTTCAAGCTAATAATAATCTATTAGTGTGATTACTTAATGGAATATATTAACTAGTTGGATCTTAGACAAAACCTTTAGTATTGTTCAAATTTCGATATATGTTCCTACAATGGTTGTGTTCGTATATTCTCCTATGTATTACTATGCCTCATCAGATGTCCATAAGTATAATTCTATGATCCCATGCTTTATTATAAATCATCATATTGCTATCACATGTTTTATTTTTATGTCATCATATGTTGATCTTATGTGTTCCATGCTATCTATTAGGGTTATGTTATGTTACTCAATATTTTTGTACTAATGTGTACCATTTTATGGTTACCTACTCATTTAATGAGTAGATAATTCTCATGTGTGTCACAAGTCTTTGATGTGATTTTTTATATATTGAGCTTTACAGGCAAATAAGTATTTCGTTGGGGTTTGGGAATGAAGAATAATAAAAATGTCCCTAAATTTACTAGTCTCTCTTATTCACTCTATCAGTTTACTATATTTCTCTCTCCTTTTCTCTATTACATTTGTCTTTAGGAGTTGACCTCCGTATTACTTTGTTCTCATGTTACATTATAAATTCTTTTGTTATTTTATCTATTCACTTGTTGTTGTTGAGATTTATATCTTGTATTGTATGGGATCAAGTGTTTCTTAGACATGATCACTATATATGAGTCACTTTTAGCGTTACATATAGTATGAACTTGGTATAGAAAGTATCTCTTCTATGTTGAATATGGTAATAACATTCAACAATTTATAATTAAGCTTTTCCTTGCTTTTGGTCCATAGGGATAATGATGATTTTTTTGAGAATTTACCTAGAGTTTTATATTTTGTATTTGATTTTGAGTGTGGATTGAGTTATTAAGCATTATTTGATTTTGAGAATGTCCCATAGACATCAATGGCATCAAAATAGACATCTCCCACTTGCAACACGTCAGATGAGCCTTCTACTCATGGGAATGAGCAACACCCATAAAAGGGGTGATCAGTACACCCATAAAAGGGGTGATCAGTACGCTACGTATCGAGCAAGATAACCGAGCACTAAGGCCAACACGCAAGCACATAAAATCATGTAGGATAATATTCAACCTACAAATTCAAGCCCACACATACAATACATAAAAAAATGTACAGAGTATTAAACAACTTATAATGATCAAACCCACACATAAAGGCCCAAGAAGTCCAAATTAATTATTTAATTAATCTCTTATCATAAATCGATTCACACCATGCTTTTTATTAAATCCATGTGAGTATGGAAGCCCCCAATATTATAGCCGGTGGATCGGAGACAAGCAGGGCACAATGCTCCTGCCCACTATTATTAGCCGGTGGATTAGTTACATATAGGGTATCATACCCTAACTACTATTTCTTACCGGTGGATCGGTTGGCCCTGGCTCACATGGTGTTCTACTATAAGTACTTAGTGTCTTTTAAGTGTCTTAGCAACTTAGGTGTTTGGTTTATTGAGCTCGGAGTCCGCCACTATTATAGCCGGTGGATTGAAGGCACATAGGGTAACATACCCTGACCACTATTATAGCCGGTAGATCGGAGACACATAGGACTACGTGTCCTAACCTGAAATGCCCCAAAAATTATAATCTTAAATATTATATTTAAATGAGATTTTATCATAAAGATTAATTAAATAAATTATTTTGATTAAAATAAAAGGAAATTAATTAGGGAAAATCAAGAATAAATTATAAGTATGTTAATTAAGAGAAATTGGGTATTTTAGCTAATTAAGGATTTGTATTTTAGAAATTAACTAAATAAATTATTTTATTTAAAATAATGAGGAGAAAATAGTTTCAAATTAATGTTAATTTTATAAATAAATTAATGGAAGAAAATTAGGGTGTTTTGCTAATTAAAATGGAATTTATGGAAAATCTTTTAAAAATCCTAATTTAGCCTAAAAAGGGATTTAAATATTATTTTATTTAAATATTATTATTTTTAAAGGTCCTAAATATTTAGATTAATTTAATTGGCCCCAATCTAATTATTTTTCTCCTTTCCTTTTTTCCCTTTTTCTTTTTCTTCTTCCTTTTTTCTTTCTTTTTCTTCTTTTTCTTTTTCCTCTTCTTTATCTCCGACTGGGCCAGGTCGCGGCCCAGTTTTCCTTTCCTCTCCCTTTTCTTCCGCACGGCCCAGCCCGCGCCCGTTGTCTTTCTTCCGCCCGACTAAGCGCTGCGTTTCGTCCGTGTTACGGCCGAAGCTCGTCGTTTCATTTAATGCACCCTCCTCGCGCGCGAACCGACCCGGTTCTTCCCCTTTTCTTTTCTTTTCCCGGCCGACTGGTCCCCCTCCTCTTCTTCTTCCTTCTTCCTCCTTTCTCCTTCGTCGACGCCGCTGCAACTCCCTCCCCCGTCAATGGCTTCTCCTGCTACGGTGAATAATACCGGTCGTTTCTTGTCTCATTGCCTTCCTCTTAACTCCAGGAATAAATTAGCATAATTATTCGACGTTAAATCTCTCCCGTTTCTTCTCCCCAACCTCGCGAACCGTCGAAGCAAACCAAACGTTGGTCGACCGTTTTCCGCCGCCGTCTGCCCAAATTCTTACAACCCATAACTTCCTACTGACCCCAAAAATCCTATTATACCATCTAAAATCTATAAATAGCTAGATTGTATGAGTTTTTGGAGTTGGTTCTTCCCCGAAACCCTCAGCTCGAGTGCCGGCCACTCCAACTTCAGACGCCTCTTCCGCCTCTGTTAGCCAACTTTAGAGCCACCGCTGCATGCCAAATGCTTCCCTGCAACGCCCTCTAGTTAACCAAATTATTTTAATCTCTCGATTCTTCTTGTACGAGCCTAAATAATCATGCAAAGTTAGATGCTCGTTCTCGCCGGAATTTTGACCCCGAAGCCTTAAACCACCGTCCTCCGCCGTTCTCCGCCACCTTTGGCTGCACCACCACCATCATTTTGTCCCTCTCATCCTGGGCAACAATAAACACCTCTTATATCACCTCAGTTCTCCCTATCTTTTTCCCAACATCCATCTTTCCCCTTTTTCTTCTAATTTTCCGGCCACCGCCGCCGCCGCCGTGAACCACCGCCGGTGCCACCTATCCCCACCAGCTTAAGGTTGAATCCTAGACCCTCTCAACCATTTTCCATATTATTATAAGCCTTAATTTAATTTATTTCAATTAATTGCATATAATTACCATTATTATTATTCTTAATATTTATATTCTTAATATGTTTTATTATTATTTGATGAGAAATTTTATTATGAATTGTACTTGCAGGGTGGAGAGTGGTAATAAAACAATATTATTGTTAGTTTCAAATTTTAAGTTATTAATTGAATTATTATGGGATTATTATCATTCTTATTATTATTATTATTATTATTATTATAATTATTAGAATAATTATTATTATCATTTTATTAATTATTCTGGAAAATCTTAGGCCATAATTTTGTATTAACATTTGCACTTATTTATTTTAGTATTATTATTTCTACTGTTATTATAACCATTAATAATAATAATAATATTATTATCTTTATTATTTTAATATTATTATATATGTTAGTAATTTTATTATTTATATTAAATAAGTGGTAAGTCATTAGTTATAAGTAGGGTCGAAACCCCACTTTAAATTTTAAAGCTTATTATTATTATTATTATTATTATTATTATTTATATTCTCATTGATATTAGTTTTATTATCCTTGATATTATTATATTAGTATCATTATTATCAGTAGGGTAAAATATTTAACCCTATATTATCAAGGTTTATAATATCTCTATTATTTTTATGTCTTTAGCAAAGTTAGAATTTTGTTAAAGTTATTTTATTAATATGTTATTATTTGGTCAAAGCCCTAAGGAGGCGTAGGAACGTGCTCCAAGACCGGTGTCGTTTCAGGTAAGGGGTGCTAAGGCCTTTTATGTGCTAATGTGCATTGTGTGCCTCGTATTCTATGCATTCTATGTTTATGATTATTAATTATGCCGCATATGCTATGACATGGAGTCGAAGTATGTTTTCGTATGGCATGTGTATTATTTGTGTATGACCCTGTAAGACATGCATGTGAGGACGTTGATATGATTTTATGTAGGAGAAAGGATGAAAAAGGAGGATGGAGAAAGAAGTTGATTAAGGGATGTGAGTTGACCTAAGTATTCCATTGATTCATGAGTAAAGGAATAAAATGGAGAATTTTAGGGTTTCGTGTGTGAGAATCTGATTTATGATTTTTGAGGTTTTGTATGGAGAATATAATTTATGGTTTTATATGGGGAAGTTTAATTTATGGTTTTGTATGGTTTTGTGGGAGACAATATAATTTATGATATTATATGGGAGAATTGAATTTATGGTTTGTTAGGGAGAATCTAATTTAAGACGTTATTTGGGGAGAATGTAATTTATGAACATTATATGGGAGAACCTAAATTATGATTTGATTGGGAGAATCTAATTTATGATTTGTTTGGGGGAATCCAATTAATCCAAATTATGGTTTTGCTTGGGAGATTCTAATTTATGATTTTATGTGGGAGAATCTAACTTATAGTCTTGTATGGGAGAATATAATTTGTGGTTATGAAAGGGGAGAATCTAATCAATTGTATTATGTGGAAAAATCTTTGGGTTTTATATGATTTGAATCTTTGTGTTGGTATGGATTGAATTTAGGGTTTTGTGTGAATGAATCTTTGGGTTATATATGGTTTGAACTTAGGGTTTGGTAAGGATGGATACTTGGTTTGGTATGGATGAATCTTTGGGTTTTATATGATTTGAATCTTTGTGTTGGTATGGATTGAATTTAGGGTTTTGTGTGAATGAATCTTTGGGTTGTATATGGTTTGAACTTAGGGTTTGGTAAGGATGGATACTTAGTTTGGTATGGATGAATCTTTGGGTTTTATATGGTTTGAATCTAGGGTTTGGTATGAATGAATCTTTGGGTTATGTGGAATGAATTTAGGGTTTTGTATGATGAGATTTTGGGTTTTGCATAATGGTTAATGGTTGTATGGTGGTATTAGGGTTTGCATGGAAGTTAATAATTTCATGGGATGTGTAAAGTTTGTATGAGAGTAAAGTTTACGTATGGAATGCTGATTTGGGATTTGAGGAAAGTAATGTAAGTGTTGTTTGGGTGATTGAACATTTGAAGGGAAAATAGGGCGTGGAGCATTATATGGGTACGTAGGAAACCGAGCTGGGTTCGTGTGGATAATTAGGGTTTGGTGCAACTGCTTAGGGTTTTTGCGGTATCAGGTGTTTTTGGTGATTAAAGTGGAATCATGAGGATGGAATTTATGAGTTACAATGTGTGAAGTGTTAAAGGAGTGGTTCATGCATGTCTAGGGTGAAAGCCGTTGAATAAGATACTTAAGACACTAATTATTTAAAGTGGAAGATCGTTGAGACGGGACCAACCGATCCACCGGTTCGGAATAGTGGTTAGGGTTGTTACCCTATGTGTGACCGATCCACCGGCTATAATAGTGGTTAGGGCATAATGTCCTATGCGTAACCGATCCACCGGTTATAATAGTGGGGGTTCCCGAGCTCAACAACCGCAAACCAGAATTTTGCTAAAATGCCTAAAAGATACTAATTACTTACAGTGGAACACCATGCGTGCCGGAGCCAACCGATCCACCGGTTAGGAATAGTGGTTAGGACGCGTAGTCCTATGTGTATCCGATCCACCGGCTATAATAGTGGGGGCTTCCGTTTTCACATGGATTTGATAAAAAGACATGATGTGTATCGAATTCTGATAAAAGATTAATTAAGTAATTAATCTGGACTATGATTGGGCCTTTATGTATGTACCCGAATGATTGGTCGATATTATGACATGATGATGGTCTTTATGTCCTTTTATTATTATGCATGATTTTATGTGCTTATGTGTTGGCCTTAGTGCTCGGTTACCTTACTCAGTACGTAGCGTACCGATCACCCTTTTTATGGGTGCTGCTCATTCCCACGAGTAGTATGCCCTTCTGATTTGTGCAGGTGGGCGAGATATCAGTTGGGGCTGAGTGTTGAGCGTGTTTGGCTCAAGTTCGAGAGTGTCGTGGCCGTATTTTAGTATTTATGTAATTTTATTTCCTGCTATTATTTCTTTGTATTGGAGTATTTATTCTCTTTGATTTCGCACTCTGATTTCTATTTTATTACGTTTATAAACGTTTATGCGCACTCTGATTTTAAGGTATGATCTTTCGAGTTCTTTTATGAACTGTTGATTTGAATTTAATGTAAATCTTTTCTTTAGCCTCAGCACTTGGTACTGGAATGGTCGGAGAGAACCGGTCTAGTACTAAGTGTGGCGGTAACATTTTCAGAATTCACAAGTTTTAAGTGACTCTACTTTTATTTGCTTCCGCTTTAAAAAAAAAAGTTAGTGACTTTTGAGGTGTTACATAACCACTATTTTTAACCGGTGGATCGGTGGGACCCGGCTCAATACTCTTCCACTTTACATAATTGATGTTTTAAGTATCTTATTCAAAAGCTTTCACTCTAGACATGCATGACTCACTCTCCCTACACCTATCCTCCAACTGACTCTTTCCACATCATCAATATCATGCGCATCCCAACTTGCCCTACAATCTTTCCTCTATACTCAAACTCACACTAGAACTCCAACACCAAAATATGTGGGTCAAAGCCCACTACTACACACCTCCAAGTCCACTTATTTCCTTACTCTAGGGTTTTCCCCCAAAAATCCTAATTTAGGCCTTAGTGGCCCATCTTATTCCACTTCACACAACCCAAATCATTTTAACACTCCACACATCACAACTCATAAATTCCATCCTCATAATTATACTTCAGTCAAAAAATACACATGGTACCACAAAAACCCTAAGCATCCACACCAAACCCTAATTGTCCACACAAACCCTAGCTCACTCTCCTACGTACCCTTATATTGTTCCACGTACTATTTTTCATCCAAAGTATTCAAACACCCAAACAACACTTACATTACCTTCATTACATCCTAAATCAACTTTTCATACATAAATTTCACTCCCATGTAGACTTTACACATCCCACACAACCTTTCAAACTTTTTATGCAAACCCTAAAACTCCCACATGAAACCCTGGATTCAACCATGCAAACCCTAGATCCATTTATGCAAAACCCTAGATCCCACCATACAAAACACTAGATTCACTCACACCAAACCCTAGATTCAATCCATATAATACCATAGAATCTACCATGTAGAACCCTAAGTCCATCCATACAAAATCCTAAACTCTTTCATGCAAAACCCAATATTCCTTCATACAAAACCCTAAATTCAATCCACACAAAACCCAAGGTTTCTCCATTCAAAACCCTAAATTCATTCCATACAAAGCATAGATTAGATTATCCCATATAAAACCATAGATTATATTCTCTCACACAAAATGTAACACCCCCAAAATTCACTACTGAAAAATTTTGTTAAATAAAAAGGAAATTAGCATAAGCAAATTAATAAAATGTGAACTTTGGGAGTATTACTGCCACACTTAGTACCAGACCGGTTCACTCATACCGTTCTAGTACCAAGTGCTAAGGCTAAGAAAATGAAATACAGTTTGAAAGAAATTCAACATACATAAATTAGAGTAGCGCACAAATCGTTTACAAGAATAACATCTACCAATGATGGTTACTTAAATAGCATTAGCATTAAAACCAGGAGTTTAAAGGAGAAAGAGAAAACCCTAACGATACCGGATAACTCCTTACTCTCTTTCCCGTAGCCCACTTGAGTAGCACCTGAAAAGACTTGCAAGGGCACTGCCCATTGAATAGGTAGGGGCCCCACAAAGGGAATCCCTTCAGTACTACGGTACTTAGTAACCCTTTAATACTACACTTAAAGACATGCCCGCAATGTAACACATAGTGTATCTATATACATATGTAATAAGAGGTGCACACATAACAATCACATATATAACAAGTTATAAGTCACGATCGATACCTCTGGGCCTTAAGCCATGTCATAGTGTAAAACCAATACATTCGGGCCTTAAGCCATTATTCTGTCATCATTCAATCACTTTCATATTTTATATCCATGCGAGTGCGAGAACCTCACTATTATAGCCGATGGACCGGAAAGTATACACTCAAGGCAGAACGCTTCTGACCACTATTATTTGCCGATGAACCGGTCTCCAGGACAAGACGCTCCTGGCCACTATTATTTGCCGGTGGACCGGTCTAGCCCCGACTCACATGGTGTTCCACTATAAGTGATTAGTATTTTTCCATAACTTTATTCACATACATAACTAGTTTTATTGAGCTCGGGACCCCCACTATTATTGCTGGTGGACCGAAACATATATATATATATATATATATATATATATATATATATATCATCATCATCATCCAGGGCACAACGCTCCTGGGCCACTATTATATCCGGTGGACCGGTACTCAATATCACTTGCCAGGGCAACACGCTCCTGTGCCACTATTATAACCGGTGGATCGGTACTCAATATCATAAGTCATCTGGGCCCGGCTCATAAATCTTTCACTTTCGTAATTAGTGTTTTTCCTTTCTTTAATCAGCACGACAATCATATTTAATTGCCTCGGACGGGAGATCAAGAACCCGGGACACAAAGGTACACTGGTCGTACCGGTGCATATAAGCTACTCAGTACCCTTCAACCACGAACCCAAGGACACAAAGGTACCCTAGTCGTACTAGTGCATAAAGCTACTCAGTACCCTACCGACAAGGACACCTAATCCATAAGTATGCATACCCCCTAACTAGGTCCGTAGAGCTAGAAAGAGTAAGATATAGGGCCTGGCTGGAGCACAAAGGCACACCAGCAAATACCAGAATAATCGTGGACTAAACCACGTCCTTAGGGTAGCGACCCTTAAGGAGTCACCATTCCCGATCTCGAGGTCTTTCACTTTAAGTAATAGTGTCTTAATTAAAGTGATCACCAAAAGCACAATAATCAGATACTTATTCACTTTCAATCGTTCCGATATCATTAGTCATTTCTTATTCAGATGATTATCCAAGATAATACAGAAAAATCATTAAGGCCATACTAATTATCAAATACTCTTACTTGGCTAATCAATATTATTTAAATCATTTTATGAAATTCCACAGTCACAAGACTCACAACGACATGTTAGGTACAAATTACTTATTTACCCCTTACTTATATAATTGCTAAGTCATCCCTTCCTTACTTGATAAATTACCATATTACCCCTTTAGGTTGCGTAATTACCAGATTGCCCCTTATCCAATTTAGGTTATCAAGTTGTATCCTACACTTTTTAGATCACCATTCACCCCTCATAATTGCTACACTTAACATATGTCTCATTTGGTAGGTTAGATTACTATTTTGCCCTTTTCTTTTATTACAATTAACAACTTTTCCTTCAATTGGATAAATTACTAAACTACCCATCTTCGCTATTATGATTACCAATTTCCCTCTTTAGTAGGTTAAATAATTACTAACTCACCCTTTAGTCGATTAATTACCAAATTGCCCTTCTCCATTATCATAATTACCGAATTGCCCCTTAGTTGGTTAAATTACCCAATTACCCTTTTCCATTGTCATAATTACCATTCTACCCTTATTAATTATTACAATTACCATTTTACCCTTTTCACTTATCATAAATCCCAAATTACCCTTCTTCATAATTTCAATTATTAATTTACCCTCCTTCATAATTATAATTACCAATTTACCCTTCTCCATATTTAATATTACCATAATGCCCTTTAATTGGTTAATTTACCAAATTACCCTTCTCTAGTATCGTAATTATCCAATTGCCTTTCTATAATCATAATTTAATTACCAAATTATCTTTCGTTGTTATCATAATTACCAAGTCACCCCTTACTCCCAAGTTTACCATAATATCCTTTTATTTACAAAATTACTCTTCTACCCCTTACTTCCAAATTAGCATAATATCCTTTTATTTATAAAATTTACCACAATACCCTTTTACTTATAAGATTACCATAACACTCCTTTTACTTTACAAATTACTATTTTACCCTTTTACATCCAAAATTACCATTTTTATCTTTCCTTACAAAATTACCATTTTTCCCTTCTTTTCCAAAATTACCATATTGCCCGTTTACTCCCAAAGTTACCATAATACCCCTTACTTATAAAATTACCATTTCGTCATCCACTTATAAAATTACCATATTACCGTTTACTTATGAAATTACTATTTTGCCCATCTACTTCCAAAAATTACCATAATGCCCCTTTACTTGAAAAATTATCATAATGCCCTCCTTCATCCAAAATTACCATTTTACCCCTACTTCCAAAATTACCATTATACCACTTATAAAATTGTTGTATTGCCCTTTTCCTTCAAAATTACCATAATACCCTTCCTTCTCACAACTTACAAATTTTATCCTTTTACTCTAAAAATTATCATTTCACCCCTTTCTTTTGAAATTACCAAAATACCCTTTTGTTTACAAAATTACTGTTTTACCCCTTTCTTTCAAAATTACCAAAATACCCCTTTACTACAAGATTTCCAAAATACCCTTTTCACTCATAAAATTTCCACTCAACCCCTTTATTCACAATTTTTATGAATTTGCCATCACTACATAAAATATTGATATTAGTACTTCATTCTTATCATCTAAGTCCACCATCTTGTCATTATTCAACATAATACTCATTAGCAACTACATATATTAGATCACATACTTCACAAGCATATCATTAAAATACCCTTAGACAATAATATTATTCATGTATTAGCAACATAATACATCATAAACAAGCATTTAACATTTCCATCAATAATCACACTCCTTCCTTAATTATCATACCTACACATGGCACCATCATACTTTTCCTTTTTCTTTCAATCAATATAAACAACCATTTATATATCATGCTAGGCACACAAAACATGCATAAAATCATACCAAAATCCCTAATGTGCTAGCATACGTTTTTCCATGTATTTAAGTGAGGATTAACGATTACCTTAATCCCGCAAAAATCAAACCTTACCGGTATCCCGATTAAGGATTCAAGGCTTAATTAGCAACTCAACGGCTAAAAATAATATCAATCATTATCATGTTAGAAATAAGAAATTAAAAGGATAAAACTTTATAAAAATTTATTTAATAATAAAACACTTTAATTAATTATTAATATACCTCAAAATTTAGCCAAATGAATTTCAAAACAAGGGGGAGCTCACGCTGCATGAACAGCGCGAGTCTCATGCAAAAATGAGAGAATAAAGGGTTCGAAGGGGGGGTGAGATAAGCAAAATTAGTTATTTTCAGGTTGGGGTCTTTGGGCTAGAAAAGAAGGTAGATGGGGGAGGTTTCAAGGTAAGGGAATGGTGCAGGAGTGGAGAGGGGGTGTAGGTGGAGGCTAAGGGTGGTTTCATGGCGGCGGCGAGAGGGCAAAGTTGGCTGCCGAGGTGGAGAGGATGAGAAGGAAGGAAAAGAGGAGGGAAAAATGAAGGGTTAAGGGGGTTGTTTTCTCCCAACTAATGCATGGTGGTGGTAGAGGGGGTCGCAGGGTGTCGAACGGTGGGTTGGGTGGCGGCAGAGGTGGTCAGACGGCGGCGAACGGGGCGGTTGCAGGTGGCTCGGCGATAAGGGGAAAAATGGGGAGAAAAAGGAAGAGGTGGAGAAGCGAGGCTAAGGGTGGTTTCATGGCGGTGGCGAGGGGGCAAAGTTGGCTGCCGAGGTGGAGAGGCTGAGAAGGAAGGAAAAGAGGAGGGAAAAATGAAGGGTTAAGGGGGTTGTTTTCGCCCAACTAATGCATGGTGGTGGTAGAGGGGGTCGCAGGGGCTCGAAGGTGGCTTGGGGGGTCCCATGGTGGCGTAGGGTGGTAGTAGGTGGTGGCAGAAGGCGGCGTAGGGATTGGGTGCGGTGGTGCAAGCGGCGGTGGGCGGCGGTGATAAAAAACCAGGGAAAAGAATGGGAGGAGGAGAAAGTGAGAGAAGAGGATCGGGGAAGGGAGAAGAGGCTTGAAATTATGGGGAATGAAGGGCTGGGGAGATGAAGAAAAAGAAGAGGGAGAAGAGAGGGAGCAGGTGGCTGGCCGGCGAGAGGATGTAGATGGGAGGGCTGGTCAGTTGGCAGGGGAAAGGAAGGGAAGAAGAAGGAAAGAAACAAGGCACGCAGGCTGGGGATGCAGGGGCTAGTTGGGTCCGAATGAGGAAAGAAAATGATGGGGGGAGAGAGGGGGAGTAGCAGGGAGGTAGGTGGTGGCAGGCGGCGGCAGTTGCAGGCGGCCGGCGTGCTCGGGCATGGCAGGTGGAGTTGCTGGTCGGGCGTGGGAGAAGAAAGAAGGGAGGGGAGGTGCGAGCGCCTGGACCGGTGTAGGAAAGAAGAGCAAGCCGACCGATCCAGGAAAAAAAGGAAAGGGGCGTTTGAGCTACTGGACGACATGCGAGGAGGAGAATCGGGCCTGTGGCCCAGCGCGCAAGGAGGGGCTGGTCAGGCCGGGCGGCCCAAGGGAGGGGGAAAAGGGAAAAAGAAGAGAAGAAAAGGAAAAAAACGGGAAAAAGGGTAAAAAGGGAAATGGAAAATAGGGAAAATAAGGTAAATTAATTTATAAAATCATAAAATGTAATATTCTTGATAAATTATTTAATTTAATAATTTAATTCATTATAATCTAATATATTAGTTTAAAAAGGATAAAGTTGGTAAAATATTAGTTTGGAAAATTATTTAAATAAAATAATATGATAAATAGCAAAATATATTTTTTAATTTATTAAATACTCTTATCCAAATTTACATACTCTAAAATCAATAAAATAATTAAAATAAATAATTTTAAAAGCTAGTTTTATTTTAAATAAAATTTATTTATTAAAATATAGGTTTTTGAAAATTTTGGGGTATTACATGAAATCCTAAATTTTTTATTTTATTCTTCCACTCATGGATCATTAAAATACTTAGGTCAACTCACATCTCTTGGTTAACTTATTCCCCATTCTCCTTTTTTATCTTTTCCCCCCACACAAACTATATTAACATCCTCACATTCATGTCTTACAGGGTCACAACACATATCATCACATACCACAATATTTATTCACATATACATAATACACATACCATATAACAACATAAGAACATGCTTAAACTCCATGCCGTATCACACATGAAATCAATATCATGATAAATATAGGATGCATAACATACAAATCATATAATGCACATCAACACATAATAGGCCCTAGTAACACCCTTACCTAAAACGACACTGATTTAGGAGCATGCTCCTATGCCTTCTTAGGGCTTTGACTGGTCTCACCTATATTAGGAAAAAACTAAAATTAGATTCCCTCCTACCAAAAATACTCTTATTTACTAATTTATTCTAAGAATAGGCTTTTGATAAAATACTAAAATAATAATAGCAAAAATAAGAAAAATAATAAGAATGATAATATTAATAAGAATAATAATAGTAGTAACAATAATCATACTAAAATACTAATATTAGTAATAAATTCTGATGATAAAAATATAATAATAAGACTTGATATTTATAATACCACTACTACAATATAAAATAGGCACAATAGGGTTTTAGCCCTATATAGAATCATAATACCAACAATAAAAAAATAATGATAATAATATTAATACTAATCGCATAACAACAACAATAATAATAGCAAAACTAATAGTAAAATAGTTATAATAATAATAATAATAATTATAATAATAATAATAATAATAATAATAATAATAATAACAACATATTAATAATAATAATAAAGATAATAGCAATACTAAGAATAGTAATAATAAAATCAAAATAAAAATATAGCAGGGCTTCGGCCCTCAATAGAAATAATAATAAAATCATTAATAATAATAATAGTAATAACAATAATAATAATAATAGTAATATATTTTGAATAAATGAAATAAAATTGATTAAGGCTTGTAAAAATATGGAAAAAGGGTTGAGAGGGTCTAGGGTTCAACCTTAGGCTGGTGGTGATAGGCGGCACCAGTAGTGGTGCACGGCGGTGGTGACGGCTGGAAAAAACAGAAGAAAAGGGGAAAAGTTGAAGAGCTGGGAACAAAATAGGGAGAATGAAGGTGGGAGTAGAGTTGATTATGGTTGCCTAGAAGGAGAGGAACAAAATGGAGGTGGTGGCACAACTAAAGGTGGCGGTGCCCGGTGGCAGTGATGGTGGCAGTGACAGTGGCCGAATAGGGAAGAAGAAGAGAAAAAGAGGAGGAGAGGGAGAAAGAGGAAAAGAAAGGTAGGGGAGATAGAGGAGGGTCTGAAGAATAATTTGGGAGGTGAAAGGAGCGGCGGAGATGAAAGGAAGGGATGGTTGGGAAGTAAACTTTGCACAGTCGGGGTGGCTCGTGCAGGAAGAATTGAGGGAAAAAGGAGGCGTAGTTAGTTAGAGGGCGGTGTAAGGAGTACTTGGATGGCTAGAAAGAGTGGTGGTGTTGGCCGGAGGCGGAGGAAATGGCGTTTAAAGGGACGACAGCGACAAGGTCGGAAAATTCTGGGTAAGAATCAAAAGCTCGACCCTTGCTAATTATGGGGGGTATTATAGAGAAAAGAAGAGAGGGTAGGGTTCTGTGGGTCCGCTAGGGGGTAAGGCAGGTAGGGTTTTGGTCACTGGTGAAATCCAGGAGAACGTGGCAGGGTATGGATGGTTGGGAGAAAGGAAACATGCGAGAATAGGGGTGATTTGTTTGGGTGAAAAGGTTAACGGTTCAGTGGGAGATGAGAGAGGGAGAATGGCCGGTCAAATGACAAGGTTGGCGGCGAAAAACCAAGGAGATAGACGGCGATTTAGGTTGACGAAAAATGGCAGGTGGTCGACGGGAGGAAGGGGAAGAAGAAAGAAGAAAGAAAAGGTGGGGGCAGATCGATGGTTCAGGAGAAAAAGCGAGAAAAGAAAGGTGGAACGACCGACGGGAGTAATCAAACGAAGATGGGACGCAACGTTTAGGGGGAAAAATGATAAAGCGCATCACCGGGATGCCGAAAGAAGAAGAAGAGAAAAAAGAGAGGAATGGGCCGCTGGAAGGAAAGAAAAAGGAGGAACATGCCATGGAATGCAGGCCCAATCGCCAAAGAAGAAAAAGGAAGAAGGAAAGAAGGATTTGGGCTGGCGGCGACATGCCCAATTCGGGGGAAGAAGGTAAGAAAAGAAGAAGAAACAAAAAGAAAGAAAAGAAAAGAAAAGAAAAAAAAAGAAAGAAAAGGAAAAAGAAAAAAGGGAAAAAGAAAAATAGTGGGTTGGGTTAATTAAATTAATTAGGATATTTGGGATATTAAAAAATAATAATATTTAAATCCCTTTTTAGGCTAATTTAGGATTTTTAAAAGGTTTTTCATAAATTCCATTTTAATTAGCAAAACATCCTAATTTTCTTCAATTAAATTATTTATAAAATTCATATTAATTTGGACCTATTTTCTCCTTCTTACTTTAAATAAAATAATTTATTTAATTAATTTCTAAAATAAAATTCTTAATTAGCTAACATACCCAAATTTCTCCTAATTAAAATACTTATAAATTTCTTCTTAATTTGCCCTAATTAATTTTCTTTTATTTTAATAAAAATAATTAATTTAATTAATTTTTTTTTAATAAAACCTTATTTAACTATACTTTTTTAAATTAGAATTTTTGGGACATTTCATTATATGTTATATATGCCCTTCCTTATGGTTGTATTATTACCTTACTCAATATGCAACTATTGACCATCCTTTTTATGTGTGTTGCTCATTCCCATGAGGATACGATCTAGCTTTCAATGTGTAGGTTGCTGAGGACTACTTTGATTATTTTTCTACTTATGACACATTACTGGCGGAGGAGTGATTTTTATCTATTGGGTTTTGGGTATAGAATTAACGTTATTTGGTAACTAGTTTATGTGAAAATAACTTTTGGACTCTTAGTTTCATTAGATCCCTTTTGTTATATTTTGCTTGTGTTATACTCAGAGTTTAATCTCCATAACTCTTATATAATATTTATGAAATAATTATCTCTTTCCCTATTTATCTATTTTAATATGTATTTTTTTGCCTTATATTCGATATAAGAATGGTATGGTAAGTCAGACTCATATCGAGTACTACAACAATATCTAATTTCTTAATATTACACTTCTACAAAACTAAATTTTTAATAGTAAATTTTGGGGTGCTATACACATAGACACACAATTTCCCCTCTCCTAGCCCTTGCAAATATGTGGCATAAGAAAAAATGGAGGGCGAGGTTGGAAAAGTTGGTGTTTACTCAAATTGATGTCTACAAGCCCATTCTTGTAGCCTAAGGTCAAAAAAGGCTAGAAAATAAGAGGGAAAGGGATAGTGCACAAGATCAACTGCCTCATAAGGCATGCTAGACTGATTTCGAGTCAAATCGTGTATAATGTTGTTGTTAGAGGAGAGAGGGGAAGGAGACTAGAGTGTTCGATCGACACATCTTTTGAGATTTAAAACCATAAATCTATTCGGGTTGATAAAATTTTGACTTAACGATAAAAAAATAAAATTGATTTAGAAATATTTGATAACTTAATTACAAAGTTTCAAGATCATTAGAAAATGACTCGAATCAAAATCCAGCATGAAAACTTTTAGGTCAAACACACTAGTTGGCTAGTATGTTAGAACCATTTATTTGGTCCTTTCAGATCCCCAAAACCTTATGAATAGGTAAACCAATTGAGTGGTATAACTCCAAATTAGTCGACTAGTTTCTACATAAACTAATTCCTCTTAATGATTAAACCTCTGTTAAAATCTTTTAATACCAAACCCAAAACACAACTCCAAATCACAATTAAACACATGAATGTTAACACATCAAAATCAAAGCTAACATCCAATAAAACTAACTAACCAAAATTTTTTATACTCTTATGACCACAGTCTTACATCAAACCCACACCAACTAAGCTTAGCACATAACACGCTCAAGAGGCTAACCCTTTAAACTCAAAGCGCAAATAAAATATGTTCATAGACTTATACATGTTCTCTACATCTAGTCACTCAAAGGTTCAAGCTATAATTCTCAAAACACATAATGCCTATCACACACACTTCCACACCCACAAAGCTTAGCCTAATTTTATTGCAATATGAACCAAGCAACTCAAATCTAAAGCTCCTAGCATTAGGAAATGGCATGCAAAACCTCCTCCAATAATGCAACTTAATTACTAAGGTGAAATATCACACAAAACTTATAAGAATCATTTGAAACAAGAGAGTGGAATATAAAAGAATTGAAAAGGGGTAAGTTGGTTTTTTCCTCTAAAAGTGATAAGAAAATTAATTGATTTGATATCCTAGAAATCAAAATATTATCCCCACTTCCCCAAAATTGTGCTCAGTCCATAATCGTTAACTTGCCATGTTTAATAATCATTAGATCAAGTTTAAAAACCAAATAGTGGCTTCTCAAAGGAGTTATAGTACATATATTCGATTAATTTTGTTATGCCAATTGATTGGCTTCTCAAATCCAAAGGCACATGTAGGTCAATTTGGCGACTGATCTCCTAGTTTGAAAAACCTTTTCAAACTTCATTTAAATTCATTGTCCTAAAGAAAATTTTAATAAAATAGGTTTTTAATTATGGGGCATTATAGGATATCATAAATCTTTGTTTAAAATTCTCTTCTTATAATTATAATATTAAACATATATTTTTTTAAAAATGGCGTATTATAGACTTTTAATGCCTCCTTGAAATGAGTAAACAATGCGGCTTACCTAATATGATGGAAAGTATCTATATTATACATTAGGAGTGAAATAATTTTTTCATTGCATGGAAATGACAGTTTTTTCATAGTGACCATGGTACCCTAATAATCATGCTAGATTCCACTAGATCCTAAGATATATGGATATGACACACATGTTTTGGATGCTTAGGGTTAAATTTTTTTTTTGTTATCTAGTATTTAATGTCATTTATGTAAGATGGGCGCCAAAAGTTCATTATAAAATTAATGACACATAATATCATATTGGGCACTATCTAGAATATGATATATATATATATATATATATATATGAAGGACCGAAGAGAAAGTTGTTTGCTAAGTTATATGAATCCGCTAGCAAAGATATTGAGTATGCATTTGTAGTGCCAAGAGGACATTTTACAATTGTTTGTGGTCTGTCTCCCATTTGGGATAAGGAAATAATGAAGTGGATAATATATTCATTCTTCATATTATATATGATTATTGAGGAAGAATGATATATTTATATTTAGGTGATTTTCCTTTATATATTTTTGACAACACCAATAATGATGTGCTAACTCCAATGGTGCCTGATAAAGGACATGAATTTAGATCTTAATAAAAATATCCAATTTTGTGATTGTGCTGCTCAACATTGGCTGAAATTTGACTTGGTAGAAGAGGTTCAACAAGATTATATTGCCAATAATTAGAGCTTGTGATCATATTAGTTTTATATGTTCTAATATTTACATATTGTTGGACTTTGTCATATTAATTTTTATGTTATATTGATTTATGTTATATTAGCGCTTATTGTTGTACTAATAATAATATTTATAAAATTATTAGGGTATGCTGTATTTGTTTTTTAATTGTAATATTTATATAATATTAAAATATATATTTTAAGCCTTATATGTGTTTATTCATAATTAGTGTTGTAGCATAAATACTCATTTTTTTTATATTCAATTATTTTAAAATTCTTCAAATCCTTCATATTTTTTTTATAATCCTAAAAAAATTTAAGTACAAAAATAAGTTTTAAGACAATTTACAAATTTATATCCAATTAATATTTATTATCTAAAAGTATTAATCGGTAGGTATTGATCAAAATGAATAAAAAATTAAATAAAGTCAAGAGTAATGATTGAAGATAATCCTACAAAATTTAATACCATTAATGCAGAATAAAGAATTAAGTTTAGTAGAAATTAATAAGAGTAAGAGAGGAGAGAGAAAAAAAATAATTGGTTGTATAATTGAGGGAATTAAATTTAAATCATCAATATAAATGCTTTCATACCATGATAGCTTGCTCTAATGACTATCATCTATTCACTCTTTCTCATGTGGTCCTAGTTATTCATATAATGCATATGGATGGGGTGAATCTATATGAATTTATTCATCAAGATTTAATTCATTTAGAAATTTAGTTAACTATATTTACCAAATTTAATAGAATTTAATAATTCATTTTAATTCATCTTATTTTTGCTACTTCTAAAATTTGGGATAATCAATATAAAAATTGCAAATTAAATAAAACATCAATATATCTTGATTGAATTAATGTTATTCCATAGAACGTTTCACTCAACTTATATTAAGATTTCATTTGACCAAAAAACTTTATAAATGATAAAATTTTAAAAGTGATTCACTTCAATTTTAATATTTTATAGTTTCAAATTCATTGGTTTGATAAATAAATGTGAATAAATAATTTTTTTTTCAATATTTTTGTGCGTGAAATTATAATTATATATTTATAATGCTTTTTTTTTTAACTTTTGAGACTATATAAATATACTATAAGTTCATTTCTAAATTCTATCCTTGAAATACCAAGCAAATTATTTAGATTAATTTTTTTTAATATTTTTAAAAATAAAATTCATTGTTATAAAGTCACCTAGCATCCCACCTGCTTCAATTTCAAACGGAAGCGAGTGCGGGCGGAGTTCAAATTTCAGCCATCAGTTCGGCGGCGGCTGCAATCAAAATTATCGACATTATCTAACTCCATGCTGAAGTGAAATCCATTTTTCTCTCAATTTTAATACGAATTCACTAATATCTCCCGTTATCATCGGTTCTAACGGTGATCGCTCAATTCCTTGTCCGCTCCTGCTGCTGCCGCTTTGCTTCTCCCATGGCTGACGTTGCTTCGTCCTCTCCTCTTCAGATTCGTTACTTCGCTCTTCGTTTGTCTGCTTGAATACTGCATTAAGTTTAACTGTTGGAAGTATGTGTGCTTCTTCTTCCTACTATTGGTTGTTCAGATTCACGTGCTCTTTTGGCACGTTGTTAATATATGATTTGTATATAAACACTCATTTCTTTCTATTCGTACTTCACTTTATTCAGGTTTCGTTGATCTTTCTCTGGCTTATCAATTAAGGCTGTAATTGAATACAGGCTGCTTTAAGTGCCTATTATAAGTTCATGTCAATTAGCTGATGTGCGTAGTGTACGTAATTCCAGAAGCACAAACAAAAATATTTAGGTTGAATGTTCAAAGTGTTCCTTGAGTCAATTGCACAATTAGGAGCAACGTAAAACGGTAGTAGTCAAGAGATGAAGAAATCATGATTTTCGTGGTTTGTCAGCGGCGTCTCTGTCCACGAGTGTGAATGCTGGAATTTTACTGGGTTCGAAGAAAGGAGAAAATGCACTGTTTTTGGTCGTATTTGCATCTCACATAACAATTCAGCTAAGTCATACGCCTCATGCATGTATGCCTGTTGAAACCACACATCCTAAATCTTGGAGTACACTCAAACTCCAAAATAAGACAAAGAGACACACTAATACATAGAAAAAGGCTTAAGATTTGATTGATCAAACCTTGTCCTTAAACAAATGATGAGTACTAAATACCTTACATACAAGTATTTATCGATCGACAACTTTGTAGTACTTCTCCCTCATGATGTCTTCAGTCACCTTTGATGTACCTCAGCCATCGACGAACCCCTCATCAATTCGACCTTACCGAGCTCTCTTACTCGACACCTTGGCAAATTGGTCTCCACCACTTGTGGTCTTTTGTATCCGAAACATCATTGGCCGAGCCGACTCTTGTTTGCCGATGCTAAGCTAACCCTCAGCCATACTAGCCTGGCATCATAGTCCACGTGCTTCATCTTGGCTCTACGCCTTGACTCTTGCCTCGTCCTTGATGTATTCAATCACCTTGCCATGTCAAGGAACCTAACGCATAGTTCCTGCTACCACCGGTGTTGAAGAAAAATGATCGGTTGATAGCGGAAGACTTTTTCCTTCATTATGTGATAAAAATGGACAAAACCAAAAATAAAAAAAATAGAAAAATAAATGTACCAAATTTTTATGTGAAAAATCCTTAAAGTTGAAGGGAAAAACTACGAACCTTCCACTATGATGATAGTAGGATTACAAGTAATTCTTCTCTAGTATGAATTAGATGCTCACTCAACTTTTTTGTCCAAAAGAGGACGGATTACAAAGGATAGACTCTCTCACCAACTAAGTGGTGGAACACTCAAACTTCACTTGAGAAAATATGATAACTTTTTTCAAGCACCTCACTTTTGTAGTGGCTCTCACTTTTTCTCTTTTTGTAGATGATTGCTTACTTTACTTGTGATGATCTAAGTCTTCCCAAAGACCCCTATCTATATATATATAAAAACGGAGTTGTCTATACAGATAAATTTTCCCGCCTAAATTATATTCATTATTACTAATCATAAATTACTTCTGTCATATATTATTGCTAATTATTATTATTGCTAATTAATAAGATGGAATAATTAATATATCTATTCATTAATATAATGCAACTATTAATTTCCTATGTGCATTAAATGCATATAACTATTCATTTGCCGCACATTTATCGAACAACTAATTTTAATAAAATATTAACCAAATATTTTCTTAATTAATTATCTAAACATATGCAGAAAACTATGCAACTGTTTATATCATATGTGTAGTAAATACATATAACTAATTTTAATGAAGTATTTTTTTAATTAATCACCTAAACATATGCAACCAACTATTCATCTCCTACGTATTAATTGAGTTGTCAAACTCTTCATCTTCTACATATTAATAAATAAATAATATAAATAATTAATACACTATATAAAGTGTCATATATTATTGCTAATTAATAAGATGGAATAATTAATATAACTATTTATTAATATAATGCGACTATTCATCTCTTATGTGCATTCAATATATATAACTATTTATTTAGTGTACATATGTCGAACAACTAATTTTAATAAAGTATTAATTCAATATTTTCTAATTAAATATTTTCTTAATTAATTATTTGAACATATATAGAAAATTATTCATTTTTTGTGTATTAATTAAATTGTTGGACTATTCTACATTTGAATATATAAATAATTAATACACCAAATAAAGTACATATTCATTTGATTTACATGCATATGTCCATTAATACAATGTGAATATTCATCTCTTATGTACAACAAATGTATATAATTATTTATTTATTGTATCTATGTCAAACAACTAATTTTAATAAAGTATTAATCAAATATTTTCTTAATTAATTACTTGAACATATGCAGCCAACTATTCATTTTATGTGTATTAATTGAATTGTCAAACTATTCATATCCTACATATTAACATATAAATAATTGATAAATAATCAATACACCAAATGAAGTACATAAACCAGTCAAACAATACATATGCAACCAAATGCAACCATTAATATAATACAACTATTCTTATCCTACATGCAGCAAATGCATATAACTAAATTTAATGAAGTATTAATCAAGTATTTTCTTAATTAATTACCTAAATATATGCAACCAATTATTCATCTCCTACGTATTAATTGAGTTTTCAAACTCTTCATCTACTACATATTAATAAATAATTAATATAAATAATTAATACATTATATAAAGTGCATAAACCAGTCAAACAACACATATGTATAGGTTCATATATATATTTATTTGCTGTCATATAACTATTCATCTGTTGCCATTATTATAATATAATTATTCATCTCCTACGTATTAATTAAGTAATTATCTATAATTAAAACACCAAATGAAGTGGTTATATAAATTAATTACATATAACATTTCTACTTCTCACTTCCTCCCTTTATTAATTTTGATTTTGTCTCTAATTATATAATTAGAAGCCAGTTGAAAAATTAAAAAAACACTGCATAAGCTCAATAGGGAGTAAAAGACAGAAGCATTCAAGTTTCAAAAATGGCACCTATCTACATATATCTAAACCAAATTCACCCATCAGAAGATCATTAGTGCATAATGGTGTAGTGAGTTAATCTAATATTTTCTAATTATTTTTTGTTTACTAGATGTCATAGGTAAGATTGTGAAAATAAAACTTGAAGGCATACATGAGAACTAAAATAAGAATTTGACCGAGTTAATGGATATTTTGCTGGAGGACAATGAGTGAGTAGAAAGAAGAAATAATTTATCATATTATTATTAACAGGTATAATAGTTGCATAAAAAATTAATTCCTTGCTTTCTAGGTGTGATTGTAAAAAAAGAGAGGTTGGAATGTTGACTTTGGGATGATGAAGTTGGTCAACTTAAGAATTTTTTTTAAGAGTAATTGTATGGAGCCAGTGGTTGTTTTATGTTTAAAGAAACTGATTTTAGCGGTATTTTTAATAGCAAATATTCACAACTAAATGTCATAAAAATATTGCAACATCATTTGTTTGCAAAATTAATATTTTCCCCTATGTTACATGTAAAGTGAAAGTACATAATACTAATTATTTTATACAATGATAATAAATAAAAGTCACGGTCAATCAAAATCCCATGTTGAATCACTATTGAAAAAACTAATATTTGGCCACGGTCAGTTTTACGTTATAGTGTCAAGAGTTACACATCGTAATAGACTAAAAATATTGATATGTGACAATGAAAGAAAAGAAAGTACATCCACAACAAATGTTGTCTTCAATGAATTGTTCCAAAATATCTAGCTACATTATGTATTTTCTTCTTCAGTTATTTGCTCCATATACTTCATATTTATCATTTCTATATATAATATATTACTTTATTATTTCATATTTCTCCCAATATCTTATCCTTTATATTAACTATGATTTCTTATAATAATTTTATTACTTCTTATAATATTTTTTATTCTTATTATTTTAAAATTTATTATTACAATGTCTAAAATTCTATCCGTGCATCGCACGGGAAAATGTAACTAGTTTATAAGAGTAAGGGGGTAACCCATAAGCCATAGGATGACTCTTAGAATGCTCTCCTATTAATTTGAACTAGTAGACCTTAGTTACTTGCACATGGTGAAATGTACTTATCTCCTCCAAATTTTCAATATGTCCAAAGTATTAATTATCTTTGAAACTCTACTATGCATGCATCATCCTCATTATTATTATTATTATTATTATTATTTCTTTGGGAACCCCCTTAATTAACGAGGGACCCCAACAAATGGTACTTTAGTTCTGGCCCTGTGTTCCTATTCATCGAAGCGGGCGTTAGGGTAGCAAGGATGTTTGATTTTACATCTTACTGCACTCAGTTATCTTATCAGAACTAGGCTTTACATTTTTAAGCAAATCCGATAAAGAGACTCATGACTATGCTGCTTGAGTGAGAGCCCAGTATCCTTTTAGAAATTGGCTAAGGGTGCAGGGAGTTGGCTCTATTCGATAAATGTGCTACTTATAGAGAAGGATCTTCGATGATGAAGCTTTCAGTATGTAATACTGACGAATAATTTTAAGTTATATGCAAGACCATTTTCATTCCCTTTGGTGGTGATATCACAATCTTGAGTTACTGTACTATAATTTCATGCATTGTGCTTGTTTCCTTCTTCCTTTTATGACAAGATCCTCTGGAGATCGCATTGTAGAGTATAATGGACCATAAATCTATCATTGTCTGTGATTTAAATGTGGGTGATGAACCTCTATGTCAGTATAATTTCTTCACTAACTGTTACAGTATCCAGGGTATGTTTAGCTTATACTTCCATTCAAGGGAAATGTTTTTGCATCGCTGTTTTTTCTCAAACTGTCTGTTTAATTTGGTTTCAGTTAACATGTTTGACTCTGCAGGATGTGAAATTGTCATACAAAAAAAAATATCGTGATATGCTATCTGGAGACACATATGTTAACCAATATTTACCGATGTTAATCAATATTAATCTAGATTTATCGATGTTCAAAAATAATAAAGATTCTCACGACTAGAGCTGGCAAAAGTTGATCCGACTCGAAAAATCTGACGAATACCGACTCGATCCGTCCGAAATCCGATCCGATTTTATCCGAATAATTAAGAACTCGAAACTTATCCGACCCGATCCTATACATATCTGATATCCGATATAACCCGAGAAATCATAAGTCCGAAATAAACCCGACCCGACCCACTGCTTACCCGAAACCCGATATAACCCGAAAAATTATAAATCCGAAATGACCCGACCCGATCCATTATTTATCCGAAATCCAAAATTATCCGAAAAATAATAAATATATAAAGATTCGACTCGATACTACCCGAAAATTAATATTAACCCATTACTCTAATTTTTTAAAACTTCATAAAATATAAAATAATATAGATGTATAACTATTACTTACATCAAAATCTAGAAACAATATACTTTCTTAAAGTATATATCACTTATTATGTATATATAAGTAAAATATCTATTGATATTAATATTGAAATACAAAAATAAAAGTAGAGGAAAAAGGAAAAACTCTATTATGTCATTTAAATATTAATTCACTCTCATGTAGTATCATAAGATAATAATATTGTAAATACATTCAACACTTTAAACTCAAGTTACAAATATAAAAGCTTTAAAATGCAGAGGGTCTACGTGCGTCTGTGGCGTGCGTATTGGCGTAATGGCGTGTTAGTATAAGAAAAAAATGTAGAGGCAGAGCATGCTTACTGACTTATTGCCTTATTCAGGACATGCGTTGTAAAAAAACATAGAGTAGGTTAAAATAGATTGATTTTATATTTTTATTTTAGATTTAATTTAAGTAAATTAGGATACTAGATTGTAGAATAATAATTTGGAAAAAATAATTCGATTTAAGATAGGTTAAAAATAACTCGTTTCACCTTATAAAAGTATTCTATGTTTCTAATGGAACTATTCTAAGTTTCTAATGACATCGCTCATCTAATATTATGAAACTAGTCATCATAACATATTCATAATACTCTAAATTTCTAATGAAACTACTTGTCTTAGCTTATTAAACTACTTAAAGTTATTAAGGAAAATACTCATTTTAGTTGATGAACCTAGTGTAATAGTTTTATGAAGCTACCATAATTGTTCTATGAAACTATTAGTTCTAAATTCTCATTAGAAGTAGTAGTTTTTACTAGATACGCCCTCAATATATATTATTATCAAACATGGATGAAACTGCTTGAGTTTACCAACTTAAATGATATATTCTTATCATCTATTCAACTTGGGAATGTCAAGGGATTATGATTTATGAATGGTTGAAAAGCCAACATCATAATCTGATTTATCAAATATTAGAACATACTTGTAATAATATATGTGATATAAATATTGTTAATATGCTTGTATTGATGAACATATCTAAAGGAAAAACTACAAATATAACTATTATTAAAAGTAGTATTATTTCGCTTACAAAATATTGTTAAAAAAGAGACGAAGAGAATAGAGAAGAAAAATCAATGGTATGTAACCTTCATTAACTAAATTGAGTGTATAACTCTGCCAAATCTAAATGGCATAAGAAGAATAAAACTTCAATATAGAGCTTAAATACATAGTTTGGGTTGAACCAAATACATATGATTTCTTTCAACCCTAGGTTGACCAAATACGAAATATATAACTTTAATCCTATGCAACAGAAATTGGTAAGGAGCATTTTAGCTTATAGAAGAACAATATAATACATAGTCTAACTAAACAGTTGAGATCAACTGAATACATTAACCTAAAAAGAATAAGCTTGAATTATCAATTACCCTAACTAATTAATAATACAATATGATGTTTGAGTTAGAAACTAATCATTACAATATTAAGCCTAGTGAATATAGAATATGCCCCATGCCATTGTATGCCCCATGCTATCTTCAATTCCACGATCTAGTGACCAAAACCCAAACAACTATGATATGAACCAATTGCCATTGTAGCTTAAAACGAATATTGCATAATCATAATCTATTCAGTTATTCAAAATATAGTTATCAATAATACTAATTCCAATATTTGAAATATTTAGGAACAATTGTGTAAAGGTATATATATAAAGATAGATTGTATCATAAGTAAAATCTAATCAAACAAAGGAAAAGTTTTATCAATTCTATTATAAGTATACATAAATAACAATTTTTAGCCTTAAACACTATATGTTAGTATATATACCTTACAATATAATACCTATAACATCATACAAAAATAAGAAAAATCTAATGTGAGGATATTAATTATTCATTATAAAAATTAAAGATTAATGTTTTTATTACATCAACTATATTAAATAGTAAGAAGTCAATATGAGTTGGTCCTTTGTCAATAATGGTCATTATTACTTACTTTATCTAATTTTTATTTGATTTAGCTTGATATGATCGAAATAAAATATAGAAAAAATAATAATGTGTTATTATTATTATTTTTCCATAATTGATATTCAATAATTACTACTATTATAGTTGTCATTATTTTTGTATCATCATCATCATCATCATTATCATCATCATCATTATTATTATTATTATTTTTTTTATTGTTATTATTATTATTATTATTATTATTATTATTATTATATGAATTAAAATTATGTTGATATGATGTGATCAATCTATTTGAAAAATAATATGAGAAGTACAACCTTGGAAACCTTCATTTGTTATCAATTATCAATGGTTATTGTAAGTTAATATTATGTAAGGACCGTACAAAATATAAATATAATATACACTTAAAATAATATTTGAACTCAATATGATATGATCAAGCTAATAATGGAGTTGAATTATAAGTTATGCCTTAACATAAAAAGAAAAGTAATCTGATTTGAAGATATTTAAATTTAGAACATCAAATAAATCTTCAAAGATGAAATAATGACAAAAAATTCTAATGCCCCAAAACAATCTATATAATAATTTGCTTTTAATTAAATAAGAAAAATTAAAATAAACAATCTTAAAATAATTAGTCTTTAATAACATTTGGGAATAAAAAAAATAGCACAAGCATGAGTGCATGACTCGCTACCGAAATGACCCGAATCCGATCCAAACTCGGCCCGAAAATATAATAATTCGAACTCACCCGAGCCCGAACCGAAATTAGAATAACCCAAATTTATCCGAATTTGAGTCAATCCGATCTCAACCCAACCCGATCCGAGAACTTAAAATGACCCGAGATTATCCGATACCAAGTTGATCCGAATCAAACCCGATCCGACCTGATCCGATAAAATGATCCGAGATTATCCGAAACTGATATGATCCGATTATTATTTAACCCGATCCGAAAGTGACCCGACCCGTCCGATTGCCAGCTCTACTCACGACATATAAAATATATTTCGTAATATCCGGATACCGCAGGGTGGCAACCGCGATTTTATTATCCGGTAATTATGGATTTTTTTCGTTTTCTCAATTCTGTTTCACTTCCTGGGTAATAAAATATTTCTCTTTAAGACGTCGTGCTTATGATTCAGATGTGGTTTACAACTCGGCATAAGTTACCCTGCCAAAAAGCTGGGATTTCCGCTGAAACCGTGACATTTGTTCGGTGACTGAAATTTTCTCATTTTCGAGGCAATAAAAAAGCTGCTCCGATTTAGCAAACTGACCACTAATTCACAGGTTTTAGGTATGCCGCAGTCTTAAAAACACCGCTTCGCGCCGGATTTATGATATCACATAGTTATCGTTGATAAATTGATTATTGGCATTTATTATCGATAAATATTCAATCTATTGTTCTGGGGCAGATAAATTGATATTTTCTAACTTTTACCTCTTCTGTTTAGATTTCCCATACGGATGTGTCGTGTCTTACATCTCTTATGATGTTCCGCTCCGTCACCCAAAACACCGAAAGCAAAAGTGAAAGGAAGAGAAACGAAAAAAGTAAATTTTATATGTAAATCAACAAAAAAAATAATAGATATGAATTTATTTATAATTATAAAAAAATAGTTGAAAATAAAGAAGAAAAAAAGTTCACTACGTTAGATAATGGAAAAACAACAATTTATTTGTTCCGGCTATAATGTGTTTCGTTTTGTGTTCCACATTGGTGGAAAAAAATTGTTATTTTTAGTTTTTATATCCTCTTATCCAATGATATATTTGAGTTAAAAATTTAGATTGTTTTGGTGGGCTAGTGTGTTGGATTATATACTACACATATATATGCTTGATACCACCTGCCTGTCTGATTTTAATTAGTACATAGCCTAAACTAATGGATATTAATTTTTATAGTTTTAATTTATTATCCATAATTTAATACCATTACTCAATTAATATTAATTATAATTTATTTTTATTACATAACTATGACTGATAGATAATAATTATTATAGTTTTTAATTTATTATAAATTTATATAAATATAACATAAAAATAATTAATTACAATTTTTTTAATATCATTAGTTAAATAATATTAATATTAATTTATTGAGTATATCATTATATGAGCAGGATTAATGGATAGCAATTATTATAGTTTTAATTTATTATAAATCCATATAAATATAAGATAATAATTACTTTACTTTCAAATAATAATGTTCTTTATAAATAATTACTTTAATACTAATTACACTTGTCATATATGTATTTTATTTTTAGTTTAATTAAATATGTCTCATCAAATAAGTAATGATGTTGTTAGTGGTCATGATAATCGGGGTAGAGATGTTTCAAAGAATTTTGAAGATTCTGTGGATGGAAGTCGGATAAAAATTAAGCGAACTTTTTTGTAGAAAAGTTATTAATGGAGGAATAACACGTCTAAAAAAACATTTAGGTCATGTTAAAGGTAATGTTACAAAATATGATAATGTGTCAACTGACGTTAGAATAAATATGGAACACTTATTGCAATAAATGAAAAAGAATAAGATGGAAATAAGAAGAAGAGTTCATATCGTTGAAGAAGAAATTACAAGAATGTCACTTGATGGTAAATATGAAGACGAAGACGAAGGATGTGTACAAGTTCAAGCAATTTTAAGGAGGAGTAGGTTCGACAAAGATTTAGAGTATAAACAAAACAGGTATATGATAGATTATTGTGAACATTATCATAAAGGTGGAAGCAATAGTCAACTACCTCTTTGACCAATGGGTAGATCATCTCGCCTAAGTGTAAAATGAAGTCAAGGTTCATATGGACATGCACCATCATCGACTTTTGCCAAAATTTTAGCAACTATGGATGCTTCTCTAGAACGAGAGCATCAGAAGATGAAACAAACCAAAATTAATCTAGGTGTAAAGGCATTTAAAATTTTCATAGGAAAGTTGAGAAAGGCATGGAGGCAATGTATTACACATAATAAGGTGTAATTTAGTGTAATAGAATCCCTATTTACAAAGCTCTTAATGACAACTATTCGTGAAGTTGAAGAATATGTGCCACCACCCAGTATTTATAAGCTTGTAGAGGTATATTTTAAAGAATAATATCAATCACTAAAAAAAATAAACCGATTCTTTATTACCATACTGGAAGCAATGAGAAGTAACTATCATATGTGATGGATGGAATGGACCAACTAAAATGCACCTTATTAACCTTTTGATTTACTCAAAAGCTGGGATAATTTTCCACAAGTCTGTCAATGCTACCAATGTTCCATCAAAGGACGCATACTATTACTTTAGGTTAATGAAAAAGGTGGTTGAGGAAGTTAGTGTAATACCCCGTTTTAAAAATAAATCTTAATTATACATTAATAATCATATGATTAGTTTTAATTATTATTTTAGGAGGTTTATGTAACACCCCCAAAATTTACTACTAAAAAATTTCGTTTTATTAAAGAATTAACGGAAGCGAAATCACAAACTATGAATTCTGGGGATATTACTATCACACTTATTACTGAACCAGTTCACTTCTATCGTTCCAGTACCAAATGCTAAGGCTGAAAAGATTGTTGTCAAGTAGAGTACATAATTAAAATTCCTTGAAAGGAATTCAAATTACAACGTCATAAAAATCAAGTCTGAGAAAACCGGTATAACGTAAAAGAATATGAAAAGTAAATCCGGCCATGACACTCTTAAATCCCTGAACCAAGTCTATGCTCAACACTCAGCCCTGCCCGATGCCTCGTAAGCACCGTAGGCATCAAAAATAGTATCTCCAACCTACACAAAGTCAGCGGGGTCTTCTGCTAGTGGGAATGAGAAGCACCCATAAAAATGGTGGTTAGTACGCTACGTACTGAGTAAGGTAACCATACAACTAAGGCCAACACACAAAGGCATATAATACATGTATGATAACATAACAACATACCATCATTACAGATAAATAAAGGCCAAGTTATAGTCTAGATGAATTGATTATTTATTCTTTGATCAATACTCATTTTACGCCATGCTCTTTATCAATCCATGTGAGTACGGGAACCCCACTATTATAGCCGATGGATCGGTCACATACAGGGCATAACACACCTGACCACTATTATATGCCGGTAGATTTATCTCCGGGGAAAGATGCTCTTGGCCACTATTATACCGGTGGATCAATCTGGCCCTGACTCTCAGGGTGTTCCACTGCAAGTACTTAGTATCTTTGTAACACCCCCAATATTCACTACTAAAAAATTTCATTTTATTAAAAGAAATAGTGGAAGCAAAATATAAAACGGTAAATTTCGGGGATATTACCGCCACACTTAGTACCAGACCAGTTCACTCATACCATTCCAGTACCAAGTGCTAAGGCTAAAGAACAAAATATCAATTGCTAGAAATTCAAACCATTTTTAAATCATAGTAGCACAAGTAAACATTTTATAAGAATAGATTCCACCAATGGCGGTTACAAGAACAAGGAATACATTTAAACCAAAAAGTAAAGGCAAAGGGAAAACCCTAAGAGTCTGGATAATCCTTACGCTCTTTTCCGTTGCCCACTTGAATAGCACCTAAAAAGATCTGCAAGGGACTCTGCCGATTGAATAGGTAGGGGCCCCACGAATGGAACCCTTAAGTACTATGGTACTAAGTAACCCTTTAAAATCACACTTAAAGGCAGGCTTGCAATGCAACACATGAAACAAAGCTACATACATATATAACAAGATGTGTATATATAACATTCATATAATTAACATTCACATTGGATATCAATAGGTCGTTATGAACAATCGATACTTTCGAGCCTTGAGTCATGTCATAGTGCAAAATCAATACATTCGGGCCTTAAGCCATTAGTCCATCATTATTTAATCAACTCTTATATTTTATATCCATGTGAGTGCGAAAACCCCACTATTATTCGCCGGTGGACCGGTCATGCAGGGCAAAATGCTCCTGGCCACTATTATTCGCTGGTAGACCGGTCTGGCCCCGACTCACATGGTGTTCCACTATAAGTGTTTAGTATTTTTTCCATAACTTTATTCACATCCATGACTTATTTTATTGAGTTCAGGACCCCCGCTATTATTGTCGGTGGATCGGAATATATATCAACATCATCCAGAGTAACACGCTCCTGGGCCACTATTATATCCGGTGGATCGGTACTCAATATCATAATTCAACTGGGCCCGACTCATTAATCTTTTACTTTTATAATTAGTATTTCTCCTTTCTTTAATCAGCATAACAATTCCATTTATTTACCTCGGACGAGAGATTAAGAACCCGTGATACAAAGGTACACCGGTCGTACTGGTGCATACAAGTTACTCAGTACACTTCAACCATGGACCCAGGGACGCAAAGGTACAACGATCGTATTGGTGCATACAAGCTACTCAGTACACTTCAACCATGGACCCAGGGACGCAAAGGTACACTGGTCGTACTGGTGTATAAAGCTCCTCAGTACCTTACCGACAAGGACACCTAATCCATAAGTATGCATACCTCCTAAATAGGTCTGTACAGCTAGATAGAGTAAGATATAGGGCCTGGTTGGGGCACAAAGGCACACCGGCAAATACTAGAATAATCGTGGTTTAAACCACGTCTTTAGGATAGCGACCCCTAAAGAGCCACCATTCCCGATCTTGAGGTCTTTCACTTTAAGTATTAGTGTCTTAATTAAGGTGATCACGAAAAGCACAATAAGCAGATACTTATTCACTTTCAATTGTTCTGATATCATTAGTCATTTCTTATTCAGGCGGTTATCTAAGATAACACAAATAAATCATTAAGGCCATCATAATCCCATCTAATTCCGAATTAGGATTCGTTCTCGTGATACTTACTAATTATCAAATACTCTTACCTTGCTAATCAGCGTTATTTGAGTCATATTATGAAATTCCACAGTCACAATGACATGTTAGGCACAAATTACTCATTTACCCCTTACTTGTATAATTGCCAAGTCATCACTTCTTTACTTGACAAATTGCCCCATTATCCTCCTTGTTGCATAATTACCAAATTACCCCTTACTCGGTTTAAGTTACTAAGTTATATCCTACGCTTTTTAGATCACCATTCACCCTTCATAATTGTTACACTTAACATATTTCCGATTTGGTTGGTTAGATTACCGTATTGCCCTTCTCCTTTGTTTTAATTTCTAAATTACCCTAAGTTGGATAAATTATCAAATTGTCCTTCTTCATTATCATGATTACCAATTTTTCCCTTTAGTTGGTTAAACAATTACCAATATACCCCTTAGCCGGATAAGTTACTAAATTGCCCTTCTCTATTATCATAATTATCGAATTGCGCCTTTGGTTGGATAAATTTCCAAATTACCCTTCTACAATCTCAAAATTGCCAAATTGGCCTTATCCATTATTATAATTACCAAATTACTTTTCTATTGGTTAAATTACCAACTTACCATTCTCCATGTTTATTATTAATTTACCCTTCTCCATAATTATAATTATTAATTTACCCTTCTCTATAATTATAATTATTAATTTACCCTTCTCCATAATTACAATTATTATTTAACCCTTCTCCATAATTATAATTATTAATTTACCCTTCTCCATAATTAAAATTACCAATTTGCCCTTCTCTATATTTATAATTATTAATTTACCCTTCTCCTTATTTATAATTACCTTAATACCCCTTTTACTTATCAATTACCGTTTTACCCTTTTATTATCAAAATTACCATAATATCCTCTTATTTATAAAAATTACTATTTTATCCCCTTACATCCAAATTTACCATATTGCCCCTTTTGCTTGCAAATTACTAAAATACCATTTTACATCCAAAATTACTATTTTACCCCTTACTTCCAAAATTACCATTCTTACCCTTCTCTTCCAAAATTACCATTTTACCCTTTTCTCCCAAAATTACCATAATACCCTTTTACTTATAAAATTTCATTTTCCCCTTTACTTCCAAAATTACCACAATACCCCTTTTTACTTGTAAAATTATCATATTGCCTTTTTTAATTTCAAACTTACCACTTTACCCCCTTTATTACCCTACTTTTATTAAATTAACATTACCACATGGAATCATAATATTAACACTCCATTAACAATATCCAACTCCACCAACTATTATATTTTAATATAATACATATTAGCTTCCACACATATTAGGCCATAATCTAGCACAAGGAATATTACTAAAATGCCCCTAGGGCTCACAATGATATTATTTATGCATAAATGGTCACAATAACATAAAATAACATGGATAAGTACTTAACACTTTCGTTAATAATCAAACTCTTCCCTTAAGCAACATTTCCACTCATGGCATGTAAACTAACATACTTTCTTTCTTTCTTTTTTTTTTATCAATAAATACAAGAAAATATATATATTATATTAAACCACAAATATCAAGCATAATAACATATTAATAATCCTAATGTGCTAACATACGTTTATCCATACATTTAAGTGGGGTTTAACGATTACCATAATTCCCGCAAAATTGAATCTTACCGGTATTCCGGTTAAAGAATCAAGCTTTGATTAGCAAAACCAATACCTAAAAATAATATCAATATTGATTATATTAGAAATAAGAAAATCAAAACATAAGACTTTATAATTTTTACTTAAGGAAATAATTAATTTAAATATTATCATACCTTAAAACTATTAATAAAAATGGGCCAATAAATGCAGCAACTCATCCTTCTGATGCAGCATGAGTTGCATGCAAAAAATAAAAAGAGGAAGGCCCGAAGAGGGGGTGAAAGGAAGGGATAATGGCTATTTTTGGGTTGGGGTCTTTAGGCTAGAAAATAGGGCATGTGGGGGAGGATTGGAGGCAAAGGAAGGGTGTAGGAGTGAAGAGGGGGTGTAGGTGGAGGCTGGGGATGGGTTGTTGGTGGTCAAGAGCGGCGGAGGCGGCAGCGGCGAGGCGATGAAGATGGCTGTCGGGTTAGGCGTGGCTGAGAAGGTAGGAAAAGAGAGGGGGAAAATGGAGGGGTGAGGGGGCTTGCTTTGGCCAAAAAAAGTATGGGGGTGGTAGAGGGGGTTGTAGGGTGTGGATTGGTGGTTTGGGTGGTGGCAGAGGTGACCGAAAGGCGGTGAACGGTGGGGTTGCAGGTGGGCTACCGAGAAGGGAGAAAATGGGGAGAAAAATAGGTGGGGAGGAAGAAGGGCTGTGGGATGGCTTGAGAAGGTGTATTGTGGTGGTGCAGGGTGGTAGTAGAAGGTGGCAGGAGGCACTGAAGGCGGTGGGTGTGGCGGAGAAAGCGGCGAAGGGGCGATGGTGCACAAAATAGGGGGAAAAGATGGAGAGGAAGATAATGAGAGAAATTGGAGATTGGGAGGGTAAGAGGCTTGAAAAGATGGGGCAGAAAAAGGTTGAAGAGGAGAAGAAAAAGAAGAGGGAGGGTAGAGGGATACATGGTTGATCGGGTGGCAGCGTTTAGGGTGGTAGGGGGTCGTAGGGTGGCAGGGAGAGGGTGACGAAGGAGAGGAAAGGGTGGCCATGCGGGATGGGGTGCATGGCTGCCTGGTTTCCAAAATGATGAAAAAAAGGGCAGGGGAGAGAGGGGGGGGAAGAAGGCAGGTGGTGGCAGTGGTTGTAGGAGGTGGCAGCAAGAGGTGTTCGGGGCGGCAGACCTAGTGATGGAGACTGGTCGAGGGGCTTCGAATGGGGTGTAGAGGAAGAAAAAAGAAAGAGAAGGGGGAGGTGTAATTCCCCAAAATTCACTATTTTTTTTTATAAAAAAACGGAAGCAATTAAAATAGGAATACTTAAAACCTGTGAATTCTGGAAATGTTACCGCCACACTTAGTACCAGACCGGTTCACTCCGACCGTTCCAGTACCAAGTACTAAGGCTAAAGAAGAGATTAACAATCAATTACAAAATTAATACAAACTAAAATCCAAATAATCATTAAACGGTTGTAAAACAAAATTAGAGTACGCATCAAGAAATGTAATTCATTTCCAAAAGAGAATTAAACTTACAACCGATAAAAGGTTCATTAAAATACTCAATCGAGTACTGAATCATAAAATGGTAAATACTATACCAAAGAAATAACAGAAGGAATGAAATTGCGTAAAGAATGAATATGGCCACGACACTCTCGAACTTCGAGCCAAACATGCTCAACACTTAGCCCCAACTGATATCTCGCCCACCTGCACAAATTCAGAAGGGCATACTACTCGTGGGAATGAGCAGCACCCATGAAAAGGGTGATCAGTACGCTACGTACTGAGTAAGGTAACCGAGCACTAAGGCCAACACGTAAGCACATAACCCATGCATAAGAATAAAAGAGCATAATCATGATAACATAATTCATGTGATCATCCAAGTAAAAGTATAAAGGCCCATATATATAATCCGATTCAATTACTTCATTTATCTCTAATCAGGAATTATTTCACACCATACTTTTATTCAAGTCCATACGATTACGGGAACCCCACTATTTTTGCCGGTGGATCGGTCGCGAGGGTACATGCCCTGCCACTATTTTAGCCGGTGGATCGGTCGCGAGGGTAATATACCCTGCCACTATTATATGCTGGTGGATCGGTCTAGCCCCTTCTCGTACGGTGTTCCACTATAAGTGATTAGTGTCTTCCCATATCTTTCAACATATAACGTTTTGTTTTGTTGAGCTCGGGATCCCCCACTATTATAGCCGGTGGATCGGTCGCGAGGGTACATGCCCTGCCACTATTTTAGCCGGTGGATCGGTCGCGAGGGAAAACATTCCCTGCCACTATTATGCCGGTGGATCGGTCTGGGCCCGTCTCAACATCTTCCACTTAACGTGATTAATGTATTAAGTATCTTATTCAAAGGCTTCCACCCCTGGACATGCATGACTCACTCCCTTACACTTCACACATCACAAATCATAAATTCCACTCTTATAACTACACTTTAATCACCGAATACACATGATGCTACCAAAAACTCTAAGCACCCATAACAACCCTAATTATCCACACAAACCCTAGCTTGGTTTCCTACGTACCCATATAATCCTCCACGTACTACTTTTCATCCCAAGTGCTCAAACACCCAAACAACACTTACATTACCTTCCTTACATCCCAAATTAACTTCCCACATGTAAATTTCATACCCATGTAGACATTAATCTCCCCATGCAAACCTTCAAACCTTTTTCATGCAAACCCTATAAATTTCACATGAAACCCTAAATTCAACCATGCAAACCCTAATACCGTCATTCAACCATCAATGCCACCATATAAACCCTAATACCACCATAAAAACCATAAATACCACCATACAAACCCTAATACCACCATATAACCATAAATACCACCATACAAACCCTAATACCACCATATAACCATTAGTACCACCATCCAACCTACGATTCTGCCATATAAAACCCTAAATTCAATCCATAGCAAAACCTAAGATTTGTCCACATAATACAATTGATTAGATTCTCCCCTTTCATAACCACAATTTAGATTCCCCCATACAAGACTATAAGTTAGATTCTCCCACATAAAATCATAATTTAGAATCTCCCAAGCAAAACCATAATTTGGATTAATTGGATTCCCCAAAACAAATCATAAATTAGATTCTCCCAATCAAGTCATAAATTAGGTTCTCCCCTATAATATCATAAATTACATTCTCCCAAATAACATCATAAATTAGATTCTCCCTAATAAACCATGAATTCAATTCTCCCATATAACATCATAAATTATATTATCTCCCACGAAACCCTACATTTCCCATATAACATCCTCACATGCATGTCTTTTAGGGTCACATGCAAACACATATTATTCCATACACATAGTACACATGCCATATAGCAACACAAAAGCATGCTAGGACTCCATGCCATACCAAATATGCAATAATTAAAATAATAACATAGGATGCATAACATATAAGGAACACAATGCACATTAGCACACAAAAGGCTTTAGCACCCCTTACCTGACACGACACCGGTCTTGGAGCACGCTCCTACGCCTCCTTAGGGCTTTGACCAAAATATGACATACTAATAAAATAACCTTAACAAAATTCTAACTTTGCTAAAGACATAAAAATAATAGAGATATTATAAACCTTTTTAATATAGGGTTAAAGACTTTACCCTAATAATAATAATGATACTAATATAATAATATCAAAGATAATAAAACTAATATCAATGAGAATATAAATAATAATAACAATAATAATAATAATAATAATAATAATAATAATAATAATAATAATAATAATAATAATAATAGCATTATTAACAATAATAATGGTAAAATATTTGCATTAATAATAATGGAATAAGAATAATAGAAATTCGAAATATAAAATAATAATAATAATTATACTTATAATATATGAATATTAATAATAGTAATAAAAGAAATAATAAGGGGAATAATAATAAAATCGAATTAAAATACAATAAGGCTTCAGCCCTCAACATAAATAATAATAAAACAATAATACTACTACTAATAATAATAATAAAACATATTAAGAATATAAATATTAAGAATAATAATAATGGTATTTATAGGCAAATAATTGAAATAAATTAAAATCAAGGCTTATAATTATATGGAAAATGGTTGAGAGGGTCTAGGGTTCAACCTTAGGCTGGTGGGGATAGGCGGCACCGGCGGTGGTTCACGGAGGTGGCGGCGGTGGCCGGAAAAATAGAAGAAAAGAGGGAAAGATGGTTGCTGGGAAAAAGATAGGGAGAATTGAGGTGATATAAGAGGTGTTTAATGTTCCCTAGGAGGAGAGGGACAAAATGATAGTGGTGGTGTAGCCAAAGGTGGCGGCGCACGGCAGCGGACAGTGGTTTAAGGCTTCGAGGTCAAAATTCTAGCAAAACGAGCAGCCAACTTTGCACGTTTATGGAGGCTCGTGCAAGAAGAATCGAGAGGTGAAAATGATTTAGTTAATTAGAGGAACTTTTAGGGAATAAAATGGAATGTTTGGGTGGCGCTGAGGTTGGCTAACGGCGGTGAAATCTGCGTCTAAAGTCTCGGTGATGAACAGCTCTCACCGAGGGTTTCGGGTAAGAAAAGAAATCCAAAACTCCTACCATTAGGCTATTTATAGATGTTGGAATGGATAATGAGGAGCTGGAGGTCGACATGGAAGTGTTAAATGCAAGAATTTGGGTGGCCGGTGGCAGTAATGGCTCGACTTCCGTTTTGGGGTTGTTCGAATTTCGCACGCCAGGAGAGAGAAAATGGGAGAGATTTAACACCCAATAATTATGCCAATTTATTCCTGGAGTTAAGAGGAAGACAATGAGGCAAGAAACGGCCGGTATTAATCACCGTAGCCGAAGATGCCATTGATGGCGGCCAGCGTTGCAGCGTCGTCGACAGCGGGGAAAGGAGGAAGAAGAAGACGGCTGGCCGGGCGGTTCGCGAAGGAAAAAGAAAGAAAGAAAAGGAGGAAGAACTGGGCGGTTCGGGCGCGGGCAGTAACGTTTTAAATTAAACACTGCGTCC